>BSBM01000519.1:2837500-3407500 GCA_027924585.1 Larix kaempferi
GCACTGACAAACAAGTTGCTGATGTATTGACCAAACCTCTGTCTCAAGTAAAGTTTGAGTATTTCCAAGACAAGCTTGGTGTAGTTCAGAAGGACCCTCCTCGAAAGGGGGAGTGATATGGTCGCTGATGATGAGATTGCTTGCATCGACGGTAATGTCGATGATGAGGATTCCTGTATTGATGAGGACACTTGTGTCGATGATGAGGTTACCTGTTCCAACGATGAGGTCGATGATGAGGTTACCAATTTCGACGATATATGGTCCTTAGAATTTGTCTAAGTGGACGAGGAGGGATTGTATCATCCCTGGACTTCGGTCCCTTAATTGATCCGTAGACATATGTCTCCGAGAAGTGGTCCCTAGTGGACGTGATATGATTGCATCGTCCCTGAACGTTTAGTTCAAAATGTACGTGATAGGACTGCATCGTCCCTGAATGTTTAGTTCAAAATGTACGTGATGGGGATTGCATCATCCCGGAACCCTTGTTTCAAAATGTACATGATGGGGATCGCATCATCTCGAAACCCTTGGTTTAAAATGCACGTGATGGGGATTGCATCATCCCAGAACCCTTGGTTCAAAATGTATGTGATGGGGATTGCATCATCCCGGAACCCTTGGTTCAAAATGTACATGAGGGGATTGCATCGTCCTTGGACTTATGTCCTAAATTGAGAGGGATTGACTATCCCGTAATTGGTTCATGTGTATTGCAGAGGATGCTGCTTTGATGATCCAGATGTTGATCGAGATGATCCAGTTGATGATCCAGATGTTGATCAAGGTGATCCAGTTGATGATCCATATGTTGATCGAGATGATCCAGTTGATGATCCAGATGTTGATCGAGATGATCCAGTTGATGATCCAGATGTTGATCGAGATGATCGAGATGATGTTGATCAAGATGATCCAGATTGTTGTAGTTGTTCGGATGCTGCAAAAAATGAAGACTCAATACTGAAGATACTCCAATAACTAGTTGAGTTACTGATGATGTATGAAAAAAGCATCCAATGATTTATAGATGTATCATGTATCATGTATCATGTAGTTGATGACTCGCTCCTGCGGATGTTGTTATAATATCCTTCTTGTTGCGCCGAGAGGCGCTCTACAGCCCAGTATGGGGGAGATCGTGTAACATGTGTAGAGTGTTTGTCGAGTTTGTCCAGTGTAGTATGAGGGAGATCTTGTAACATGTGTGAGTGTTTGTCAAATTTGTCGAGTGTAGTATGAGGGAGATCTTCTAACATGTGTCAAGTGTTTGTCGAGTTTGTCGAGTGTTTGTAGAGTAAAAAAATAATAACCAAATAATAAAATTAAATATTGTAATGTCAGCCATTAATAAACAAAAATTAAAAGGACGTGTTTTGTCGAAATAAAATCAATTACTATATAACACATATAACCATTGATCATGAATTGAAACAACCAAACCTTAAACAATTCTGAACTACGGCCTGTGTGGATTAGAGAATCAAACCTGATCGCAGCTACCTACAAGGTACACATTTGAAATTGAAATTCATTTTTTATATTAAAATTTTAATTGAAATTTAAATTCAAACACGCTCCCAGCTCCTCCCTCCTCCATCCACGCTCCGCAACCCTCCTGCCATCCCTACGCAACCCTCCACGCTTCCCTCCTCCATGCTCAACATCCCTCCACGCTGCTCCTCCCTCCTCCCTCCACGCTCTGCAGGCCAACTCCTTCGTCTTCCCTCCACGCTGCACCCTCCTCCCTCCCAACTCCTCCATCCTTCGTCCACACTGCACCCTCCTCCACGCCCAACTCCTCCCTCCTCCGTCCTCCCTCCACGCTGCTCCTCCACGCCCAACTCCTCCCTCTTCCCTCCACGCTCCGCAGCCCAGCTCCTCCACGCTGCACCCTCCTCCCTCCCAACTCCTCTGTCCTCCCTCCACCCTGCACCCTCCTCCATGCCCAGCTTCTCCCTCCTCCGTCCTCCCTCCACGCTGCTCCTCCACGTCCATCTCCTCCGTCCTCCCTCCACGCTCTGCAGCCCAGCTCCTCCTTCCTCCCTCCACGCTGCACCCTCCTCCCTCCCAACTCCTCCATCCTCCCTCCACACTGCACCCTCCTCCACATCCAACTCCTCACTCCTCCGTCCTCCCTCCACACTGCTCCTCCAAGCCCAACTCCTCCCTCCTCCCTCCATGCTGCACCCTCCTCTTTCCCAACTCCTCCATCCTCCCGCCAGGCTCCCTACACCAAAATATTAAAACATTAATTTTATAATATTATAACATTATTTTTAAAATATTATATTTTAAAATTAAATTTAAGATTTTAAATAATATAAACTCTATATTCAATTTTTAATTAGATATCGAGGACCGACTTTAATCCTTTTCGAGGACCGACTTTAACCCTTTACTTCAATTCAAAATAAATTTTAATTTTAATTTTGAATTGAAATTGAAATATAGTATTTATATGCGTGCATAGATTTCAGTGATTTATATTTTTAAAATTTATATTTATATGTTTGCATAGATTTCAATGTAGTTTATCGTTTAATTTTTCAAGCAATTGGGTATATCCCATTGATAAAACTGTGTGTTGTTTTTAGGTAGGTCACAAGGTCAAATCCTCTTGATCCACCATTCCCCCATTTTCGCCAAATTCAATAATATTCATGTATATATATAACTTCTTTACATTGTATAATAAGAACTACCTATGGTATAGTGGTAAGGTTGTTGGGATAACGGGCGTGCGGTCAAAGGTTCAATCCTCCTAGATCACCTATTTTTTTTGAAAATATATTGATTTTTTTATAAATATATTGACTTTTGAAAATTTAGTGAATTTCATAAGCATGTAAAGTGAGTTTTATACTTGCATTGATTTCAGTAAATTTTGTTTTATCCTTGCATAGAGTCTGAACGATAAATGGAAGATGTGCATGCAGAGGATATTATGAGACAGATAGGAGAAGAACAAAAAATACAAAACGTCGAAAATCAAGAAAATTTAACGAAATGAGTGCAAAGGAACGAGAAGAAGACTTGAAACAAAAAGCAGATCGACAAAAAGAATATCGAAAAAGAAAGTTGGACGAAATGATGGAAGAAGAAGGTGAGCTGGGAGGATTTGGATGTGGTGTAGTGGTAAGAGTGTTGGGATAATGGGCATGAGGTCCAAGGTTCAATCCTCCCAGATCACCTACTTTTTTAAAAAAAATATAGAATTTCGTAAATTTGTTGAATTCCATGTAAAGTGAGTATCGAGAGAGAGGAGACGCATTGATTTCAATGAGTAAAGTGTAGATGTTATTCTATGGACGCATTGATTTCAATGTATGGATGCATAGATTTATGTGGACGCATTGATTTCAGTGTATGCACACATTGATTTCAGTTTATGGATGCATATATTACTGTGGACGCATAGATTTCAGTGTATGGACGCATTGATTTCAGTGTATAGATGTATAGATTTATGTGGACGCATTGATTTCAGTGTATGGACACATAGATTTCTGTGGATGCATTGATTTCAGTGTATGGACGCATAGATTTCATTGATATAAAGTCTAAACTAGAAATGGAAGATCTGCATGCGGAAGATGATATGAGACAAACTGGCAAAGAACCAAAAAAAAAGAACGTCGAACGTCGTAAAACATATCAAGGCATAAAATCTTACGAAATGACAACAAAAGAATGAGAAGAAGACTTGAAACGAAAAGCAGAAGAACAAAAAGAATTTCGAAAAATGGAAGTTGGACGAAATGACAGCAAAAGAACGAGAAGAACGAAGAAAATGAAACACAAATCGACAAAAAGAATATCGAAAAAGTAAGTTAGACGAGTTGACAGCAGAAGAACGAGAGGAAAAAAGAAAACGAAATATTGATCGACAAAGAGTGTATCGAGAAATCAATGCGTCCACAGAAATCTATGCGTTAGTTGATTAGAACAAAGAAATTAGTTTGCAGAACAACAAATAATACTTATTACTTACATTATGATAATCCTCATAAATTTATCTGTGTTTTCAACTTAACCTGTTCCTTACAATGCTGATCAAACTCCAGTTTTGTGTCACCGCCCACGACCGAAACCAGCCTACATCCAAATCTTAGGCTCTATCAAGCGCCAAGAGGGATCAAATCCCCTAGGTGCAAACCTCTTCTCAGGTATTGCACTCAAGGAGCTTTTCAAGGAGAGGTTTGCACCTTGGGAGATTTGATCTCTCTCGGCGCTTGATAGAGCCTAGGATTTGGATCTAGGCTGGTTAAGGGGGAGTGTTGAGATATTGTAACTTCTAAGAATATTATACTTGTACTTTATTATTCTGGAGATGTTTCATTCCTCCATGAAGACCTTATTATATATCCGGAGATGTTTTATTCCTCCGTGAAGAATGTGGTAACTTGGGGTTATTAGACTTCCCTAGTAGGGGTCGGCCCTGTATGAGTCATGTGAGTTAAAGGGTTATTAGACCACCCCGGTGGGGTTGGCCCTGTCACATTATGTTAAGTAGTTAAGTTGGGGCCGACCTAGTTAGTGTAAAAGTCAAGTCGGAGTTGTCTATAAATAAAGGAGGTGTGTTCCTCATTTAACACACATTCACTCACTTGTGAATAGCGCATAGGTGAGAGAGATCTGCTATGGAGGAGAAGGAGCTCATGTTTGGGGATTACATCTTTGTATTTGTTGGTCATCTATATTGAGGAAGCTTTGTTGGGTTTTCTACCCCATGAAGGTTTCCCAGGATAAATCTGTGTCTCTTGTGTTTATGCTGTGCTTGTTGTTCTTTCAGTGATCCTGTATATGCTATTGTTGTGAAATGGAATGTAATACTGATATTCTCTATCTTAGCATATTGAATCTTAACAAGTGATCCTAATGCATGCAATTATTGTGATATGATATGTTAAATGATTAAAAGTATAACATAATTGCTTGTAAGTCAAAATTCTAACATGGTATCAGAGCCATGCTGAAAGAATTCCTTGCAACAACTGCAACTGTCGGAGATTAGGGCTTCATGCTTGAAACCCTTGAAGGCAGAATCTAGTCATTTGAGAATTTTCGCTATAACTTGATTTTGGTAAAGGTCCAAGAGTTGAAACTAGGACAGGACTAAGATGAGATATTGATGCACCTTGTGTGCGCGTTTCAATAGAGTCTCTGTAATTTTTGAGTTATGATTGATGCAAAACATGGTTCTATCCTCTTTCAGAATTCAGTTTTAAAGAGGCGACCTAGGGAAAAATGTCAGATATCGAGCTAGGAATCTCCAATTTGAATTTTGTAAAATGTTCCGGAAAGGGAATGGAATGTAGTTTCTCTGGTGCAAGTTTCAGAATCCGAAGTAGAATCAATGACATGTGGAAGTCCGTACAAGTTAGATATACTGAAGTAGTCCATAAATAGGTCACCTTGGAAAACTTAGCATAAATTCCTCTTGGTGAATCCAATCACGATCTAAACTGTGAGGTTGGGAATAAGACAGATGAGGCTACATCAAGCCGAAGTTTTAAACCTTGAGGAGCGGAAATTCCAGAGTTAAAGCATAAGTATGACCGGACAACTAAATAGGCTCAACATAAGAAATTGGAGATTAGGAGGAGGAAGTCTTCTTTTAAAATTTTTGGCCCTGTAGGCTTGTAAGGACATTTATGCAACATTGGAGAATTTTGATACGACATTGGGAATTCTGAAAATCAATTTGGAATCCTCTCATCATAGATATTAATCTCTCATCACAATGATTTGGAAAGAAGGAGGTTTAAAATTAGGGTTTTGGACCTACAAAGGAACCTACAAGCAGTCATTCATTCAAGGTATGTATATACTAGATATAAATTGCTTACTTTTGATTTAAGGAAATCTTTGAGGAATGCAGGTTACCGGCAAGAGACAAAGGTTCCAAAACCTTTAAAAGGAAAAGATAACATATACAAGCACAACAGGTATGACTTGAAAGGATACAAGTATGTATTCTTTTGTTTTTGAAGTCTACTTAATTTATCATATGATTGGGATATAGGCACGTTTATATTCATATGATTATGTTCTAATGATATTTCTTGACATTAAGGTGTGTATGATTACTCTGTTTTTCATTTTCATGTCAAAGGTTTATATGATCATTCTGCTCTCTAGGTTATTTGTCTTATGGCTGACATTGAGAACATGTGTTTGACAAATTAAGGATTTTATGGAACAATATATGCATGTGTGAAATGATATATTAAACCCTTGTGTCAAGTATGTTGGACATGAATGAGTGTGTACTTACTAGAATGATAAAATCTTATGATGAGTTACACAAGTAACTATGCTAAAGTACATTTAGGAAATGATCATGATGGTTATGATATTGATGCTACTAATAAATATTTGTGATGATACATATGACACTATATGAAGATGGTATGATGCTTATGCTAAGATGCATACAAGATCAAGCTCAAATTCAGATATAGCATGATGAGGTACAATGCCAAGAGATCTTTTCTAAACTATGAAGTTAAATCCAAGACGATCTAGTGCATCCATAAGACATGAGGACCAAGGTTGAAGTTTCAACAAGTTCCAGAAGTTCAAAACTTGATGAAGAAGAAGATCAAGCTTTAGAACTTGCAAAGAAGTAGAGATCAAGAGGGAGTCAACCAAACAAGCAAAGGCTGTGAAAGCAATGGTCCGTGATCAAGAGAAGAAATATTCAGTACGACAGTCATGCTTAGATTAAGTGTCCTCACCAGATAATGAAGGAAAAGCCAATTGATTGTAGTTCTATACAGTTGACCAGATTTGACATCCTGACCAACTTGTCATAAGAGGGGTGGGACAAATATCGACCACATGAAAGATAAGTATTTAAACGATATTTTTCATGATAGTTGTATGCATATTTGTATTCTTAGAATGAGGAAGTGTATTATGCATGTTATAGTGAATGCATTGATAGGGCTAGGATAAATGAACAATATACTCTTAATGTACATATGATGGTAAGTAGCCTATGGTGTTGCACAACATTCCATGAGCCATTATTGCTTATCTAGAATGAAACCTCTTTGCTAACATGTTGGGAGTAGTGCACACTCTTAATAGTATGTTCTGGTAGGGATGGAAGGCATCTAGATAGTTATCGTGTGTATATGGAAAATGGACGAGTGTTGTGCTGAAGCATTGGCTAATATGGTTACATAACTGTGTGAATTATGCTTGTATGCATAAAAATTTGTCATTAGAATGCCGATATGATTTGATGCTTATGAAATGTTATTAATCATATGACAAATTTTGACTTGTAGCAAACGTTGTGTGCTATGACTTACAAGAGAATGATGATGAGGCTTGTTCTAAAAAACAAGTGATGACTATTCATCAGTAACCTTCAAGTAGATTTGCAGAATCCAGAAATACAGAAGTACAAAGCAAGGTTCACGGTTTCTCTCAAAAAGAGGGAATCGATTATGACGAGACGTTTGCTCCAGTGGCTAAACACACTTCTATCAAAACTATTATAGCTTCAGTGCTGGAAATTACACCAGATAGATGTCAAGACCACTTTCTTGAATGGTGGAATCGAAGAAGAAGTGTATATAGATCAACCTCCACGATTAGAGACTCTAGACAGAGAATCACATGTGTAGAAGGCTTTGTACAGGCTCAGAAGTCACCCAATGCAAGATGTCCCGATGCAGAGAGTACAAGATGTTAAGATGCAGAGGGAGGATAGTGCTCAGTTGTAAAAGAAGCAGAAAACTCCACTTCAGAAGGAGTGACTACAACACAGATTGTGGAAACATATTGATGGAAAGGGTTGTTTGCCTCAGTATCTCAAGGATATGCTTTGAGTAATACAAGATGTATTCCCTCACTGAGAGGGAGTAGATACCAGAGTTCGAGAATCTTGGCATGATTCTTGGGATTAGATGTGTGGCAAAGACCAAATGATATTTTCCTCAGTCAAGGAAAATATGCTATAGAGATCCTGAAGAGATTCAGGATGATGGATTGCAAATCCATGCCTACACCATTGGTGACGAATCTGAAGTTATTGAGTGACACTTCTTCGGATATAGTGTATGCCACCATGTATAGACAAATGATTTATTCGTTGATGAACTTAACGAACACGAGACTAGATATATGCTTTGATGTGAACACTTTGAGTCAGTATATGGTTGAGCTAAGACGTGTTCACTTGGTTGGTGCAAAGCATGTGATGAGGTACCTGAAAGGTACGATTGATTATGGGATTAGATATGTTTCAAATTATGAGATCAGACTACATGGCTATGCTAATTCAAATTGGGCCGGTAGTGTCGTCGACAAGAAGAACACTTCAGGATGTTGCTTCAATTTGGGGTCAACCATGATTTCATGGCTTAGTAGAAAGCATACAAGTATGGCTCTCAGTACGGTAGAGGCAGAGTATATAGCAGCATGTATAGATAGTGGCGAAGCAGTGTGGCTTTGAAAGTTGCTTGCAGGTCTGTTTGATCTCGTGTTAGAGGTGACTTGTATCTATTGTGACAACCAGAGTTGCATAAAGTTGTTAAAGAACCCATTGTTTCATGACAAGTACAAGCATGTCGAGATCAAGTACCATTATATTCGTGATATGGTACAGAAGGGAGCATTGAAGCTCCAGTATGTTCTGACTGACAAGCAGATAGTCGATATATTGACCAAGCCTCTGTCAAGGGTGAAGTTTGAGTACTTCAGGGACAATCTTGGAGTGGTCCAAATGGACTTCCCTTGTAAGAGGGAGTGATGTATCACATATGTGATTCCAGTGCCAGTAGTGTGGCAGAAGTAGGTGATTATTTACATGCATAGATGATGTTTACTAGTCATGTTGTGTGAACTAGATGAAAATCCTGGAATGATGTAATGTGTGCTCCTGGACTGCTCTTGGTAGTAGCGGGTGACCATTTGCAGGTGTGCTTGATGAAAATACTGGAATGATGTAATGTGTGTTCCTGGACCACTCTTGATAGTAGCGGGTGATCATTCGCAAGTGTGCTTGATGAAAATCCTAGAATGATGTAATGTGTGCTCCTGGACTGCTCTTGGTAGCGGGTGATCATTCATAGGTGTGAGATGAAGTCCCGTAATGACGTAATTTGTGCTCCTAGACCGCTCCTAGTACCAACAGGTGGTCATACACAGGCATCCAAATTCTGTGTGAGCTGGATTGTGGTAGAAAGTCCCGTAATAACGTAATGTGTGCTCCTGGCGTGCTCCCACTATTGACATGATGTGATGCTATGATGTTGATGTGCTATGATGAGACCCCGGATGCATGATGTAACGAAAAGGGCTTGCTTGTACCGAACTTCTAAGTGATGGATAGATTCATGAAAAGGTCAACAAGTGGTCAAGTACAAGATAGCAGAAGTAGTCTTGAAGATTGTGTCAGAAGAATACCTTCCTTGCTGAGAGGGAGTGTTGAATCAAGATGCAACTTCAAAATATATTTTTATTGTATTTGTCATGTATTTGCTATGTAAAACCCTAAAAGAACAATTTTGTATTGTAATTGTAAAAGTTGTAATGTCGGATCAAGAAGATTCAAGAAGAAATGTAAAATAAGCATTATTATGTTGTCCCTTAGAGAGGTCGGCCCCAGTGAGCTAGTGAGGTCTGCCCCATAAGGAAAAGTCACCCAAAAGTCAAGTATAAATAGGAGGGTCTCCCTCCTCATTTGTACACACTCACACAACACGAAAGTTTGCTCAAGCAAGGGAGAAGAAGACTGTTTTGGGTTGTAGAAGAATTGGAGGACATCTATCCCTTGATCTAGGGTTTGATTTATGCTTCTTGTTGGTATTGTGATATTGTACTTGGTTGACGAATCTATACTAGAAGTTCTGTTGGGTTTTCCCATGAGAGGGTTTTCCTAGGATAAATCTTTGTTTCTACTTTTGAATGACTTTTTTTCAATGATCCTAATGCATGCAATTATTGCAATACGATATGCTAAATGATTAAAAGTCTAAGATAATTGCTTGTAAGTCAAAATTATAATAGGGACTAGCAGAAGTTGGAATCTTCTGCTATGTGTGGTTTAAGGTTGACCACAAACTCTCAAACTTGGCACGAAGACTCATAGGTTATCTAGAAAAAAAAATAGGAGGCTAAAGTCTTCTACTGAATTGGTGGTTTAAGGCTGACCACAAACCAAGTAGATAGCTAAAACAGGAAGTGAGCAACTACCACTTGCTGAACATTTCCAACTTGACACTCTTTTGCCAAGTTAGCTAGAAGCTTGCACTGACGTATGCTAAATAAAGGTGCTCTCGATACTAGTGGTTTAATTAGGATGACCACCAACTATGGAGTTCAGTTGAACATATATTTTCATAGGCTCGCTTGTTTTGGCTTGCTTGTGCTCCCTCACTTGTTACTAACGGTCTTCATCCCCCTGTCGAGAACATTGTGAGAGGATAGTCTCATGGTGTCACAACTAGACACAAAAAACATGAGTACTCTATAGCATGGTTTTCTTCTATCTTCATGATACATGCATCTCAGAATTAGGCATCTCTAAATCCGCTGGCCTACCAAACTCACTGTGGCTCAAGATCGCTTGATGTGACTTACTTGAGGAAGGCTGTCAGTGTTTGTTGTCAGAGGGACAAGGCTTCAAAACTTGAAGCCTGACATCATATTCCCCCCTGTCAGGTACAAAGTAAGAAGCAGAACAATATTTTGCCGCAAATTTCACTCTTGCAGGTTTCTTTAGCTTCAGACACCGATCTGAATAATGGTTTCGCTTCCCACAATGCTGACAAGGATGAAGATCAAAACACTAATTTTTCATATGGCCAACTCAATCACACTGTTGGCATATATAAATTTGAACATCTTATGGCATGATTTCTTTGTTTGCTGGTAGCTGATAGGAATCATCTTCAAACAAGGGATTATTATGAATAAGCACTAGCTCGGAATGTTGATTCCTGTGTTGTGCATCTTCCTCTTTGGATTTCAAATTCCGCAGTTGATTAATGATAGTTTGGAGTGTCTCTTTGTTGATTGTGATTGATTCATCTACAATTGTATGTACTAGAGTATTCAACAACTCCATGTTAGGATATTTTAATGCTCCATCCTTGTCCTACTTGCATTATTTATCATTTGCTAGCACTTAGTGATGTTATTTGCCCCTTAATGGTGTGCATATGTCATCTAGAACCCATTAGCCACCTAATGCGCCCTACATGCATGCTTTGAGGAATCTCAGAGGCAATTCCCTATATTTTAGGAGCCCACTGAGTGACTCAGTTCAGTCTAATTGAGTTACACATGAGTTGGTGACTCTAATTGGGAGTTTGAGCTCTGATCACCACTAATTGTGGCCTCATGCACCCTTTTCTGATTGATTTGCATGGCAAACTCATGGATGCGCCCTCCTTGGTCAGTTAACTGACTGTATCATCAGTTCACTGAGATTTGGTTGAGTTTAACTAAGTTTGGGAGCTCCGGAGCACTGATAGAAGTGACAATTACTATGCTAGACAGACTGTGACTCGAATTCTCCTAGGAGATTCGAATTCTCTCTATTGCAACATCATTGTTGACTATATTGATTATTTGATCATGTGACAATATTATGTTCCTATCTGAGTTCTCATGCATGATTAATTGTCTGTTCATTTTTACCGCAATTTTCATTGTAATTCATCTTTTCTTCTCATTCTTTCTCTGTGAGGTATACTCAGCTCCATGATTTGTTGTGATTTAGAATTTCACACTCTAATGTTTCTTTTGTATTAAACATTTTGATAACAGTTTAAGGCCTCCTTGTACAATGACTTAATCAAACTGAGCGATTCTTACAACTCCGCCCCTTACAACCAATATTTAACCAGATTCAAACTTAAAAAATGTGAGGGGTGTCGACGTCAACGGAAAATGCACCCACATAAAATGTACAATTCAACTTAACTTCAGTTTAGTACTGTACAAGAAAACATATGCAAGTACCAAAACAAACACTGGACCTTATAAACAAAACACAATTTACAAGTTACACTAATGATTGTTGAATTGAGGAATCTGCTATACCTGAATGATGTGGATCTAGTTTTGCAATTTTTCTTCTTTTGGCGAAGCTGTAGAAACAACGACAAGCTTGCTTGTTTCCAAACAAGTTTCAAATCTTCTCCAACTACAATTTATCTAATACATGTCACTGTAGGATAACTAATGGCTAGAAAAGAGCAGCCAATTTTGCATATACACAGTATTTCTGCAGCACCATTTAATTTTACAATAGTATGTGCAAATTCAATTTTGCAGCATCATCAGTTCTACAACGGTCATTAAAATAGTTCTGCAACGGTTACTCCATAGCACCGTATAATTCTACAAATTCATTTCTGCAGCAACACCATACGAATTCAATTCTACAACAATATTTAGTTCCGTAGCTAAGTTAGTTCTGCAGTGTAATTCAGTTCTGCAGCGCTTCTAATGCTAAAACATCATAACTCTGTCATCGACACGTCAATCTCCTTCCACAATAAGGACCGTGTCTACTCCTTGATTAAATTGTTAATATTGAGAACCTCTTCATATTGACTTGATCGCTAGCTTCTATATCAACCAAGCTACTTTGATATATACAACCATAAAATAAATCATTCTAACAACTTAAATGATGAAGAATGGAGGGAGTGTAAACCATTGTCAGAAGAGGAATGCAGCTTCAAGGATGGCTTATGGTAAAGCCTAGTATAGAAGGGTTGCAGCCTCAAAAAAATTGAAGAAGTCGCAGCTCCACAAGTTTATAAAATTGGATTTCACAGCACCAAAGTTGAATCCTCCAGGCCTCACTCAAGGAAAGACAGCTCACACGCATTTGGACACCCATGGACTTCAAGGCAACAACACTCCACTTTAACACAACATCAACGGAATAGTAACCCCAAGCTTGACAAAGAGAGTCTTTGCTTCTTCAATGTAGTAGAGCACAATTTGTTTAAAAATGCACTTGTCTGGATTCAAATTGTATGTGAATCCTCAACGTAGCACATGAAAACTTCAATGTACAGCTAAATATTCTAATGCATTTGACCAGAGTTGGATGCTTCTTCTAAAACTCCATGATTTTTATGTATGAAATCTATTGCATCAACCATATACGGCCTCAGTCAAGGAAAGACAGCTCACACGCATTTGGACACCCATGGACTTCAACGCAACAACACTCCACTTTAACACAACATCAACGGAATAGTAACTCCAAGCTTGACAAAAAGAGTCTTTACTTCTTCAATGTAGTAGAACATAATTTGTTTAAAAATGCACTTGTCTGGATTCAAATTGTGTGCAAATCCTCAACGTAGCACATGAAAACTTCAATGTACAGCTAAATATTTCAATGCATTTGACCAGAGTTGGATGCTTCTTCTAAAACTCCATGATTTTTATGTATGAAATTGTTAGGAACCTATGTCAACCCTTCTCTTTACTATGTTAGTATATTGTTGTTGGATGCATATGCTTTGTAAGTCGTCCGGTAGTATTTGTTGATCCGTAGTTTATATTAGCCCATAGTATTGACCCATAGTATTGGACGCATATGCTTTGTAAGTCGTCCCGTAGTATTATATGTCCCATGGTTTTGACTCATAGTATTGGGCATAGACTTAGTATATAAGTGTGTGTTGAGGTCATTGAAGGCACCGTGAAGTTAATTGTATTGAGCTTGCTCAAAGGAGGTTGCCCCCTCGAAGTGGCCCGTGATCAATATAAAAGTGATTATGTTCTGTTATTTCTGATATCTTGTGTATTTGCATTAATTAATTATTGCAGGTTCATCACATCTGAAATGTTACGAACCATTACACCAAAACCTCGAGATGTTAGTGAAGGCCGTCCATTAGGATCTTAACATCCCACCACGCTCCGCAATCCAGACTCTGGGCTGGATGTGCGCCCGTACGGTGGTGTCCCCTTTGCGCCGTACGAGCCTCGGGCGAACACTTCAATGCCGACGTTGCCACCCGCTTTGTGACTTGAACCTGGGTGGAGGCTTTGATACCAAATGTTACGAACCATTACACTAAAACCTCGAGATGTTAGTGAAGGCCGTCCATTAGGATCTTAATAGAAATCCATTGCATCAACCATATACGTAGTCATTCCATCCTAGGCATAGAAGGTGCATCACCCACACAAACATCTTCCATAATGCAAATATTGATATCATAGCACAATTCCATGTCTTGACTTAAGCTCCACTCAAGAAAGGAAGAGAAGGATCTAGGAACAATCTGGCAGTCATAGTGCATATACGGTCTTCAATAGAGGTCACGGAGGAAAAATATCTTACTGTACTAACTTCCAGATATCGAGATAAAGTCTTTTATTAAAGCATGAATACACATACACCTTTTGTAATGAGAAATACACTAATGCATGCTCTTTGAACTGTTGTGGCATTCAACTATGTGCAGGAGTAAAGGAGACACACATGCTCGGCAAACAAAGTCGACCTCTCCTCAGTATACCATGCGCAGTAAGGTTCAATAAGGCACTAACATCACAAAGGATTAGGGTTTTCACGCTTCTTGTAGTCTCGACGCAAAGGTCAGATCAGGATGCAACCAACGCCCAATGTGTTACAACAACCACACCAGTCTCCACGAGATACAAGAGTAGAATGCTATTACGTTCTAGCAGGGATTGCAGCTACCAATGCAGCTATGAGAATGGTCGCAGGTAGCTCTTCTCAATGTGACACCACGGGCTTGGCTGCGTTCACCAATGAGTGTATTGGATAAGGAGTAGAGTAGCTCCAAACACTTCACACCAGAACATTCACGCAACAAAATACATGTGAGAGGGCGCAACATACAAAGTTATCACCATTTTGTTGCTCAAAATTTCACCTCAACTCGTGGTGTCTCAGGCTTCACTTGTAGAGATTATCCATGCCATGGAGGAGGAGGCCACACTTTCAGAAGAATGAAGGAGATATCAATAACTCCACAGTCTAAGTTCCCACACCACACTGCTTTTACCAACAGCTTCACCACCTCTTCTTCACCAACGCACACGCTCTTGCACGAGACTCATTTTCAAAATGAGGGAGGTCATGCATCAAAAGTCACATAGTACTTGGAAGATTCTCCACGTATCTTACCAGTATCTTCTTGCAAAACAATTTGCTGAGTGGAATCTTCTGCAAATGCAACCCTTGCAGTTATTTCCCAACCTCATACAATCTCTCGCTTCAATCTTAAGTGCTGCTATCATAATAATAGTTTCTGGTGTCCATGGATCAGGAAGCAGTTTTTTTTTTTGTACTAGGGGAATCAACAACTGGAGTTGGGATGGTACTCGCATGGCATGGGGTCCAGGGATCCAATCTCGCTACCACTATACCCCTAGGTGCATCCACAGAGCCCTAACCATGATTCATGGGTAAGATTGGGGGGATTCGAACAGGTGACCTTCCATTTACCACTTCACATATTTACCACTTGAGATTCCCCCCATGTGCTGGATCAGGAAGCAACTTGATCTTTGAAGGAATTTCAAATTTATCAATCTTTGCACTCTTGCAACCTTTGAAATTGAACTCTGAACTTCCTTAATTGCTTCACTTTTCTGAGATAGGTTTGCAAAGTACTTGAAAATGATTCCTTCTTTCCGAGCCCAACTTTCAAGATGCCCACGCACTTGTAGAGAGAACGCACGATAGCACCTTTCTACTCTCTATGCAATTAGAACCACATATCAAATGTAATATATAAAGGTTTGGTAGTTAAACTGTCCTAGTGGATTCCGGTTTTAATGGCTAAACCATCCTAATCTTCTAATAATGCGATAAATATGTAATGGCATACAACATCAAGTAAGAAAACGGTAGGGGAAAGGAGCCAATAGTTGCACGGGGGACGAATGGTGGAGATAACAATGGTGTTGGCTGATCTATCTTGGAAATACTAACTACCATAAATGGTTCATAAAAATACTCCATGTACAAGTCATTGTCAATATTTTCATGCTTTTAAAATAAAATGAATATTTGAAATTTGAAATTTTATTTTAAGTCACATCAATTTTCACCCATTGGTCGGAATAAAAAATACACTAAAATACATTAGGGCTAGACAACTTGGCACTTTGGCCAACATCAATTTGGATTCATCACAGCTCAAGACCAATATGATTAGATAGAGAACACGCCAAATAATGTGATAAAAATTTGGAGAAAAAAAGAGCTATAGAACATGGAGAATTAAATTACAAAAAAACAAACATATACCACTATCAGCAAGAAAAAAAGAGCTATAGAACATGGAGAATTAAATTTAAAAAAAAAACATATACCACTATCAGCTCCTCTCTCCTCTTCTCTCCTCTTCCGTAACAGTTATTATACCCCCAAAAAAAGCATGCACCGCTACTTGCTCCTCTTCCCTAACATAGTTACAATAACAATATTATAATTATCTTTTATGTTCCTTACAGGTTTTGACGGCTAGACTATCCTAATCTTCTAAGAATGCAATAAATATGTCATGTCATACAGCATCGAGTGAGAAAAATTTAACAGTTACAATAGCAATATTAAAATTCTCTTTTATGTTTCCTTAACAGGTTTTGAGGCTAGACTATCCTAATCTTCTAAGATTGCGATATGTCATGCAATACAGCATCGGGTGAGAAACAGGTAACAGAGAGTGAGAAAAAGGCAACATAGTTAGACTAGCAATATTAAAATTCTCTTTTATGTTTCTTACATTTCCAGCATTTCCACTCCACTTGTTTTGGGCTCTATTAACATCTCTATACTAACGTCATCGTTCATAATGGAATAATGACATCCTTGCCAGATTGACCTCTAAAGTGAAAACATGCATTATAATTGCAACCAATACGCTGAACGAAAATCCCATATTTAATGATTAAAAGTGAAAGTAGCTAATCTAATTTAATGGGTGAAAGTGAAAGTGTCATTGTTGATAATGGAAAATAGACATCCTTGCCAGATTGACCTCTAAAGTGCAAACATGCATTATAATTGCAGCCAATAAAGTGCAAACATGCATTATAATTGCAGCCAATACTTTGAACGAAAATCCCATATTTAATGATTAAAAGTGAGAGTAGCTAATATAATTTAATAAGTGAAAGTGAAAGTGGCTAATTTCACAAGTGAAAGTGAAATGCATTGTATCAGTTACATGACAAAATGCAAAGATATAGCTTGGGTGGTTGAGAGGAATGATTACTACCCTCCCCACCTAGGTTCAATTCCTGTAAGTGAGATGATGCTCTTGGAGCCCCTGTGTAATAAATGTAATTCTGGCCATACCTTGATTCTACAGAATAGAAGGTGTTGACATATTTCTCTTGAAAAAAAGATGAAAAGAATAAAAGAAGTATACAAAATACAAATATAAACCTCACCAACTGGAAGAAAGTAAACACACCCGCAACATAAATTTGTCTACAGAAATTGAAAAAATAGATAACTTAGCAGGCCAAACATGAAAGGATTAACAGAAGCTTTCGTGCAAAGTTTAAAATTGCTCCCACTTAGTGGCAGCCCTCTTGCCACTCTATTTTGGTTATATGTATTATGCATTGCACATAATTTGCTGAACTTCAGAAGCCTACAAAGGAAAACAGTCCTATCTATACAGACTAGCCTCGTGAAGTATATATGTTCTATGCTCACTAAACAACCCAACCAAATACAATAAGCGCATCTATTCCTTGCCCTTCCCAAAGTATGTTCAAATCAACCTTTGGTTACCATTTAACTAATGGCTTGCAACCAAAACTTCGTTTTCAGACTGGATATCAGAACCTTCAATTCTTTTGATCACCAATCTCTTCTGAATACGATCTTTTGACAATGCAGTTATCTCAGCATCAACTAAAACTGCGTCGTCTTCCTTGAAATCTCCTCTAAGGAAACCTAACGCCAGTTCATTCTCAACCATCTGCTGTATCACCCTCTTCACTGGCCTTGCACCGAAGTTTGGGTCAAAGCCAAAGTTACCAAGTACAGTAACGGCATCCTGAGTGAATTTAAGATTGATCTTCTTATGTTTGAGTCTATTTTGTACACGTTCCAGCTGCAAAAATGGTGAATGGTAACTGTTGTCAGGGAAACATATACATAACTATATACATATGCACATGCACACATCATAAATAGATGAAGCTAGCCAGCCGTTTTGATCCCACGCAATAACAGCCATATACAAAACATTAGACTTAAAAAAACCTGAAGGAAAAATGCAAGCAGAAAAATGGATCCTGAACAGTCCAATGAGACTTTCCAAGCCATCCGATGTTCATGGCCAAATGTACTGGCATCCGTACCTGTAGCTGAACTATATGATTAATTTGATGCGAGTCTAAAGGCTGGAATACAATATACTCATCAACTCGATTCATGAACTCCGGACGAAAAGTCTGTCGTGCAACCTCCATCACTCGTCCTTTCATTAATTCATAAACTACCTCTTTAGAATCATGTGTGTTTTGAAGTGTCTCCAAAATGTATTGGGACCCGATATTTGATGTCATAATAACAACACAATTTGTAAAGCTAACCAAGCGCCCTTGTGAATCAGTGATCCTTCCATCATCCAACAACTGGAGAAGGATATTGAACACATCAGTATGGGCTTTCTCAATCTCATCAAATAATACCACTGAGTATGGTCTCCTACGGACAGTCTCTGTTAGCTGTCCACCCTCTTCATAGCCAACATACCCAGGAGGAGCTCCAACTAGACGAGAAACAGCATGCTTTTCCATATATTCACTCATGTCAATCCTTACAAGTGCATTTTCCGTATTAAAAAGATAGCCTGCAAGAGCTTTCGCCAGTTCAGTTTTGCCCACTCCAGTTGGACCCATAAACATGAAACTAGCGATTGGGCGGTTCGGGTCAGAAAGTCCTGCTCTCGATCGTCGAATTGCATCAGCAACGGACTTCACTGCAATATCCTGACCCACAACTCTCTTGTGAAGTTCTTCTTCTAAGAAGACGAGCTTCTCCCTCTCTGACTGTTGCAGATTCGAAACCGGAATACCAGTCCACTTACTCACAATCTCTGCAATGTCAACTTCTGTAACTTCCTCCCGAAGCATTGATTTACCAATTTTCCGATACTCTGCAAGTTTCTTTTCAGCTTCTTCCAATTGTCGCTGAAGAGATATCAATGTCCCATACTTCAGTTCAGCTGCCCGATTTAGGTCATACTCACGTTCAGCTGCCTGCATCTCTAAATTCACTCTGTCCACCTGTACAACAATAGTTGGATTTGATGTGAATTCTAAATAAGCTTTCAACAGTAAGATTGTGTCATAGAAAGCAAATCTTTCAACTCTTATATATACATGCCCTAACCCAAAACCAGAAACAAACCTCCTCTTTGATTGACTGGATGCGAGTCATAAGTGTTTTCTCCTGCTCCCATTCTTCTGTAAACTCTTTTTGCTTTTGTTTTAGTGCCTCTAAATCAGCATCCAGCTTATTAAGACGTTCTTTGGATGCTTTATCTGTATCATTTTTCAAAGACAGTCGTTCCATCTCCAACTTCAGCACAGATCTATCTACTTCATCCAACTCAGTAGGCTTTGATGTCATTTCCATTTTTAATTTTGCAGCAGCTTCATCAACAAGGTCGATTGCTACAAAACAGTGATTGAAAGTTCTTGATTATATAAAGATACCTTCATAAATGCAATTCTCATACAGCTGAAGCTATGCGAGACTGAACAATAAAACTAACAAAAAACATGTACAGGCAAATGAAGCACCTTTGTCGGGTAGAAAGCGCCCAGTAATATATCGGTCCGAAAGAACAGCAGCTGCAACTAGTGCACCATCAGATATTCTAACTCCATGATGCAATTCGTAACGTTCACGCAATCCACGAAGAATAGATATAGCATCTTCAACTGATGGCTGACCCACATATACTTGCTGAAATCTGCGCTCTAGAGCTGCATCCTTTTCAATGTATTTGCGGTATTCATTGAGTGTTGTTGCTCCAATACAACGCAGCTCTCCACGTCCGAGCATAGGTTTTAATAAGTTGCCTGCATCCATAGCTCCATTTGTAGCACCTGCACAAAGTGACAATCATAGCAGCGAAAAGAAATTAAATCATAGTCATGGCAGATATATATAACTAAGCAGAGGATTGTCAATTGGGTCTAGCACGAGTGGTGTGAGGATGCGGTGTAATCCACCCGGTCTATTCCCCTAAGAAACACAATGAGCTCATAATGAGTATATTGTTGTATTGGTTTCGAGCTTTGTTGTTGACTTGGTCTTGTGCCTAAAGAATCTAGGGTTTAACCTGGGTAACGTCCTCAAAATGAGGGAAGTACCTGGGAAATTTGCCTGAGGAAATTTACTTGGAAGAAAAAAACTAGGCAGAGACCAACGTTATGGGTTATTAACAACCACCGCACTATGAGTTGATTGGACTACAGAAGACTAGATTTCAACACACATAAAAAAGGTACTTTATCCCAATAAAAAACAAATGGGTGCCCCATGTTGACCAAGTGTATCTCAAAGTTACTATCCACAGACACTTTCTTTTCTATAACTATGCTGGACATGTCAACTTGATTATGCACAACATTTTAGGAATATGATAATATCACCATTGGCATGTACTTGACGTCCTTTCATTTTATCTTTCTCATATGCATTATATGCATAACCAGAACTTATTTTCAGATTTTAACATAAAATCAATTAGACGTTTATCATAGACATCGTGGACAACATTACAGCCCCCTCTCAATAGAGAATATTCTGGGCTTTGGTTAAAATAAAAAAAATGTACATGAAGGAAAAGTACAATGAGACTATTCAACTACTTACCTGCACCAACAATTGTATGAATCTCATCGATAAAGAGAATGATCTGTCCATTAGATGCTGTCACTTCATTCAAAACCGCTTTCAATCTCTCTTCAAAATCTCCCAAAAATCTAGCTCCAGCAAGCAATGCACCCATGTCTAATGAGATCAGCTGCAACCAATACATTAGAAATGATTTCCCAATCATATGATCCAAATCTTAATCAATAACCACAATCAGTCTAAATTTTCAATGCAGTGAAGTAAAAGATTTGTAACTATCACATGTGCTGATATAAACGATGAAATATATGATGTAAAAGGAATAACAATGGGTTAATGGATGTGAACAGCTGAGTTGATGTGGCCATCAGGACAGAATCACCATACAAGTTTTCTATTCTCTCAAATATGGTTGGTACAAAGAATCCAAAATGAAGTCAGTCGTGAATTTTTGGTGCATAGCAGATGTCACTGCTAGAGAAATAAACTTTGTGATAGCATTCAGCTTAGTCCAAGGATGAAAAGAAACGACTTCCATATGACTATTGTGAAACAAATAACCCAAACTTGGAAACTCATTATTTTCCCCTCTTCTTAGTGTGGCTCTTTTCCCAGCAAGATGTTGAACCTCTCAGATAGGAGTTCTCCAGATTGCTACTTACATGTTCCGGCCAGTTCGTGTATCCAGTATATCAGCTTCAGTTGCAGCTCTAGAGCTGTGTTATAGACAGTTGACAGTGTTCTCTTCAGGAGCCCACATTGCAATCAGAAAATATAGAAGACTGGAAGTTGTCAATCTTTAGGGCATAGCACGTCACTGCTAAAGAAAGACACGACTTTATGATAACATTCAGCTGGGTAATCTGAGGCTAAAAAGAAATGCCTTCCCATATGACCGTATTGTGAAACAAATAACCTGAAATTGGACACTTGTTATTTGCCACTCTTCTTATCTGCAAGAGCCCGCATCACAATCATGTGTCCTGGCACTACTCAGTCCCATAGGCATCTTATTTCAGCAATGTGAAACTCATCTATCAAGATAGTAGACCCCTCCTAGCATACTGGCGTTGTACAGATAAATTAAGGCAGAAAGCTATGAAGAAAATGAAGCCAAAATCAAAGTTAACAAGAAACAAAACAAGGAAAGAAGAAAGAGAGAGAGAGAGGTAGCAATTTTGCCAGAGATATCCCAAATGACCCTAGATCACAAAAACATGAAGATAGCTAAAGAAGAATTATGCAGAAAATTATTATATGGAAAGATATAATTGTTAAAAAAATTGAAATAGTCCTATAATTTCATAATGATTGGAGGATCAAATTGATCATCACGAGAAGAATTAAGCTCAAAATCTAGATATGCTTTTTGAGAAATGAAGTTTCAATGGAAAGGAAAATAAAGTTACCATTTGTTAATACATGGATACAATTTCATACCAAAAACATTTGGTGTGGCTGACTGTGACATCATGCTTGCCTGGGGCAAATCCACCCAAACAGATAAGGTTTACAACCATGAACACCAAGAAAGAAGTTGAACGAGATTCATCAGTTCACATCACCATAACTTGCATATAAGTTGATATGTATTATGGATAGCTACAGAGAGGGGAGTGGGGGGGCGGGGATTTCATCAAGATAATCATTATAGGCCCCAGGTCTTAAATGGCCCCTTGCCATAATTGTTTAAAAAATGGTAAATATTAGCTTGACAAATCTCTAGAAGAACAAACCTAATAAATAAGTGTATGGTGCTTCTTAAAAAAGAGTCTAAAAGCTTGTTGTCAACTACCTAAAGAACATTTAATCTTTCATGATTTTTGCATTAAATACAACAAATTTGCTGTGCCCACATCCCAAAGGAAAAAAATTATGATTTTCCCATCAACTACACGAAAATCAACAAGACCACATATCTTAGTAACATTTTAAATGGAGCTACTCTTTCAAAGGTCATGCTCTGAATCACCTGCTAAAATGGGACAAGTTTTGAAAAGACTTGATGCCAAACAATATGTGTTTTCCCTCCCTCCTAAGATTGAAATATATGTGTGTATCCCCTCGATGTGTGTTGTATGTATGTATGTATGTATGGCAGGTTCTTATCCAATGTTAAAGCATGAAACAATGACAATGACAATTGTTAGGATCTTTAAAATAATCATATAGAGAATGAAATTAATTACACAGTTTTAGAGAAGAGTGTTCTATACTACATGTTTTGTGTAGATGATTGGTAACATAGGACATTCCAGTATTTTAAACTATGGCAATGCTGATCAAACCAAACAATCAATTGTGGAACAAAAGTAATGCACTTCAATAACAAAGTAAACCAAGTTTTAATGCAGTACTATATTTTCCTTGAAATATGTTAAACAAAACGAAATACACATTACCTTCCTATCCAAAAGAGGCTCTGGAACATCCCCTCTTACAATACGTTGTGCCAGCCTACACAAAAATGCAATTACTAGAAATCAGAACATAATGAAAGACAAAGTTGGGTTAGGAAAACTTCAAAATAGCTTATTCTTAGTGAAACTAAATACATCTAATAATTAGTTGGATATGGAAAAAGAAGAATCAATTAACAACCAATGTTATTAAGGTTTTTAAATGTGGGTGTGGCATCCCATTCAAGCATATTTGGGATTTTATAACTGTGAAAGTTGAGTGTTTTACACAAAAGGTGAAAAAACATATGCATCTTTAAATGACTATCGTTTTTCCTCTTAATCCACACATGCTCTACTTTCTTCCTCCAATTAAATAAAGTAGTCTTTTGCATTGTTTTGATGACATTACCTCCATCTGTTATTGTTGGTCTTATTTCTTCTCCACCACCTGTAATCACTTGTAATATGGAAATTGTTTTTTATATAATGTGCTTTCTCCAATGTGGTTCTCTTTATTCTTCACTCTGTATGTTGTCGTATAATGGTTCATTTTTGCATTTCTTGTGCTAGCTTTTTAATTGTTTCTTATTATGTCACCTTCCTCTTTTTTCACAAAATAATGAGCAAACACACCCATTGGCTTGCTTATTAGGACATGCTGCAGCTCTTGCAAAACCCTTGGAAGGGATCTCAACCTCACCTTGAAGGTAGCACTTATGGGTGTTAGAATTTTAAATGTAGTAACAATAAGGATCACTGAAAGATAAACAAGCATAGAAGAGACAAAAGTACACAATAATTTATCCTGGGAAAACCCTTGTGGGGCAGAAAAACCCGGCAAACTTCTTCTATATAGATTCGTTAGAATGTACAATAGTATTCCTCGTGCAATGACCCAAAACAAGAAGACTCCAAAAGCATCTATTCACTTGACTCTGTCTCTCCTACTCATGCGAACTTGATGAGTGAGTGTGGTGACCAAATGAGAAGGGTGAGCCTCTCATTTATACTAATCAGTGACTTAACCTTTTTCCCCAAATAGGGCCGACTTGTCCAGTTAACAATAAAACACTATTTTCTGGATCTTTCCGGGCTGACCTAACAGTTAGGGTTTACATTAACTCTTTCAATGACTTTTACATGATCAATTACATCAATAATAATCCTCATAGGGTGTACAATACAAATAATACAAATGATACAAATAAGAATATCTTCCGAAGTTACAGTCTTCAACACTTCCTCTTAACAAGGAAGGTATTATTCTGACATCGTCACCATCATCTTTCAACTGTTGCACTTCTTGTACTCTGACTATTGACATCTAACATCTCCCGAATCTATATATCATAAGAAGTTTCACAGAGCCAGCCCTTTTTCATGTTGGATGTGCCTTTCTACAAAGCCAACGCTCTTTCAGACTGGATGTAGCCATCCTGCAGAGCCAGTCCTCTTTCATACTAGATGCACCTCTACAGATCCAGTCCTCTTTCACACTGGATGTAGCTATCCTGCAGAGCCAGTCCTCTTTCATACTGGATGCACCTCTATAGAGCCAATCCTCTTTCATATTGGATGTAGCTATCCTGCAGAGCCAATCCTTTTTCATACTGGATGCACCTCTACAGAGCCAGTCCTTTTTCATACTGGTTGTAGCTATCGTGCAGAGCCAGTCCTCTTTCATAATGGATGCACCTCTACAGAGCCAGTCCTCTTTCATATTGGATGTAGATATCCTGCAGAGTTGGTCCTTTTTCATACCAGATGCAACTGTCCTGCAGAGCTGGTCCTTTTTCATACCAAATGCAACTGTCCTCTTCCACGAACCGAGAAAGCCATCTAGTGGGTCCATCCTAGGAGCTCCATTACGTTGCACACTGCAACTACCTATGTTACTGTTATCACATCCATAGTAGTTGGGCTACCATGATTGCAGAGCAAATACCTGCACATTTTTTAGCTTTGCCTTTACACATATTCAGTGAGATCAGCTATGATGAGCAGTGTTATTTGTGATCTCTAACACATCAGAGCAGCCTTATATCAGACATGCAGTAGGCCTTATGCCAAGGTTGAGCCTTAAGACCTCAGATTTGATGACCGAGATGACCTTTTATTTCATACAGGTACAGGGTAGTGTTCATAGTTTCAGCAGCAGTGTTCTCAGTGGGTATAGTTGGTCCAGATTACAGATACTGATATATGACCCAGTATATATATGATGTGCAGTGGTATTATTGTCTTGTTGTTTTAGGTCATTTTGATAGCTTGACTTGGCATATCGTAATTATGATCTGGCAGTATACATATGTTAAAATGAAATTACTATGGATTATTTGAATGCTTGCATTACTGACATTTGGAAACTCTTGTTTTATACTCGTTGGTTTTTACCTTCTTAGGAATGTGGACATGATCACTCGTCTTTTTGACTTGCTAGCTTAGGCACCATTTTCACTTGTCTCCATCCATCCACTTGTCTTTCCTTATTATTGATCTTTACCCTGACTTACACCTTGACTTGTGATATGGAGGACCTCCCCACTTTTTCCTCTGTGTTAGATAGCATCCATGTTTAATTTGTGTCTCGGCTCTGAGTTGGCAACAAAACTTACCTTTGGTGAGTTGGATTTTATACCTTGATCTCTCTAGTCGGTTGCCCCGATGTTTGATCTTGATTGTGGAAGTCCCCATAGTTGCTTGAGTTGTGTTGGCTAAAACTTGAAGCAAATTGTACTACCTTTGGAAACAATTGATATATCTTTTGTAAAGCCCAATGAAAAGGGTTGTGAAATGAAATGTAAATACACCCCGGATGAACGCTGCAATTAGTTGTGCTTTTAAGCACATGCAAAATCCCAGAGGGGTCCTAAAGGCCTAAAAAGCAATGGATAAATGTGTGCTAAATCTAAAGATTGTTGGCCAGGAAATGATATGAAATGAAATGAAAGGTCCAACTAAAGCAGTGGTTAAATATATGCCAAATCTAAAGACTGTTGACATTAAATGAAATTTTCCTCATTGAGCCTGCGGGTTATGATATGAGATGGAGCAAGGGACAACTAATTCTAAGTGTCCCCTAGAACCTCAAGTTACAATTAGCCGGGCACGTAGTTCACGGCGGTTCTAGTAGTAGACATTTTGCCAAGGTTGAATAAGTACTTCTCTAAACAACTTATCCATTTGTGAGACACCGCTATTCCTTGTGTATTCTTTGTCCAACACATGCTTAAATGTGTAATACCATTTCCCTTATCCAAAGTATCACAGTGTCAAGTCAGTCAAGTCATACCCATTTGGCCTGTTGCCACCGGATCAGCACACCTGGTTAACGCAGTAGAAATCTATGCTGCTGCTCGGTGTGCCCTTGGGGGCAAGTCTCGAGTCAAGGCTGTCACCTGATCTTGACTCCTATGTTTAGGCAAAACTCCCAACAAAGCCAATGGGGGTAGTCCCTAAGGAATGTTTCTAAGGTTGTTAGAGCTTCCAATGAAATGGTTAAAAGGGTGTTTTATGTTTTTAGGAGTTAATTATGGGTTTAGGGTAAAATGCCACAAGATAGCCTATGCAAAATGAATTGTAATTAAACAAGTGCTTTCACCAGCAAGAAATAAAGATGCACACTACTGATATTAAGCAAATACAAAACCAGTGCCTTATGGAGTCAAGTAATGTGTTGAAATGAAAGCGAGAATTGAAATGTTTTGCGAGTGCTGTCTTCGTTGATTTTAATTATTAAAGTATGAAAATTGATTACGGGAAAATGAGGGAAAGGGGAAAATGAGGGAAAACTCCCGATATACCGTGAGGTACAGGGAGGAATGTCCGGAAATCAAGATTTGGTGGCTCCGTACAAGGACATGTGGGCTGGTCGGAGTCTCAAGAGCGGTGTTCAACACTACACCAACAAGGATGTAGCCTAACTGGTGCCCCAAGGTCTCGTCCCAGTGGTTCCCGTGTCCCCAAGCAAAATTTCCCCACACAAAAATTGTCGAAGTGTCGGATTTTCACTTATCTTAAGGGTAGTTGATTTTATTCGGTGATTATTTAAGTTAAGTGTGGGATGTTAAAAAGTGCTTCCAACTGTTTTTGGGTATCCCACAGGTGGGCAGAGCATACGCAGTGTAGGCAAAATAGTTTATTCAAATTGAGAAAAATAGGACCAGTGTGCTCTTCGATAGAGAGTGCTATTGACCTACTTTTCAGCGAGGTTAAAGAGACTTTGGGTTCCTTTTATTAAACAGTTATGGTGTGAAAAGTGAAATGTAGGATGCAAAACTTTGAAAGATATCAATCACCAAGTTTATGCGTCACTTTCTGATCAACCTCCACTAATCGGTAATGCCTTTAGGTGAAGGTGAGAGCATACTTCGTGGCGACGAAACCGGTTTTATTTCTACTTTACGCTTGCAAAAATAAATAAAGTGGATTAAAACTTATAAAGCAAAAATGATCAAAGCATACACCCTACAAGCCAAATGTGTGTGTGTGTTTGTTTGTGTTTATTAGAAAAAATCATACATGAAAATTTTACACAAATACAAATCTCCCCTAGGGGGATGGGGTGTGGGCGCTGGATATCCCACTGCTCTCATTTAAATGTTTACAATAACGCTAAAAAAGAATGCCTCTTTAGTCCATTTTTATAGATCTAAAGGGCTTACAATAACTCATAATGGAAAGCTAGAAGAAAGGGGTCCTTGGAAAGCCTTTTTGATGCTTTCTGGCTGAAAACGGCCAGATTTTCTCTATGTATTTCCTTGGACCTGCTAAAAACCAACAAACAAACTTTGTTAGAAAGTGATAGGAATGAGTTTAAAAAAAAAATTGTACTGAATTTTTTTTTGAAAATTTGAAAAATGTAAGTGCAAAAGTTTGAAATCTAGATCTATTTATGAATAAGCTTTTTTAAGACAATGAGGATCTAGATTTACTAAGAATGCTTAAGAAAGTTCAAATCTGAAAATGATAGACAATGGAATCCCTAGATCTAAAACTTCTAAGCATGAAACAAAAAGGGAAAGAAAAGAGTTTGTTTGTAATTTTGAGGAGAGGGATGAAGCCCCTTTATGCCATAGCTTGCATTGGTGTTGCTCTTTGAAGGAACCTGAAACAAAAGTGTAAGTAAAAGCTGCCCAAAATGTAGAAGCTTCAACCGAGTTCTAGTCCTTATGGGCTTTGTGATCTATAGCTTAATAAACAAACTCACAACAAAGATAAGTAGATCCAGTGTGTTAGCAATAAAAGAAAACTGAAGAGCCTAAATACAACCGAGTATTGTCGACTACTTCTAGATCTCTAAAACTCTTTCACAAATAGACAAGTTGACAACTGCAAATGTCTATTCAAATCAGTAAGCCAAATCTACAAATAAATGTAAGCAAGAAAGAAATAAGTACAATATCACCTCATGAAAATCACCACATTTGCTCAAGATGGACCTCCAAAGTCTTCAACAATATATTAAAAAAATGATCAATACATTACAAACCAGAAGAGGTTCTATACATCTACACTACTTACTAAGATTGGAGCATGAACTTGCTTTTATAGCCATTGGGAGAGGGAGGGTGAACTTAAGAAGGGCATGTGAATGAGGGATGCGCATCCCTTAAATGATGGAGAGATGAACGTTGAACTCCACTCTAACTCCACTTTGGGTTGGTGTGATTCTGAGGTGGCTGCCACCTCATGAGAGAGGCGCCCCTCATGCCTTGTAACCAACGCCCACTACCATAAGTTTCATCACCCACTACATGGGAACAATAGCCCACCACAAATGCGAATGCGCACGTGAGGAGGGGAAAAGCGTATGTCTAAAACAAAATGTAATCGTTTTATCCTATGTTTGGAATATTGGCATGTGCTTTAATCACATAATGTGATCGTACATCACTACAAAATACTATGCCATCCTTTCCCATATGATTGTTTTATTCATTTTTTGTCTTTTTTCATTTTTGTCATATGTGCATTTTGGATTTTTTTAACATTAAAATGCCAATTTGATGCATCTTTAATGAAAAATGCTCCCAGAGGCGACGTAATCGCCCATAACTTGGAGAAAGTGGGCACTAGGGTAAAGAGGATGCTCTGAGCGTCAAAACGAGCCTCCCCACGCCAAATTCCACCTCCAGACGACACTTTTATTACATTTTGAATTTTTCCATTTAAACCATTAAAAAATGGTCTAATTTACGGAGAACATTATTTTCGCCGGAATCGACTCAAACTCCTAGGGGACCTAGTGCATGTCCATACGACTTATTACTGATGGCTAGCATGTAAAAATACATAGACACGTAGGCTTTAATAACCCCCCTAAGATCGACCACCATGAAAAATACTCCAGCTTTGGAGGTATGAGTGAAAAACTCCGGAATTATATGCCACTGAAGCGCAAAGCATAATGCCCAAGGAAAAACACTCTAGAGTATCCCCTTGATGGCAAACCCTAAGGTAATCCAAGCCTTTTACAAAATAATCATGCTTAGACCAACTTATTACAATTCCCCCGCAGGGGTCTGGACATGCCTAATGGATCTCGGAACACTGATGATGAACAATTTGACTGTCCAAGTCTTCAACAGTTCACTTGGAATTTACTAGGTGCAATTTAGGGGATAACATGGCCTAGCCTTGCATCCTTAGCCTTCACCCTCTGCTAGTAAATTGATCATGTCTACAAATGAGTATATTCTTGAGGTTCTCTTTGAAAGTAAATTATTAAATAACCGACTATTATATATTGACTGTCAGTGAAATAATGCTTAATGTTTTGAAGTCTTGCTATGAAAATGATTTAAAGATCATGTCTTAACCTTTTGCACTTGCAGCAACAGGCTTCTTTAGCCTGGGTCATATTTTGATCAGTTTGACCAGTCAAACCTAGTTTGACCAAGGTCAACCTTGGGATTTGTGATGAGATGGACCACTTATATTGATGTTGATCTATGGTCCCTTATATACCTTTTGATGACTCCATATGATGGACATAGGTTTCAAATGATGATTGATGCATTTTTTATTGATTATTATTATTTCCAAATCATCATATTTTTATTTGTCCGGATATGGTGGATGCTACAGATGATCTTACAAGTTGCCATGAGGTGTATGCGTACTCATCTCTAGTGGATTTGGATCTTCTAAGTCCATTGAGACACTTATCTTTCAGTTTCAAGCACTTCCAGATATGATTTGAGCAGTTTTTTACTGTTGACCATTTTGGCCATGTCGATGTGGTTTGTCCAGCTGATGCATTGGAGGCAACTCATTGCCTAGGGCGCTACAGAGGAAGGGGGTGGTCCAACCACTTGTTATTACCATATTATCCCCCTTCCGAACATGATGGTACAGTCAGATTTTGTGCCCAGGCACCAGGCAATGGGCTATGGGCAGTTTGATGGTTTTTCAGGTGGAATAAAAAGGTCATTATGGAAATCGATTTGGGTAATTGAGGCAAAGTTTTGGCATGAGGTCTGCTCAGAGGTCATCTATGGTGTATCCCACTCCTTCCAGATCAGTTTGTAGCATGCAGTGGGGTCCACATAGTCACCAAGTTGTGTTTTGATACATCTTTCTCTCAGTTGAGGGGGCCAACATTTGATCATTTGATCATTTGTTCACTTGGACATGTCATTGAGTAATATATTATATTATTGTGCCATGGGATGATGTTAGTGAAGGAAAGTAATGCCTCCTAGCTCCACCATGTGCTCCTAGTCACTTGTCCTTGTCATATTTTATGGCACACTTGTATTATTGTCACTTTTTATGTGGTGCACACCCCCCTGGGGCATCTTTTAGCTAGTGCACACCCCCCTCATGTGAGTGATCCATGTTATATTGTACCGGCTCATCTTAGTCGTTGATTGTATTATTTTATCTTTTGATCTCCACCACTCATTTCAAAAGTGGTTTAGGGTTTTGGTCTCTCTCCTCCTATTTAAGGAAGAGACCCCCCTCTTGTAAAGGCATCTAGAAATTTTTGGCTCTTGGCTACCGGAATAGAAGAAATATTTTTTGAGCACATACTTGGATCTTGATTTGGGTGTTTGATTATGATGATTGTAAATGCTTCTTCCATTGCACTGAAGGATATTTTGTAGCTATCTTGTATGATAGATCCATATCATAGCAAACCCCCTAGTGCCATTTCATCTTAATTTTTACCATGTGGGCCCCATTTGGACCATTTTCCATATTTTAAGGGTGGGCCCCACTTGGGCTTTTTTACTTGGCATTAGATCTATCTAGATCTACTACTACTAACCTATAAGTGGCCTTATCTTTTAATTGGTTGAACAATTTTTCATCTCTTAAGCCTCTTCAACCAAGCCCTAACTTCTTGGGACCACTTATCCATTTTAGATCTAGATCTATCCCTCTTGATCTCTTCATGGTTTTGCCTTTCACATTTTCCTAGGAGGTCTTGAGTGGGTTCGCTAGCCTTCATAGGTTAGCTAGGGTCTCCCCCTTGGTCTTGCTTAGGCTAGATCTAAAGTGAAGAGTGCCTCGGTTAGAGTGACACCAACTTGCATTGGCAACAGTGGCATCTTTTGGGTCACCTCTTTAGTTTTCTACACCTCTACCATCCTGGATAGGATAACCTTTAGAGACAACTACAAGTTGTGTGATAACAGTTACCTCACCGCTCGTCCAGATCCTCCCGTAGCCTAGGAGACTCAATTACGTCACATAAACCGTGACTACCTGCTACCTTATTCGAGCTCATCACTCCCTCTTGATCTGGACCACTCCAAGCTTGTCCCTGAAGTACTCAAACTTCACTCTCGACAAAGGCTTGGTCAACACATCGGTTATCTGCTCCTTTGTTGCTATATACTAGAGCTTCATTTCTCCCTTCTGCACCATATCCTGGATATAGTTGTTAGTGTTTCATACAATTATAGCATAATAATTCAATTGCATAATATTAATAGGATCACTAGAAGAAAGACAAAGCACATAAACAAAGAACACGAGAATTTATCCTGGGATACCCAATCGAGAGAAAACCCAACAACCTTCATATAGAGATGAATAATTCCGAGAATAGAGTACAATGATGAGAGAGAAAAGATGGAAATACTATCCAAGTAGAAAACCCAAAATTTCTTCTACTAGCTGTAAGTGCAAATCTCTCTCCAAGTGATGCGAACTTGTGTTTAGTGGATGAGTCAATAATGAGGCGAACTTTCCCTCTATTTATACAAGTGCCAAACTGGATTTTTCCTCAACAGGGCCGACTTGTCTAACTTGACTGGGCCGACCTAACTTGGGGGAATATAAAAATGCATTTAATAATTTATTTCTTTACTTGATTTTCTCCCCAAGGTTTACATTGTTCTTTCTAGGGTTTACATGATTAATTACATCAAATTCAACTCCCTTAGGAGGTACAATCAAATATAATAAATTACAATAAGAATAACTTCTGAAGTTGCACAAATTCCAACAAAAGTGATACCTTATCTTGATGTGCTTCGACTTGTCATGAAACATAGGGTTCTCAGACAACTTCACACAGCTCTAGTTGTCACAAAAGACACAAGTTGCCTCTAACTTGAAATCAAACAACCCTGTAAGCAACTTCCAAAGCCATACTGCCTCACAGCTTGCCGAACAAGTTGCCATGTACTATGCTTCGACTGTATTAAGTGCCACACTCGCCTGCTTCCTAATGAACCATGAGATCATACCAGATCCCAAACTGAAGCAACACCCTGATGTGCTCTTTCTATCAGTGACACTACTGGCCCAATCCGCATCAACATAACCCTGCAGGTTAATCCAAATGATCTAATGCATATCTAAGGCCATAATCAATCATACCCCTCAAGTACCTCAACACATGCTTTGCCACAACTAGGTGAACTCGTCTCGGCTCTACCATATACTGACCCAGAGTGTTAATCGCAAAGCATAGATTTGGCCTCGTGTTCGTTAAGTACATCAACGGACCAATCATCTACCTATATACCGTGGCATCCACCATCTCTGAAGAAGTACCACATAGAAACTTCAGATTCGATGCCATAGGTGTGGCCATGGCCTTACAATCCATCAGCCCGAATTTCAACAAGATTTCTTTTGCATATCTCTTCTGGATTCTACCACACCATATCTTGGGTGCCTATTTCAAACCGTACAAGGGCTTCTTCATTCTACACACATGGGTTTGCCTATCATGCGTCTCATTTCCACTACACCATTCAAGACAGTTGTCTTCATGTCCATCTGGTGTACCTTCCACTTCATCATTGTTGCTATTGCAAGTATAGCTCTAATTGAAGTGTACCTTGCTACAGGAGCAAAAAATTTTCGTCACAATCAACTCCCTCTTTTTGAGAGAAGCCATGAACCTTGCCTTGTACTTCTGTAGTACGCTGATTTTGTAAATTAGCTTGAAACTTCATCACTTGTTCTTTGGAACAAGTCTTATCATCCTTCTCTTGTAAGTCATAGCACACGATCTTTCCTACAAGTCAAATTTAGTCATATGATTAGTATCATTCCATGTAATGACAACTTATGCACAATGTAAACAGTCATGTAACTGATGCATCTTAGCCAATGCTTCAGCACAACACTCATCCATATCCTGTGTACACACGATCACTATCTAGATGCCTTCCATCTCTACCAGAACTATTAAGAGTGTGCACTACTCTCAACATGTTAGCAAAGAGGTTGCATCCTAGACTAGCTCCATCGGGTACTCATGGGATGTTGTAAAACACTATAGGCCACTTACCCATAACATGCACTACATGAGCCTACTGCTAGTCAATCTTAGTCATATATAAGTGCATAAAAGAAAATTGTATCACAAATCTACATGTAATTGTTATGAGCAATATCAGACAATAAATACTTATCTTTCATGTGTTTTGCAGGTTGCTGTTATCACCTAAGTTGTAGTTACCCCTATGGATATATCCAGTCATGGATGGCAATAGGGAAGGGCAACTCAAAAGGTGCAACCACGATCACCTCGACCTCCAATATATGGTTGTCACGCCAGTCGAGGCAACCTTCACTTTATGTTATCTAGCCCAGACAACAAAGGGGGAGACCCGATCCACTCCCGACAGGAGAGATCAAAACCAAGACACCAAATCAGGGTATTTCTAAGTGAAGTTAGGTGTATGGTTTATCCTAGACCATAGGATGGAGTCACAAGACAAGTGAGGGGTTCAAAGAGTGTAGCTTTGGTTCATAGTTGATGTGAGAGTGACTTACAATAATTAAAGATAAGGTCCAGGATGAGAGTACTAGTTCAATGTTGGAAAATCCACTGCCTTGGGAACCGTGTCCAATGCAGGGTAGTTTAAGGGTTGAATTGGGGCTAACTAGTACAAGTGACAAGCTTGACCATGATACATGATGGATTCAAGGGTTTGGTTCACCATGCAAGGGTCAAACCACAAGTTAATCCAACAATTTAGGAAAGTCGAATTGACTTGGAGAGAAACCAGTGCCTTGGGAATTGGGATTATGGAGTCAAAGTAGGGTTGACTTGTGGTTAAGGACTCCTATGCATGAGACAAGTGGGCAAGTAAGGTCTTGATGGATGAATAGGTCTAGATCTAGGTTTGACCAAAGTGGACCACAATCCCTTAAAATAAGGAATGCTATCCCCAAGGCAAGATTTGACAAGGTGACACCCTAGACCTAGGTTTTGAATTATTCCCATTCCAAATCTCCAAAAATCTCAAGTACCCACGTCCTAGAAGTGAGTCAACTCACTTCTCCAAGGTGGTGCGACTTTACCCAAGGAGGCCAACAAGTGGGGTAAGTGGGGTCAAAACAAGTCCGATGACATCCAAACTTTAGATCCGGGTAGGTTAGTCAAGAAGGAGTGTGGATCTATAATCTTACGGCAATCCGACGGCTAGATCTTACTAGATCTGAGTTTAAATGTACCAAGTGGTCCAAAATGGGGATTAAATCCCTTGAAATGTGGAATAGGGCCCACAAGGTAGAAATCAGAAAAGTGATGATCTGGGGGTAGGTTATTTTATGTGTAGATTAAGAATCAAGCGGGATCTCAACTACCCACCACCTAGATCTACATCAACTCACTACCACCAAGAAGTGCACCCTTGCTTGGGAGAGCTAAGTTGGCTTGGGAAGGGGTTTAAACGGAAGCCAATCCTCACCAAACTATAGATTCGGGATGCCGTGAATGCTATAGAGGTGGGTTTTCAATATTATGCCCAACAACCCACTAGATCCAAGTAGATCTAAGGAAATGTAAAAATGGGGGTTTTGATTAATTAGGGTTTTAATTGTTTTAGACAATTGGATAGATCATGGAGATAGAAATTACCTTGAGATCATACCTGAGTGATGTGAATGAGATGTCTTGATGTTGAGGAAGATTCCCGCAGAGATCAAATGAGAAATTGTTGATTTTTCTTGCCGAAGTGATGCCCTAGCCCAAAAGTGCAACCTCCTCTACCTGTCAAACCAAGGAATAGCGATTCAATCAGTAAGATCAAGCATGGAGGAAATACAAGAGAAATGCAATAGTAACATGAAATAGAAGGTCCTGGGACAGTAATACTCCCTGTTACCAACGAAGAGATACAAAGAAGAAGTAGGGAGAGTCTTCCCCTACCAATACTTCCTCCTCAAAGCAAATCGGCCTCCACCTGTAGATGCAAAAACGTGGTACAAAATATATGGCAAACAAGATCTCCAATAACTCAGTGCAAAGGAAGAACCAACGAACGAACACCTAAAACATTCACCACAACACTGGAGATAGATGCAATAATAATTTTCTATTCCAATAATCCAGAGCCAAAAGTCCCATTACAATGAGAGGCTCTCTCCTTTAAATAGGAAGGAGAGGCACCAAAACCTTAACCACTTTTTGAATGAGTGGTTAAGATTAAAAGATACAAATGTCTAATCAATGGTTGAGATGAGCTCAACAATAGAATATATGGATCACTAATAAAATATTATTTGAGTGGACAAAATCGCCCTAGAAGAGGGGAATCCCGCCAAATCATGATGACAAAATATAATAAGAGGCTTATGGTGGGTCCAAGGGGTAATTTATCCCTCCTTGGTCAATCCCCATAGCACAATAATCATAAAATAATCATCAGTGTACCAAATCGTGCCTCCATGGTCAAATCGTAGGCCTCAAAAAGACCTCAGAAATCCTCAGAAAGTGCCATAAGTGATGGATGCGGGCCCCGATGAAGCTGAAACTGCTGGAGGAGGTGTGGAGGACCCTAATCTATCATCACTGATCATCCCATGCCATAACATTGCCTCAGTAGCCCAAATCGATTTCCTCAATAGCCATTTCTACCAATCCTGAAATGCCTCGGGAAGCGTGAAACTGCCCCAAACTGCCTCCTGGAGTGCCTGCGTTGTCAAGGTGAGGGAACCAATGTGTCCGGGAGGGGGGTAATATGGTAAAAACAAGTGGCTGGACCACCCCCTCCAAGCACAATGCCCTAGGTCAACCGGATAAAAATCAGATCTGCTCTGACAGGGCCTCCGACAGACCAAAACTGCACTGGGATAGCCTAATGAGGCTCAATCATCACTGTAAGTGCCCGGAACTGAAAACAAACTGTCTCATTGGACTCAGAAGGTCCAAATCCATCTAAGATGTGTACTCATACACCATATGAGTCTCTGCATGATCAAAATATATATCCAATATACCAGAACAGGGCCAATAATAATAATATGTAAATGATCAAATACTGCTGTAAACCAAGAATCATCATCATAACCCAGTAGTTGCTGCATAGAATCATCATGTACATGTACATAGACCATATATCATCTATCCATATCATCATAAGGTCCAACCATCTCATGTCCTATGGTTGACCTTGGTTAGACTAGGCCTAACCAAGTCAACATGACCCAATATAACTCATACCATCATCAGAAGCTGCTGCAAAGTGTCCAAGGTTAATGCATGCTCTACAACTTATTCAAATAACAATTATAACACAAAGTAATCATTACTGGCGATCTAAATCCACATATATAATGTCATTAATTATTAATATTACTCAGATCATATTTTCAAGATCATACTCACTTCATAGCTGTGATCAATTTGCTAGTGAAGGAGGAAGGCTAAAATAAATGGCTAGGCTAAGGGATGACTTGGCTGACTTAACTTTGTGACACTTTGGCAAAGGGAAAGGGAATACACACCATAGTATATACTGAATGAGCAACAACACAGGGAATGGCGGTGTCTCACAATAGGATGAGTTGTTCAAAGAGGGTTTATTCACCTTTAATAGATGCGCACAATCCATAACACAAATAAGGCCAGCAATTGTTTAGATATAGCATTTAAGTTCCATTTCTTTTTGGGCCTAAAGTTTCCATAGCCTTGATCTATGTGTGTTTATAAACACATTGCATAGATTTTACGTTTATTTTAGGCTTTCTGCTGCAGGTATGTTTTTAAGGCACTTGTTTACCTGAGCACTTCTAGGTGTGTCATGGACAGCTTGTTTACCTAGGTATTTATATTTCCAAAAGATATAACATTTTATTTTCATGGCCATTTTCATTTGGCATGCCTTTCATTCATGTGTGTTTAGAAACACATTGCATGAATGGGCTTTTTATACAAGATATAGCATTTCATTTTTCCAGATTTTGTATTCATGGCAGCACTAAAAGTTTGAGGTTTAGCCAACACAACTTTAGTGACTAGGGGGAATTCACAAGGAACTCCAATTCACCATAGGCAAGTTTTGTCACCAACTCAGAGTCGGGACACAATAAACAGGGAAGCTCATCTAATACAGAGGCTATAGTGGGGAAAAGTCCTCCATGCCACTAGTCAAGTAGTAAGTCAGGGTGATAAATTAAAAGGTAGGCAATGGATGGATGAAGACAATGAATAATGGAGCCAACACTAGCAAGCCAAGGTATGGTGGAATGATCACCTCTATTCTCCTAAGGAGGGTAAAACCAATGAGTATGAATAGTGAACTTCTAAGTCTGAGTAGGGATAATACAATATATATAATAAAATCAACCAGGTCCATATATCTATATGATCGCCAGATCATGACACTAAGTGCTAAGACATGCTATAAGAATAAGTATAAAAGCAATATAACCATAACACAATGATATACTTGCTGAGTCATATACCTGAATGCTCATCAACCTGTACCATCATCTGTCCTCTGAAACTGCTGCTGTAACTCTGGGCACTACTGACTGCTCTGTACCAATGGTATAATGGATACATCGGTCATCTCTCTGAGTGTCCTGAGACTCAGTCATGGCATGGGGAATACAACTGCTATCCACAATCTGATAGTGATCCAATATAGATGCTCATCTCAGCATCTCAAATGTAAGGGAACTGGCTAAATAGTGTACTGGAATCAGAAAAATAATGTATGGTAGCCCGGCTACTATATATGTCATAACATCTGGCTCCGGCTGGGACAAGTGCTCTACTGAAATGAGCGCTTGAGAACCTCAGAATCTCTAGTCCTCGAACTCTGCTACTCGAATCCACGATCCAGCACTCTACCATTTTGCTTCCAGCTTTTATTTTTGCAACCTATTTCTGCATTCACAAACATCAAAAATACCTCATGCCGCATGTGTGGGAAAAATATAAAACCAACTGAAATAAAATCTATTCTATGTCAGAAATACAAACGCATGAAATATAAATGCAACAAAAAAAACTAAACAACTAACATAATTTGCAAAATTTGAAGTTTATTGTGCAGGAAAAAGAAAAGTGACAGGTACTCAGATAAACTAGGAGCTTACAAAGGAGCTTTAAACAAAAAGGTGCCAGACTCAATGGCTAAAAAGACTAACTACTTCCCAAGTAGGCTTATTTAGTTCCTACCTACTCTAATCTAACCAATCATCACAAATGCTAGGTAAAATCATAAATCCAGTGCAACCATTCATCAAACATATTAGTGATTCTTCTTTGATTTCTGGTAATGAAACAAGTCATGATTGGATTAAAGATCAGAGAATTTGATAATGCAATCTTCCAGGTTTGTTCAAAAATTGAATAAAGGTTTGAATGGTGCAAAATGAAATCATGCCAAGGAAAAGATTGACTGCTGCAAACATCCTCCATCCAAAAATTGATAGGATCATAAATTTCACGCAAGTTATTGCTTAAGATTGATGGAGGAAAAATACAAGGCTTGTAACTCAATTCTTTTTCATAGAACATAACTTCCTCAATTACTTCTCTTACATATTCAATTTGGTTCTCCCTGGGATTAATAATCAAATAGAAACCAAGTGGTGATAACTTAAAGTTCAAAGGACGGAAAAACAAAGTCAAGCCCACTTGATGCTCAAAAATGGAGAAAAGGTGAAATTGATCTTTAAATATCTATTCTAGCCACCAAGAATGATTGATAACTTGACAACAAGCATTATGGTTCCAAAGTGACTGAAAAGGGAAATGAAGTGTTTTTTCTCCAAACATGTAATCATGCTTATACTTCTTTTTGAAAATTTCCAAGGCAAAAGATTGACTAGAGCACCAACCCAAAGATGATTGAAAGAGTTGGGAAGGGAGGGTGGATTGCAAATATGAAAATTCTCCCAAATGGATAAACAAGCTCGACCTTAGATTTTGATAATAGAAAACATTTTTTATTCTAGGAATAATTTCGAGCTTTTGATCAAATTTAATATTTATAACCTGAGGACAAGATTGGCCATAACTATTTAACTCTAAGTTATCTTGATTAAAGATGAAAAAAGGAAAATTTAAAGATTCATTGTAAGAAGTGGAACAAAGATTAGAACACCTAGTATGATTTATTAACTCTTCCTCATCTTGGTATTGATCTTTTATTAATTCATCATTAAAATTATAAGAGGATAAGTGATCATTTTCATTTAATTGATCAGGGGTGAAATTAATAATTTTATTTAACATATCCTGATTATTTGCACAATGATCACCTGAAATCACCACTAGAAGATCTTGATCTATGTCCCTACTTTCTTCTTCTTCAGTAAGTTGATAAGGAATTGAATGATCACTAAAGACAGAATGACTAATGAGTTTCTCTGAGGAAGGAACTTCAGTAGATCTGTTAACTAAAAGCACATCCTCAGAAATTCCCTCAGGATCAGGACTAGGGCTACCTAAAAAGCAACTTGAAAATTTATGGTTTGTACAATGATTAGAGATTTGACTTTCGATTGACTCAAAAGTAGAAGACTTATCATCAGAAGAAATTGGAAGGAAAGGTCATCTCCGGATGTTGACAAATCACTTGATATTTGATTGTTAAATGATTCCACAATAAGATCGGAAAGGGGAAGGTCTTGTTCTTGGATTTGATTCGAAAGATACATATCATCGAATTCACTTCCCCATTCTTCTAGGAATTTATTTTCAAACATGTCATAACCAGAAATGCTATTGGGTTTCAAATTCGAAAGCCAGAGTCCAGCTCTTTCTTTGAAAGATGAAGCCAATAGTCTCATACACACGTCCTCATGGGTTATGGATAACTCTTTAATAATTTCCCTAAAAAGTTCAAGGTGTCTTTTAGCAGAGATTTCATAACTTCCATCGAAAATATGCAACCTTGCACATGCTTGATGAGGAATATGATGAGGATATCCAACAATTTTTGAAAAGTCAAAAACTTTTAAACAACCGAAAGTTCTAGGTCGCTCAGAAGCAGCCATGGATAATAATTTTTTTTATTTTTTTTATTTTTATATTTATTTTTAAATTCAAGAACCTGAAAACAAAATGATGTACCCCATGGGTTCTAGATAACGATAAGATCTGTCTAAATTCTAGTGTTATAGGGATGTAAATGAGCTCGCTCCTCAGCGGAGTCACGATTGGGAGTCGCCAGGTAGATTTAAACTCTTCTATCAAGATATGTGTCGTTGTATATGCAGGAGAGAGTGAGTAAAGACTACTAGCTTGTCCGAGGTAAGCCCTATGCCTTCAATACCAAATGTTAGGCAAAGAGAATGGGAGGGGAGCTTTAAATAATATATCGAACCAGGGTAAGCCTATGCCTTCCCCGGCAACGGCGCCAAGATGTTATCACCTAAGTTGTAGTTAACCCTATGGATATATCCAGTCATGGATGGCAATAGGGAAGGGCAACTCAAAAGGTGCAACCACGATCACCTCGACCTCCAATATATGGTTGTCACGCCAGTCGAGGCAACCTTCACTTTATGTTATCTAGCCCAGACAACAAAGGGGGAGACCCGATCCACTCCCGACAGGAGAGATCAAAACCAAGACACCAAATCAGGGTATTTCTAAGTGAAGTTAGGTGTATGGTTTATCCTAGACCATAGGATGGAGTCACAAGACAAGTGAGGGGTTCAAAGAGTGTAGCTTTGGTTCATAGTTGATGTGAGAGTGACTTACAATAATTAAAGATAAGGTCCAGGATGAGAGTACTAGTTCAATGTTGGAAAATCCACTGCCTTGGGAACCATGTCCAATGCAGGGTAGTTTAAGGGTTGAATTGGGGCTAACTAGTACAAGTGACAAGCTTGACCATGATACATGATGGCTTCAAGGGTTTGGTTCACCATGCAAGGGTCAAACCACAAGTTAATCCAACAATCTAGGAAAGTCGAATTGACTTGGAGAGAAACCAGTGCCTTGGGAATTGGGATTATGGAGTCAAAGTAGGGTTGACTTGTGGTTAAGGACTCCTATGGCATGAGACAAGTGGGCAAGTAAGGTCTTGATGGATGAATAGGTCTAGATCTAGGTTTGACCAAAGTGGACCACAATCCCTTAAAATAAGGAATGCTATCCCCAAGGCAAGATTTGACAAGGTGACACCCTAGACCTAGGTTTTGAATTATTCCCGTTCCAAATCTCCAAAAATCTCAAGTACCCACGTCCTAGAGGTGAGTCAACTCACTTCTTCAAGGTGGTGCGACTTTACCCAAGGAGGCCAACAAGTGGGGTAAGTGGGGTCAAAACAAGTCCGATGACATCCAAACTTTAGATCCGGGTAGGTTAGTCAAGTAGGAGTGTGGATCTATAATCTTACGGCAATCCGACGGCTAGATCTTACTAGATCTGAGTTTAAATGTACCAAGTGGTCCAAAATGGGGATTAAATCCCTTGAAATGTGGAATAGGGCCCACAAGGTAGAAATCAGAAAAGTGATGATCTGGGGGTAGGTTATTTGATGTGTAGATTAAGAATCAAGCGGGATCTCAACTACCCACCACCTAGATCTAAGTCAACTCACTACCACCAAGAAGTGCGCCCTTGCTTGGGAGAGCTAAGTTGGCTTGGGAAGGGGTTTAAATGGAAGCCAATCCTCACCAAACTATAGATCCGGGATGCCATGGATGCTATAGAGGTGGGTTTTCAATATTATGCCCAACAACCCACTAGATCCAAGTAGATCTGAGAAAATGTAAAAATGGGGGTTTTGATTAATTAGGGTTTTAATTGTTTTAGACAATTGGATAGATCATGGAGATAGAAATTACCTTGAGATCATACCTGAGTGATGTGAATGAGATGTCTTGATGTTGAGGAAGATTCCCGCAGAGATCAAATGAGAAATTGTTGATTTTGCTTGCCGAAGTGATGCCCTAGCCCACAAGTGCGACCTCCTCTACCTGTCAAACCAAGGAATAGCGATTCAATCAGTAAGATCAAGCATGGAGGAAATACAAGAGAAATGCAATAGTAACGTGAAATAGAAGGTCCTGGGACAGTAATACTCCCTGTTACCAACGAAGAGATCCAAAGAAGAAGTAGGGAGAGTCTTCCCCTACCAATACTTCCTCCTCAAAGCAAATCGGCCTCCACCTGTAGATGCAAAAACGTGGAACAAAATATATGGCAAACAAGATCTCCAATAACTCAGTGCAAAGGAAGAACCAACGAACGAACACCAAAAACATTCACCACAACACTGGAAATAGATGCAATAATAATTTTCTATTCCAATAATCCAGAGCCAAAAGTCCCATTACAATGAGAGGCTCTCTCCTTTAAATAGGAAGGAGAGGCACCAAAACCCTAACCACTTTTTGAATGAGTGGTTAAGATTAAAAGATACAAATGTCTAATCAATGGTTGAGATGAGCTCAACAATAAAATACATGGATCACTAATAAAATATTATGTGAGTGGACAAAATCGCCCTAGAAGAGGGGAATCCTGCCAAATCATGATGACAAAATATAATAAGAGGCTTATGGTGGGTCCAAGGGGTAATTTATCCCTCCTTGGTCAATCCCCATAGCACAATAATCATAAAATAATCATAAGTGTACCAAATCATGCCTCCATGGTCAAATCGTAGGCCTCAAAAAGACCTCAGAAATCCTCAGAAAGTGCCATAAGTGATGGATGTGGACCCCGATGAAGCTGAAACTGCTGGAGGAGGTGTGGAGGACCCCGATCTATCATCACTGATCATCCCATGCCATAACATTGCCTCAGTAGCCCAAATCGATTTCCTCAATAGCCATTTCTACCAATCCTGAAATGCCTCGGGAAGTGTGAAACTGCCGCAAACTGCCTCCTGGAGTGCCTGCGCTGTCAAGGTGAGGGCACCAATGTGTCCGGGAGGGGGGTAATATGGTAAAAACAAGTGGCTGGACCCACCCCTCCAAGCACAGCGCCCTAGGTCAACCGGATGAAAATCACATCTGCTCTGACAGGGCCTCCGACAGACCAAAACTGCACTGGGATAGCCTAATGAGGCTCAATCATCACTGTAAGTGCCCGGAACTGAAAACAGACTATCTCATTGGACTCAGAAGGTCCAAATCCATCCAAGATGTGTACTCATACACCATATGAGTCTCTGCATGATCAAAATATATATCCAATATACCGGAACAGGGCCAATAATAATAATCTGTAAATGATCAAATACTGCTGTAAACCAAGAATCATCATCATAACCCAGTAGCTGCTGCATAGAATCATCATGTACATGTACATAGACCATATATCATCTATCCATATCATCATAAGGTCCAACCATCTCATGTCCTATGGTTGACCTTGGTTAGACTAGGCCTAACCAAGTCAACATGACCCAATATAACTCATACCATCATCAGAAGCTGCTGCAAAGTGTCCAAGGTTAATGCATGCTCTACAACTTATTCAAATAACAATTATAACACAAAGTAATCATTACTGGCGATCTAAATCCACATATATAATGTCATTAATTATTAATATTACTCAGATCAGACTTTCAAGATCATACTCACTTCATAGCTGTGATCAATTTGCTAGTGAAGGGGGAAGGCTAAAATAAATGGCTAGGCTAAGGGATGACTTGGCTGACTTAACTTTGTGACACTTTGGCAAAGGGAAAGGGAATACACACCATAGTATATACTGAATGAGCAACAACACAGGGAATGGCGGTGTCTCACAATAGGATGAGTTGTTCAAAGAGGGTTTATTCACCTTTAACAGATGCGCACAATCCATAATACAAATAAGGCCAGCAATTGTTTAGATATAGCATTTAAGTTCCATTGCTTTTTGGGCCTAAAGTTTCCATAGCCTTGATCTATGTGTGTTTATAAACACATTGCATAGATTTTACATTTATTTTAGGCTTTCTGCTGCAGGTGTGTTTTTAAGGCACTTGTTTACTTGAGCACTTCTAGGTGTGTCATGGACAGCTTGTTTACCTAGGTATTTATATTTCCAAAAGATATAACATTTTATTTTCATGGCCATTTTCATTTGGCATGCCTTTCATTCATGTGTGTTTAGAAACACATTGCATGAATGGGCTTTTTATACAAGATATAGCATTTCATTTTTCCAGATTTTGTATTCATGGCAGCACTAAAAGTTTCAGGTTTATCCAACACAACTTTAGTGACTAGGGGGAATTCACAAGGAACTCCAACTCACCATAGGCAAGTTTTGTCACCAACTCAGAGCCGAGACACAATAAACAGGGCAGCTCATCCAATACAGAGGCTATAGTGGGGAAAAGTCCTCCATGCCACTAGTCAAGTAGTAAGTCAGGGTGATAAATTAAAAGGTAGGCAATGGATGGATGAAGACAATGAATAATGGAGCCAACACTAGCAAGCCAAGGTATGGTGGAATGATCACCTCTATTCTCCTAAGGAGGGTAAAACCAATGAGTATGAATAGTGAACTTCTAAATCTGAGTAGGGATAATACAATATATATAATAAAATCAACCAGGTCCATATATCTATATGATCGCCAGATCATGACACTAAGTGCTAAGACATGCTATAAGAATAAGTATAAAAGCAATATAACCATAACACAATGATATACCTGCTGAGTCTTATACCTGAATGCTCATCAACCTGTACCATCATCTGTCCTCTGAAACTGCTGCTGTAACTCTGGGCACTACTGACTGCTCTGTACCAATAGTATAATGGCTACATCGGTCATCTCTCTGAGTGTCCTGAGACTCAGTCATGGCATGGGGAATACAACTGCTGTCCACAATCTGATAGTGATCCAATATAGATGCTCATCTCAGCATCTCAAATGTAAGGGAACTGGCTGAATAGTGTACTGGAATCAGAAAAATAATGTATGGTAGCCCGTCTACTATATATGTGATAACAGTTCCCTCTTGGTTTCTGTAGTTTCTAGAAGCGTACTCTACTCCATCATCTGATTTTGAAGACTTTGATCTTCTTCTTCGCCTAGTTTGGAACTTTCTAAAGTCTTCATCCTTGGTCCTCATGTACTGGATTCAAGTTCTTCTTTGCTTGTTATCACTTCTTGAAAACGAACTCTTCACGTTCTTGCCTCGTGCACATCCTTTGCATATGCCTTCATGTTTTGTCTTGATCTCAAGTAGACCAATCACCATTTTGCTTACAATCAATAAATATAAGCAAACCTTTTGTGTCATAGTTCACTTGGTTCCATAGTGTCATGAACCAATGCTTGATTTGAGAAAGCCTCCCTCTTGCTCTTCAAAAGTTCAAGACCTATTCTTCATCACTTGAGTAATCTTCCCTTGCTTTCTTCTTTGTTGGTTCATCATCCTTTGCAGTATGAGCATGATGTCTTTTCTTACTTTCTTTCTTGTTGCCTTTCTTCTTGGGACACTTTCTTGCAATGTGTCCCATCTCATCACAATTGTAGCATCTGATACTTGCATAGTCTCTAGGAGGTCTTTGTCCCTTGTGAGATCTATTAGACTTGTGATGACGATCTTCTTTCTTGCTTCACTTGGCATGAGCTGCCAAAGCTTGATTATCTTCATCTCCTAACTTTTCTTCTCTAGATTCAATCCTTGGTTCCTCCTAGGTGCATGATTCTAAAAGTGCATTGAACATAATAAGCTTCTTCCTGGAACATATTCCTTAGATGTATGACTCCCATGATCTTGGAAGACCATTTAAGGTAGTCATTACTAGTTATGCATTCTCAACCCGGTCTCCAATAGCTTCCAATTGATCTTTAATGTGGGAGATCCTTGTGAAGTAAGATTGGATGCTTTCATTGGTTTACATCTTCACAGCCTTGAGTTGAGTCCTCAAGATCATCTTCCTATTGATGTTGGTTCCTTCAAATAATCCCTTTAGAGCATCAAGCATCTCTTTCGGAGTTTTCACAGATGAGATATGTGGGATCGAGTAATCCTTGATGGAGTTAGCTATGATCCTCTTAAGCTTTTATCAGGTTTTTGTGCTTTGCTTTGGCCTCATCTCCCTTTGGTTCCGCAACTACTTCTGTGGCATACTTGTCCAATTCATGCTCTTCTAGGATAAGCATCACCATATACTTCCATGCTCGGAAGTTGTCTGCCCCTTAAAGCTTATCCTCGAGCTTGGTGTGATTTGTCATCTCGATAAACTTGATAAATGAGAACCTCAAATGGAAAAAAGAGAGTATAACTACCAAATGAGATGTTCCAATCAAAAGTTGATTTCCGAGATCTAGCTTAAGGAGGTCCTAGGGTTTGTCAGAGAAACCCTAATTTTTCAACTTCAGGATCTTGAAAAGTTGATTGGAGGAAAAGATGCACCTCCCCAAGGCAGGTTGAGTAGATCCTTCTTTCATCCAAATCTGTGTATAGAACTGCCAAAAATTGGAAACCCTAATTTTTTACAATGTCTGTAGAATTAGGTCAAAAATTGAAAATTCTTGGATATGGAATCTGTCGTCCCAGGAAGATGCGCCCTCCTTAAGGCAAGTTGAGCAAAGGTCCTTTTCTTCAGAATCTATGGACTGATCCTCCAAAGAATTGATGCCCTAGTTTTCTGAGTTGTAGTGGTGGACCCAAAAATGAAAGTTCTCTGATCTGAATTCCACCACCACTGAAAGATGCTCCCTAGTGAGGCAAGTTGCTTTGACCCTCTTTTTCAGCCAAGTTATGAAGAAAATCTCCTGGAAAATGAAACCCTAGTTTCCAGCAGTTGCAACTGCACAATGTTTTGTTTCAGGCCAACTCTGATACCATGTTAGAATTTTAAATATAGTAACAATAAGGCTCACTGAAAGATAAACAAGCATAGCAAAGACAAAAGTACACAATAATTTATCCTAGGAAAACCCTCGTGGGGTAGAAAAACCCAACAAAGTTCTTCTATATATATTCGTTAGAATGTACAATAGTATTCCTCATGCAATGAACCAAAACAAGAAGACTCCAAAAGCAGTTATTCACTTGACTCTATCTCTCCTACTCATGCGAACTTGATGAGTGAGTGCGGTGACCAAATGAGGAGGGCGAGCCTCTCATTTATACTAATCAGTGACTTGACCTTTTCCCCCAAACAAGACTGACTTGACCTTCCTAACAGGGTCGACTTGTCCAGTTAACAATAAAATACTCTTTTTTTGGATCTTTCTCAGGCCAACCTAACAATTAGGGTTTACATCGACTCTTTCTGTTGATAAAGTTTTGTCATCGATGCCAACAGTGCCCTGGTGAGGGCTTGTGGTGTCTTGGTGCCCCTTGTGGAGCCCGTGAGAGTCTTTTGTGTTGTTGGAGTCTAAGGAGTCCTTTTGTGGTTGTGCAAGCCCAAGCTTGAAGCCCTTGGAGGCCTTGAGACAATTACAAAGCCCTATTTACCCTTTGACTTTGTTGGGTTGCCCTTGAAGAAGCCCATGAAGCCTCTTGCTTTATGAAGAAGCATTGAAGAAGTGCTTGGACCCACAAGTTGGTCCTTAAGCCCACAAGGCTTGGGTCTTGAACCCACACACTTGGTAGCTTGTTGATGATGATGTATGGTCCTCCTTATGGTTAGATGGCTTGATATGTTTGTGGATCCCGTAGAGATGCTTTTATAGGTTGAAGAAGACTTTGAAGAAGTCCTTGCAACTCTTGTAGTTTGTGGCATGATCTTTGACACCATTATGTGTGGGGTCTTTGACGTCCTGTACAAATTGAATATTTTAAGAATGAAGGACCATGTATTTGCAAATAAGCCCATCATAAGATGATAGCCCTCGTCATGCCATTTCCAACGGTAGGTGGCACGTCACGTGGTTCCTCACGGTTGATGAAATATGAATTTTTAAAGTTGAACTACCTCATCTTTTGGGTCAGCCGACCAAACAAAATTAAATTAAATTTTAAATTAAAAATAAAAATTATTTTAATGACAGGTTGACTCCATAAAATTAGTGAAAAATGTGTATAAATGGAGGGCTCACGACCTCATTTTGAGGTGAAAAAATTGGGAGGCAGCTCTCAATTTTTTCGCTGGGTTGAGGTAAAAATTCGGGTGTCTCTGAGGCAGCAGCAGGCAGACATTTCTGAAGTCTAATTTTTAACTCTGAAATTTTGGGTGATCATTAGTCTGAGGCAGCCACAGTCAGGAAGGAGTCTGAAATTTCAGGGGCAGCCACAATAATGTTTTATATGCTTGAACAGTCTGAGTTTTGGGTGTTCAACAGTTGATTTGGTTGATGTTAGTGCTGCCTTTTTTTCACAAACTTGTTTCAGGACAGAACTGAGCTTCCACATCTGATTTCCTTTAGGGTTTAATCAATACAAACAGTCCCAAGTTTGACATTGTTTTAACATCATCTACAGCATTTACACAGTCACCTTTCTTCAAGCATATGTAACTGTCCCGAAACTTGCAGCAGTGATTTTCTGTGGCAGCAGCAGAGATACAATTCGGAACAGCAGTCTATTTTCCTTTTTTTTTTGCAGACCTAATTGTCTTGCTTGGGGTCTTTATCAGCTCACGAATTTTTGAAGAAAACAAGACCTATTCTACTCAGTCTATACAGTCGGATTGCGGAGAAGAAGAAAGCCCTAATTTTTCATACATGAAACAGTCCGAATTTGAAAGTAGGGTTTATCACAATTTGGTGGAATATAATGGTCATTGTTGCCCAGCATCCGAGGTCTACATCAGCATAGGAGTGACATTCTTTGAATTCCCTAGAAGACAACATATGCTGACCGCAATAGCACTAACAGGCATACGAAGGTTGCAGCAGTAACACTTCATTTTGGATTTATTACAATCATAGATCAATGGAGTATACACAACCAGTGAAGTAAGTACAGTGGTGTATAGTGTATACAGTAGTATGCTTGTATCTACAGTAATTGTGATATGATGTTGATGATGTTTTGTTGATCCCTTGTATACACCATGATATTGATATAATGATGACGTTTATAAGTGTTGACTTGCACTACTAAGTGACACAAACAGAGAAGTAGATATACAGTGAATACAGTGGTGTAGTAAGTCCATGCATTCCTTTGATTCCTATACCCTATGAAGAACATGAATACTATGGTATGATGATGCTCTCCAATAAACAGTGGTTGAGTAAAATTACAGTGCATGCAATGAGTAAGTGCATACAGTGATTGAGTAAACAGTACAAGTACAGATATCTGCATGTACGGTAAGTATGCAAGTGTGTGAACAGTATGTAGTGATGAACAATATATACAGGGATGTATGTACAGTAAGTGTACAAGTGATGTATGTACAATGAGTGTACAAGTATATGTACAGTGATATATACAGCGGTGTATGAACAGTGAAGTATACAGTGGTTGTAAAACAGTATGTGTGAATGTATGGCAATAAAATGACTTATCAGTACACAGCGATGACTTGGCAGTGATAAGAGAGCAGTGGTTATCAGCAGCAAGTTCAGTGATTGGTTTTGACAGGTCCACAGGTCCAGTCTTCTTCTTCTCAAGGGCGGTAGGGTGGTGCTAGGGCTCACAATTTTGTGAGCTGAGCAGTTATAGCAGCTCGTCAGTTGCAGCTGACGAAGCCTAGGGGTTGTAGCCCCTTCCAGTTGTAGCTGGAGAAGTTGTATTAAATTTGTAACCCCAGTTGTTGCTGGGTCAAATTTTATCATAAAAGGCTTCCGTGGTTTTACCCCCAGGACTTGGGTTTCCACGTAAAAATATTGTGTACTGTGCATCTTGTTATTTTTCATGAATGTTAATGATATGCTGTTATGATTGGTGATTAGCAACTTGCTCTTGATTAAAATTTTTTATGATTGGCAAATACTGATTCACCCCCCTCTCAGTATTTCAACACTTTCAATGAATTTTACATGATCAATTACATCGATAATAATCCCCATAGGGTGTACAATACAAATAATACAAATGATTTAAATAATAATAGCTTCTAAAGTTACATTCTTCAACAATGGGCTGCGACTTCATACATCACACACTTGACCTAAAAGACATCACCCCTAATAGTAGCCTAGTTGACTTACAGGATGGTACGCTCATTATATGTTTACGTTCAACTGAAGACTGCTTTTGGGCATAAAAGACCAAAATAAGCTATTGCTTATTTTTTGTTCTTAATAGGATCTACCTAGGCGTAGACCATACAAGCCTCCAAATTGAAAAGCTCACAAAGGCTTGTGCTCCAATGGTGGCTTTGAGAAAGGACAACAAATAGATTGTTATTCGAGACGACAAGGTCGTGATTCGTTACTCCCACCCTCTAGGGTGATCACCCCCTTGGCCTATTAAATGATGGTGTCCACATATCCTTTAGGTGCACATGGTATTTCCATCCCCTGTTGGATGTAATGGCATTGTTTGATGATTATATCTTCTCTAGGTACTGTACAAGATGGATTTTATTTTTCTTACAACGCCCCAAAAGGACCCTTCATCATGTTATAGGACACCAATGAATTTTAGCCTTCAAACATAAGACACAAAGATCAAGTGGTGTTTGAGGTTCTTGTGATTGTTTAAGTCTAAGGTTTCTCTAATAGAATCTAATGAGCAATCTAGATACACGTGGCTTCCATTCAAGAGGGGCCATGTTAACCCCTAGATTTGCCCCTTTGCAATTTGGAAGGTTAAGGGCCAACACATTCCATTAGACTGGTATTCAAACAATATTTCTAGAGACAACTTTGCTTGAGCCAAGGTTGGTTCCCATTGAGTTTAGATATAGGATGGATTCAATGATGTTTCCCTGATTCAAAGGCAGATAGTTCACAGATTTTCATCAAATTTGGGAGTGTTGCTATTTTCAGCAGTACTCCTATTTTTAGAAGGTCGAGTTCAGAGGGTTACATGTCAAAGATGCTCATATTTTCAGCATCCTTGTGAGCTGAAGATTCCAATGTCGTCTTTCGGATGACATGCATGATATTTCTATTTTTAGAAAATTAGGGTTTGACTTGCATGGCCTTGCAAGGCACTATTAGGGACATGCATGTTTTTGCATGCCCAATATTCAAACATGCAAGCAATTTCCTATTTTTACCAGTGAGTCATGCATGTGTGACATGTGGTGATTTCATGTGATGGCATGTGGCAATTTCATGTGATGACAAGTGGTAAGATCTAGGCACCTACATGAGCCAACAGTGACATGGAAAGCACTGAAGTTCACTAGAGTATTACATGAGTTATCAAAGTGCTTTCTTTGGTTAACTAGAGACAACTGGGTCGCATGCATGGACAAGGGAGTGAGGTGGTATCAGGGTGAGTTAACTCAATGTTTGTGTCAGTTGACTAAAGCACCCACCTTAGTGGGCTAAAGTAAAAAGCTCCACATTAGTTAGTATGCAATTACTCTCAGTTTACCTTTACTTCTCTAGTGCGCATAGGTTTCTCTCACTTCACTGAGGATCTAACTCAATGTATCTTCACTTAACTCGGCACTTTGACACCTCACCACAGTCAACATTAATCTAACTAAGCACTTTATCCTCTTTCTCCAATTCGCTACCTCTGAACTTAGACACACTCCAAGAAAGACTAGTTCGGATGAATTGTTGGATTGCACTCCCAACTAGTCTAATTGAGGTGCACCCATGGTTCACTCTCCACTTCACATCAGTTTGGTTCAACTCATTCTCCACTCCATCAATGTGCATGGCATCTCTACCTCACTCCTTAAGTGAGTTAAGTAAAGCACATGAGCAAAGACTTCACATGGACTGGAAGATGGTTTACTTCATTCAATCTCTCAGCCAGTTAACAAGGCGCCTACCTGTCATCACTCATCATTACTTCACTTCGATGCATCTCCAAAGGATTAAGGCGCATGGTCCCTTCACAGCAGTTCGTTGACAGTCAAACCACAGGGGTCATCACTTGACACCGACACATCCTCTCCTAAGTCATTCAATGCACATTGGATTTCTCTTTAAAAGGAAGAGGTGGCTATTGGTTTTGAGGTTGGATTTTCTTTAGTAGGAGCTCTCTCTCTCTCTCTCAGGTTTCTTTCCTTCTCTTCTAGCTTTTATATTTTTGTGCAGGAAACATCATTGTACTGGTTCTATATTTGTCCCTTTGGTGCAATCAACCTTTTGATTTATGCAAAATAAAGTTTTGTTATGCTCATATCCAACTCTCATGGTTTGATAGTATCTTGATGTGTCTTTGGTGCAATAATTTATTAGTTTTCAGCCTTTCATCCAGGTAGAATGTACCATTTATAAGTGTTTTCTATCTATATTTTTTCATTTCTTTGAAGCTAACGTTGAAGGGAATTACACCACAATTTTATAAAATCATTTGTCGTAAACCCTATGGTTGTTTAATCACAGGCCAAATATATTTTCTTGCTGCTGTTTTTTGGTGTTTTATTGCAGATTTATAAGTTGAAGGTAGCAAAGAAAGAGTTAGGGATGCCCCCCCTAAGGTTCGCATCCCCAACCCAAACAGAGAGTTCTACTAGTGACATTGGGCAGTTTTCTCCTAGAAGTTACACATATTTCTGATTATTGATCCATAAAGTTATTCATACTTACATGTGTGCGAAAATTTGTGCTAACAAATTGGCACCACTGCCGAGGATCATCATCAGTTCTTGGCTTTCATTACATTTGTAAGATTTTCTTTATTTGCTTTATATTTTTTCATCTCACCTAGCAACTCCACTATTGCAAGGTTTAATCAGGTTGGACAATTGTTACCACTCAAACTAGCACCACTTTGCAAATCAAGGTTATGTAGGCCTAGTGCTATGATGGTAAGATCGGGAGAGAGTTAGACCCAATGTCACCACAGTCTAACCTCTCAACACTTCGGGTAACTCCAAAACCTAGGGGGAGACCCTAATCAATAAAAAGATACATACAACCTACGTTGCGTGGCGCTGGGAAAGCGCCCCCACTCTAACCTCTCAACACTTCGGGTAACTCCAAAACCTAGGGGGAGACCCTAATCAATAAAAAGATACATACAACCTACGTTGCGTGGGAGCGCCCCCACTCCCGAAGCTCACTTCCAAAGGAAGCGTCCAGGGAGCGCTGGGAAAGCGCGCTCCCTAAACGCTTCCGACTTTTTTTTCAATTTAAAAAAAATAAAAAATTAAGAGATGGGTGGGGGGGACTAACCCTAGGCCTATACTAATGCTATATAAAGGAGGAAAAGCCTATTCTAATAGCAAAAAAGTTAAAAACCTAACCTTAGTAATCATCAGTAGATTTAAATGGTAATATTAAATTCTTAAAGTAAAAGTTGGCATTCTCCTTATCAGGATGTTTGAGAGTGGTTCCAACCTCATCGGACTTCAAATGAAAAAAGTAGAATTTTTTATCCCATTCAAAATTCAACAAACTTAACAGTTTTTAGGATTTCTGGATTGCAATGTTTCCACCGGATTCTATCATGTATGAGGATATGGGATTGACATTTAGTCAAACACATCAACCCCTCTATGTACCTTGATGTTAGCGGTGCTAATTGTTCAGATTGATGTTGGTGGCCTCAAAACTAGTTTTTGAAGAATCCCTAGTATATAGCCTATTTATTGACGTACTTTGGTTCAGATATGGATTACACTCGGTGCTATTTTGGTTGTATGCACTCTTACTTGCTATACACATAAGAAACTTAGCATATTTGTGTATAATGGTTTGAATTCTGATGGATGCACATGGTTTTGTTGGCATATGCATCAAAATATATAAAATATATATTACATAAAAAACGCTCCCACCCCGGAAGCTTTTGAAAACTTCGCTCCCGCTCCCCTCTCCCAACAACATAGCATACAACCACCAACAAACCACAAATACCTTCCACAAAACCTTAATAGCTATGATCAGTGCCTTATCGGAGACTTGAGTCAAACAATATTAAACAAGACACAATAATCATGCAATAATGGAGTTATTCACTTTATTTCAAATTCCAAATAATATCACGCCGATCAATGCAATTTCACATCTCCTAAGGTAATGTCACACTTCCCAATGCAACCACTCGAAAAAAGTGTGCCCTCAAGGAAAAGAGGACAATTGAGTTAGGGCGAAATTGTAGGACAAGCCGAAAATACCACACACCCTCTCATTCACCATTTACGAGGGTTTCACATATCCCAATGCACTTCGTCAGAAGAGGACGCCCTTTAGGGTTTGTGGATAAATCCCTATGGCGAAATTTTAGGGTGGACCAAAAATACTAAATCACGGGTATTTTTGGATTTTTGAATTTATTTAGATTTTTAGGGCTTTTTCCAATAGTAAATATTTCAATGCATAAAATAAAATAAGACATGTCAAATTTGATTAAAAAAGGATTGATATATAGGGTATTAGATTCTTGTCTCAAACCTTAGGGCTATGAGAGATCAAGGCCAAAATCCCTCCTCTTGAGATGGTATTCAATACTTGCAACTAGGGCTAAGCAAGCAACCTCAACGGCTGGGTAGCGAGACCCTAATTAGGGAAAATAGAGAAGTCCAAGGCCCAACAAAACAATGGAGAGCTCCTTGGTAGGAATGTCTCCTCACACAAGTTGATAAAATGGTAGCGAACAAACCCTAACTTAGTCCAAAGCACTTCAAGAGCAACGTTAAACTAGAGTTAGGAGATAAACTTACCAACAATAATCAAGAATGAGCAAGATAGTGCGTCTCAGGTCACCCTTGAGCATAAGTTATTACAACTAGTCTAGCATCAACTTAGCATGTGCAAAATCAAACCCTAGAACATCATCCATCCATCCTTCAAGCAAAAAAGACATCCATGAGATAAGATAAGATAAGATAACTTTATTAATGTCCAACGAATGACCAAAAAAGTAGGTCAATGGGACTAAACGGATACAATCAATATGAGTACAATGTGGGAATGCAAACACAACTCATAGATAATGCTGGAGCTAAACCTAATATATCATAAAATAAAGAAAGAAAGATACAAGCAATAACATGTCCTCATAAACATGTATAAAGTCATGATAAGGCAAGGTGATGTAGGAGAAGACAAAAAATGAGGCTGATGAAGTCAAGAACGTCTGAGTCTAATAACCGACTACAATGGTGACGATCAAGGCATTGGCTCGATATCAATGCAACGTCCTTGTTGCCACCAAGGTCTCTCACTGGAGGATCCTGGGGAGGATGTAGGAGCGAGGAATAGTCCTAGCATCCAAAATCGAAGGAAAGAAACTTTGGATAGATCTCTGACTTCTCCACTAGGGCTGGAAAGGGATCCTACGAATAGGAGGCACCCTGCACCAGATACGTCAAGAGTTGGTCCCTCTAACGCTTTGGAGGTGTGTGGATTGATGTGTTGTTCGGCACCCTCGAGTTGGTCTCAAAGATACTAGTCGATCTCCTAGAGAGGGAGGCTGAGGGGAGGCTCGAAGTCTCACCACTCTACTATCTAAAGTACTATGGCACTCAACTCACCGCTTGTTGCTCCGCTCTGATAAATCAACATGAAAGTATGATGTGATCTTCCTAGTCGTCTCAAGACGAGGCGGGGTGTGTAGGAATTAAGATATGTGGCTGAATATCTTCCTGATAAAAATGGCTAGGCATCTTTGGTCCTAATGTCCAAAGAAAGTTGAGAGGGAACCTCCCAAGTCTCTATAGAGGTAGTAGTAACGTCCCCTGATCTCATATTATATAAGGGGCATCTAAAAAATGAGATGCACCTCTATCTCTGTCTTTGGCTCCTGCAGATGAAACACCTAACAAATCCTATCACATCGTGGTATATGATGGTCAGTCTCCACTCGGAGTCGATAAATCCCACCCGAAGTTGTCCCAAAGGAATCTTGAGAGAGTGCATCCAATGCCCACGTATGTATGGGAGTTGGACAATCATGCCATCCTATAGCTCCATGAAGTGTTCAAGGTAGAGAGACAACTTCAAGCCCAGGCTTGTCGAAGGTGAGGTCCAAGTGAACTAAATGTACAATTTGTAGATATCCTCTCTGATGGACTAATTTAGTACTTGTGTAGGCAACAAGAGATGGTGTGACGTATCAGGGGAGCATCTAAAAGGCAAAAGGCACTCGGAGGAAATGATCACTAACTAGAGAAGTTGAGATGCCTTTGAATACCAACCTCATGCTTGGCCAATGGGGTGAGCTGAAGCGATGGCCTCGAAAGAACAGAGTGCAAGGTAGGTGTACCTGTCCCTCTCGATGGTTGTATGTATCTCTAAAAGCTCGAACTTTGTGAAGGAAGCAAACCAAGCAGATGATGACCACAAGGTGGAAGGGATGGACACCAACATCTGCCTGAATAATGGGCTACGTAATTGATAATGTGCCTGAGAAGCAAAGTTTGGAATCTCTTTGTCTGGGCCCAATCTGTTTGTAACAAGCTCGACCCCCAATCTCAAAGCTATAGAGGATTGTATGCATAATAATTGACTCCATGCAGTAGAGTTTGGAAGAGATGTCCTGAAACTAACTCTAGAAACATTATCTCTCAATGAGGTCCGGGGAACCATATCCTTTGCTGAGTTAAGGTTGGGGGGCCTGACGAATACCAAAACAAGGCCTTATGAATTGTACTCCCAAGTAAATGTATGAAGTGGTGATCTCAATTTATTCCCCTCTGAAGTAGAAATGCATGTCTTCTAGATATTTCTTCAATGCACTGAAGATCATAACCTTAGTTTTACTTAGGTTGACCATCAATTGTTGAAGGTCACAAAAGCTGGCGAGGACGTCAATATGCCTATGTAGGCCCTTAAGAGTGGAAGCCAACAAAATCAGGTCATCTGCAAAAAGGAGCAGGAAGATCAACACCTGATGTAGAAGGAAACCATCGCCCTCCTGGATGTGCTCATGGAGGAAAGACTCCAACTCATCAATGTATATCTCGAAGAGGGTCGACGAAAGGGGGCATCCCTATTTTACCCCAATGGTACTCTGGATGAAGTCCGAAAGGCCATGAGCTATCCTGAGGTGACCCAAAACTAACTCATACAATCTCATGACGACTACCAAGAGATCTCAGATATGCCAATGTCACGAAGTCTTTGGAATAATGCCTCCCTTGGCACTTTATCAAATGCTTTCCAAAAATCTACAAAGCAATATCAGACTTTCAAAGAGCGATGACGAGCCTCCTCAATAATGGCTCGAAATGTGAAGATATGATCAATTATCTAGTAGTCCGGGTGGAAGCTTGCTTGTCCTCTAGCACTGAGATGTCATCTCTCTAGCTCCTCCAAAGCCATTGGTGTAAGACTAGCGTAAAGCTTAGAGAAGGTATGGCCCACCATGATAGTCCTATAGTTGTTCGGATCAGAACTACTCTCCGATTTGTAGATCAGATGAATAATGTATCTTGCCAAGTAGGGTGGAAGTTGAAACATGCCACACGGTTAAAGAGATCAACAATATGGGACTGAAGAGACTAAACACCATGCTTCAGGAATGTTGACCACCAAGACAACTAGGTGGGCAACCATGTACCATGTACCTTGAAGATGAGGAAGATGTACCTAACAAAGTTCTTCAAGAGAGGCAGTTCTTCCTTTTCCTTAACTCTTCTCCATGAGATTTTCGCACCCCTGCAGGGGGATTTTGTAATGATATGTCAGCACGAGAGTCAATTTTTGTAAATCTTAGTCGCCTAGGACTTTATCATTAGGGAATTCCTTTCATCGAGTGTTTTTTCCATTGGATAATTAAAATTCATTTTTAGTGATTTTAATTATCTGAATTTTTCACTCAAAAAATTCTTCCAAAGTGGTGAAAGGCATTCTAATGATCGAGTCCATGGGGTGATTGGGGCCTAGAAATGTTCTATATTACCATGCTAGACATTATCTAAAGTCTTGCAGAATTTCAATAAGTTTTACTTAGGATTTTTTAATATTTGGTAATTAAAAAATGTCCCTCAATATAAAATGTTGTAATGTAAAAGAGGGTTAAGTGCACTCAATGCCCATAAATAGAGGTATGGGTACTCAAAATCAATGGCGAGAGACCTCCTACACCCTTGGACCAAGTTTGAAGTCATTCCGTTGAGTTTTGATAAAGTTTTTGATGGATTTTCCTAAGTCAGTCAAGGAAATCAAGAAAATTGGCCATTAATTAGAATGAAATGTTTTTGTAAAGTGACTATAGTCACTTAGAGAGGGGGGAATAATGTTCCTAAGTGTTATGTTATGACCTTAAGGTAAAATTAAAGGCCAAAGGCCCCCCCCCAAGCAAGTGTTTTTCAAGTTTGAAGTTGTCTCCCTAATGGGGGAACCCTCTCACCATGGCAAATGAGAAAACTTGAAATAAGCCAAAGAGGGGTCTCACCTTCATGATTCCCTCCCCTTGGCCTAGCAATGAAATATAAAACATGAGTGGGGGCTTTCCCCCCCCCCATTCTTTATTATGTTTAACCCAAGAAAGTGCACCCCCCTTCATGGGCCCCCTTTCTCTCCAAGTGACAAATGTCACTCATGCAAAGGAACTCTCCCCTCTCTCTTTTCCTATTTAAGGAGGCTCCTCCTCATTTTGGTTACAATCTCCCTTCTTCTACAATCTCTCATGCTCTTGCATTATTGCTCTCTTGTCACTCTCTTGCTTCCATTTGTTCTCACTTTGGGCCATTGTAATTTTCAGCCATTTGGCTTGGTTAATAGAATTCTTTTCAGGAAATCTTGTGTCCATTGTGCTCTATGGTGGTTTGCTTCTACACTTCATAGCTACTCAAGTTTGGGGAGGCCAAACAAACAAACTTCTTTCCTTTGGTAAGATTTGTGGTATTTTTGCCATAAGTTTTGTGAGTTTTCATTTTTGTAGTTAAGAACTTCATATTTTTCTCGGTTGAAGTTTATGATTTCTTAGCTCATTATTTAGATCTCACCTTATTTTTAGTTATGTAGCAAATATCTCACAAGTTGCAGGTTGCTTTAGTTGAAGAGTGGAATTCCTCGATTGGATACCCACTACTTCAAGCATTTGAAGAGCAAAGAGCACAAACTCTTTTCTCTTTCAAATTTCCGCATTTTATTTCTGCATACATTCTCATATTAAAATCTGGTTTTAGAATTAATTTACAAGCTCTTTTATTGTGCAAATTTCACTTGTAAAATTTCAGAAATTTTTCTCACATTTTTTACCTTAACATTAATATTGTCGAAGAGTGATTTTGGGCAGTTTCTGTGATATATTGTTTGTTGGTTTTGAGCAGGTTTTGTACAGTACAAGGGGTTATGCTACCCAAATTCGGCCAAAATCAAGTGTAAAGGGCATCTACAAGCTGCCATCTTCAGTCCTTGGTAAGAAACGGGTCGAAAACCTCTCTTTCTTCTCTTTTTTTTCAAATATAAAGTGTTGAATTCTTATTTGTTGTAACAAGTTCAAGAGAGTCTCTTGAACTTGATTCTTCATTTATTTCTATTGTATTATTGGGTATTATTTTCAGCCATCCCTTGCATGCAAAGGAAGTTGGGCTTGTCCACCCTTGCATTACAAGTGAAGAAGGGCTAGGAGTTAGTTTATTTCTTATTTGCATTTGGTAATATTGGTTGCCCGCACCTTGCATGTGAAGTGGCTTTGCCCATCCATGCAAAATCATGCTGACTAGTTTCCTACTGAAAATTCAAGTTATTTCATTTAATAATAGCTTTTGCCCACACCTTGAATGTGAAGTGGCTTTGCCCATCCATGCAAAATCGTGCTGGTTAGTAATTTGTTTAAGTTTTAAGTTATTTTTGCTTTAATTTGTTACCCACACCTTGCATGTGAAGTGGCTTTTCCCTACTGGAAAATCGTGTTGGCTAGTGATTTTTTTTCAAGTATTTTTCTTTTCAAAGCAAATAAACTTTGTCTCACTTTTGCCCATATTCACTCCCCTTGCCGGTAAATCCGATCCTGGGTGACAAGAAAGGGAAAAAGATCGAATTGGCTAAATTAATAGGCACTTTAACTAACTATCTAGAAATTGAGAAAAAGATGATTGACCCGAGGAGTTAGTGGGGTAGAAATGCTGTTGGGAGCCTCATGGTACTTCGTGTCCTCCAGTTGAACACCCGACAGTCTTCAGAATTGACTCGTGGAGCTAGAAGGGAACATTGGCTCACTTGTTGAGCACCCAACAGTTTCTCTCAAAATTGAAGTATAATTGTTGGAGGTAGTCACATTAGTTTAGGATTTCAATTTACATTTTTGCACTCTCTCATCGCACATTAATCCCCTAAGCTAAAGTGAGACCTTAAAATCAATTAAAACATACTAGACCACTTGCAAAACATTTTATTTTCTTGTCACGGTATTTTCATTACAATCTCTTTATTTCCAGTTCAAATTTATTTCTCTATCAATTAGTTGGTTTTCTTTGCAAGCAAGTAATTTTCCTCATGCAATTTTGAATGTTCTAATTTAGGGAAAGCATATTCTTTCAAGTTATTTGTGTATCTTGTGTTTCCCATAAAACAAGTTTTGATTTATTATTGACTCCATTAACCCAACCCAAGTAGAATAGGCATTGGTTAGTTGATTGTTTATTTCTTTCAACTTTATCTTGTAAAGTTACGAATCAAGGTTTGCCTATCATCAAATAAATTGCATATTGCATGACTGCTTGTCATCGAACATTAATAAGTATAATTAAAATTTAACTCCTAAAACTAAAACCTTTTAAATACTTAGTAAATAGGGACTACCCCCCTTGACCTTTGGGAGATGGGTCTAAACGAAGGATTTGGGACTCGAGGTGACAATGGGTTCTCAACTCATAGTTTCCTTTCAAGAACACACCTAGTGATTGTGAGACTTTTCTACAGTGAAGTGTGTTTTAGTCAGCAACAAGGAACTCAACCTAAAGGCCTTCGTCCGATGCTCTATTGTTATTCATAGCTTTGATTGCTCTCCTAATACCCATCTTAGAGAAAAGGTGACATGAGGAAGGAGGAAAGGGGATCCGTGTTGGGGGTTGACCGGGAATGTCATAAAGAGAGATGGTATGGAAAACAGGGCCTAAGGTCCAACCTGGTGCCTAGGAAAAAGAACACGCCATAATGCTTTTGGGGAGTGGCGGAGGGTTGCACAAAGTTCACGTTTTATTTGGGAAAGAAAAGTTCACTTTTTACGTCAAAGGACTTTACAGTAGGTTCTGCAGAGGTGAGGGGAGGATGGATAGTGATGTATGAGAGTGAAGAGGAGTTGTTTGTGAAGGGAATTGCATTCATCATCAAACCAACGATTCATGGGGAAAGAGCCAAGGGTGGGTTTATGGGTGTGCTCACAAGTAGAGTGGGGGTAGGAATCAAGTGTTACTTCCTCAAAGACTGTGGAGAGTATCTCGTATTTGGCTGTGGTTGTGGCCATTAATCTGAAGTGGGAAAGAGGGGGAGCAGCTCTTTAAGGCGGGTGGTGTAGGAGATGGCGTAATCTTTGTTAAATGGTGTGGGGGGGGGTGCAGGAGGAGGAATAGGTTGGGAGGTAGAGTGAGGAGGGGGGATGTGGAGAAGAAGAAAGTGAGGGCATGGTCTGCTAATGGAAGGCAAGATACAAAGAAGTATTGGATGTGCGGGAGGAGATACTGATTGGCTAGAACATAATCCACAGCACTGGCCTCCCCACTATAAGGGAAATAGGTAAGAGTGGCCTGAGGCTGGGAAGCAAGGGATCCCGTTCATAATCAATAATATGTCGTATGGGAGCCCATTCACAATCAATAAGCAAGGGAACTCGTTCAGAAGCAAGTAAAGTCGCCTGATCCTAGGATTCCCCTAGCTGCAAAAGTTGTCTCCCATAACTTGTGAGGCACCCATTCCTATCCTGCGAACATCTATTAAGGCCCACAGACTCCAGGTCTAACTCCTGTAGGCAAAATGCATCCTCAACTCTATCATGAAGTGATATTTGTAGGCTTCTGGTTGGGCATTAAAGTCACCCAAAAGAATGACCCTCCCCGAGAGAAGAATATTTTGAGATGTCTACATAAAGATCAAGGAAGGGGCCACCCTCAGACTCACTGTGAAGTGCAAAGTGAGATAAAGCTAGGAAAAATTAACACTTCAAATCTCAAAACATGTTGTTGATCTGATGGATCTGAACCCACATATATCTATTGTGCTCTTCTGATGACAACAAAGTAACCCGACACTTGAGGGATTCCTGTACAAGACAGACGACCCCCAGACCCTCTGAAACTCTCAGATCGTGTCTCATGTCTGCAAGACCATAACTAGTTGTACCCCTGAATTGGGGATGGTGTTAGTATGGGGCTCACATGTGTTTTTGTAAGGAAAAGAAGATCGTGGGACCCGATAGCATCTCAAAGTGTGCTTGGTGAATACCAAAACATACCATTGCAATTCCAGCAGCTAATGGAGAGGGTGGGATAGATTCCCTTAACTTGTCCACCAACTAAATGAGAGTGTCATTTGGCCCAAGGAAGGGAGTATCCTGAAGGGGTTGAGTCACGGATAACTACAATAAGATCACGAATAACTTCCCACTTTCCTCCTTTCCGCTCAGTTGTGACCCAATCTCTAGCTTGCTTGAACCCCGCCTGCTGGGTTTTGGTGAGGTCATCATCTAGGAAGATATTTTGTGTGGGGGAGAGCGAAGTCAACCTTCTCTTAGCTCGAAGGGCTCTAAATTGGTCATCCAACATCCGAAAGCGAAGGAAGAGTGTGGAGATTGGGCACCATCCACGCCTGATCAATAGACATATTGTTCAAACCTAGGGTGTCATGAAGGAAAGCGGTGGCAATCTGTAGGGGGGACAATAAGGTCGTGGAAGGTGGCAACCCACGCACTCTAAGGTTAAGCTCCCAAGCTCAACAGAGACGTTCCTCATTCAGTTTGAAATTTGTCTTGTGCCACTCCTTCGACCACATTGTGTGGGGGGGGGGCTCCCTTTTCTGGACACTTCCACCCAAGAGTTCAAAGTTTGTTGTTGTGTTTTTGTCTCTTGTTTAAAAATGGCTTGTTGTAATCGCATTTTTTCTTACAGGCTTTTGGTATTCGAGACTTCTATTTGGAGCGTGGGGGAATCTACAAAAGGGTTCTGTAGGTGCACATTTTCCTAATTTTTCATTTTCGAGACTAGTTGTTTGAGGTCAAATACTTCCAAGTTGAGCTTTATATTTTCATCTTTGAGGAATTCCACCCTCCACAACAATATTTTAACCTAAAAAGCCGAATATGTGAAGTACTGGTTGAAGGCTATATTCGTGGGACTTGTTGCCACATTTTTATTAGTTGGGAGCTATTATCATTTCCAGAACAGTTGTCATAGCCCGAGCAAGTCCTTTACATGAGATGAGCATACAGAGCCTCTTTGATGATCATTGGTAGAGTATATTCAGAGGCAGCTAGACTATTTGGAGCAGTATTATGGATATACCCTTGTCATTTTTTAGCTCTCTTCATGATCCTAGAGGGATATTTGTTAGACCATTGGCCCACTTTGAGCAGAGCAACAGAGTTTCCAGTTGATGTTATCTCCCTTGCCTTCCAGAGTTGTTAGAGATTGTTGCAGACACAAGTATATGGTTGAGTAGGTATACATGATGCATATGGGCGTTACTTTTGTCTCTTGTTTATATCAGTATCCCAATACAATGGCCAAAGCAAAAGCATAGAAATGACAATGTAAACACCCAATACAACTTACAACCATGAAGCTCCAAGCGAGATGAAAACACCATGCATGAACAGGATAGGAATGTTGATGTCTGTAGCTCAGACAAGTATTTCCACATGGGTTTGTGTCTACCTGTGGAAAACGCCATTAATACCTCTCAAAACTTTGGAATTCACTTTATTAAAGTCAATAATTAAAGTGCCTAAAATTTTGGCAGTAGTAACTTAAGATAATTAATTGAATCTTAGCCCTTGATCTCAAGTGAGTGAGATCTAATCTCAACCATTAAAGTTAGGTTTTTGGTTCATCTCTATAAGATAAAAGACAACCAAGGTGAGAGGAGCAAGACACAAGTCACAAGAGAGAAACTCAAGCAATGAGTTGAAGAGAGAATGATATTCTACCTTTTAGATTTGGCAAACAAGGAGACAACAATCAGTAAAACAATTATAGGGGTTGTACGAGTCAGGTAGAGGCTCAGATTTTCTACATAGGCAGTCGTACAGCTCAATTGTAAATTCATATGGATCGATCGAACCACATTCCAGTTTTTTCAACCTTTAAAATTAAAAATATCCTTTGCCACAAGTGTCGAAGAATATACACTACAAGAGAATATGTATGCAATGCACAAATGCATGGATTTAAGTCACAAATTAAGAAACTAGAGGATGAAGTAGCAAAATATCTACAAAATGAGAAAGTATTAAAACAACAAATTCAAAATCTCAAAAACAAAAATTCAAGATCTCAAGAACAAATTTGAAAGAATTACTAGAAAAAGTTGAAGAAATTTCTCACCAAAAAGATCATGGTTAAAAATTACTTTCACAAATCAAGAAGTCAAAGGATAAGATGCAGTGTAATCAAAAGTTAGAACAAGAGAATCAAAATCATGAGAAGAAATTATCAAAAAAAGATGAAGAAAGTTCTTGTGCAAGGAACCTCAATCAAAGATTGCTTGAACAAATCAAAAGGTTTAAAAATAACCAACATATATCCATCTTAAACCGGATCTATTAAGCACTAAGAGGGATCCAATTTCTTGAGGTGTAAATTTTTTTTTATCTTAAATTTTTTACACATCAAAAAATTTACACCTCAAGAAATTAGATAATTTTTTTAATTACGTATTATTTTCTATAAGTTATCAGCCGACATGGTAACATTGTGTTACGTAACGTGACAAATGTCACAACATCTCCCCCATACTGGATTTGTATGCACTTGGCTACTCTCGGTGCAAATAAGTCAAAAAAATCAAGACCTTAAAAATAATTTCAACAAGTCAAAAAATGAAGAACTTTTACGCTTAAAGGATCATAATCAAAGCATAATTACACAAATTAAGTTAACGAACAATAGGAAGTCGATACTAGAAAATTGGGGCAACTTACAAACAAATAATCAATGACCATCTACATTGAAATAAAGTTGTTTAGAGTCTAGACACAAAATTCTAGAGCCTGGAGAAAGGAACCAATATTGATGCAATCGACATAAAAAATTAGAAAGATGCTTATAATTATATTGAAGTCTTATCAACCAATAAATCACGAAATGTATCAAAAGATGAAGGTTCCAATGTCAAGACACCAGATATAAGGATACCTTATCACCATCCTAATTTTAAAAATTATCGTATAATTCAACAAACTAACAAAATACCAAATCAATATGATAAGTGATGCAAAGATCCTACTATATTGAAAAGAAGTTCAAGTGTGGAATCTTATCATTTCCCACATCATAGAAGTCATCAACGCAAAATTGAATTACGATGCTCCAACCCTTTCACAATAAGACAATTTTGCTCAATACTTCATGACTCATATCTTCTTGTGTCATCAACTATTACAGCTTCAAGAATATAGAATCATGAAAGGTATTAGAAGCCAAACATAAAACTTTTCCATAAAAATACTTTGAGGACAAAGCATCTTTGAAGGAATAGGCAATGTAACAAACATATATATATATATATATATAATGACAATTAATGAAGTCCAATTCTTAACAAAAGGACGACCTAATTAAGGGACATGACCTATCAACTACTAAATAATGACAATTAATGAAATGGCGCATCTTAACTAAAAGACATGACCTATCAACCATTGTGACTAGTAAATGCTACAAGTACATCACATGGCATTGTAATTAATATCATCAACAATCTAATTCAATTATATTTATTATTTGTCCTATATGGATTTTAACCTATTGTCCTTATTACATTGGATATTCAGTACATGAACTTTTTATTCATTTACTGAACTTTGTTCATTTCATTCTACTTTTCCTTTCTTGGTTTCAATATAATGGTCACATGGAATGACAAGAACGGACAAACTACCATATCCATCAAATCAAATGCAACAAACAACAAGATTTTTTTTTAAAGCATTTTGAATGCTAACAACAACTAGATGAGGAAAAATCCTCCGATGGGATTTTTGGAATCTCAAAATTCAATTATTACAAAAAGCATATCTTCAAAACATCTTCAAAATTGTAACAACTTCTAACAATTGAAGTGTCTTGCAACTTGCTATTTGTGATATCCAAGTGATCACGCACGATCTCATGTTATGGTGCCTCGGGTTATCGTTAATGTATGCAATGACCGTGAGTGACACCATCACTACTATGGCAAATAAAAATTAATACCAATCGAAGAAGCTTAGTATAATTCCCCCTCTTTTTCTTGTGTAATTTGATTGATCTACTCTAAAAGCTAATAACCACAATTTGACACAACCTATGGTAAATGTTTTAAAGGAGAAATAAATAAAGGTATTTTAACCTCATTATGCAGTAATACATGGAATACTAGCATCATTATTCCATGGAGATAGTCTAAACTACAAAAATATGCTTGCAAATGTGTGAAGCCCCATTCCAATTAGAGATGATATGCATCCAAAATCAATAGTTCAATATCGATCATTGTAAGAATTACAAAGATATGCACCTATAAGCAAGTGTCTCATCACTCTTATCCACAAATTAGGAATGTCTGGAGGTGTCACATTCAACCTGGCACTCTTTCAAATGCCATCTACATATTTCAACATGTTATGCTAGTGGACTTTATGGACATACTTCACAATACATTACATACCTCCAATTTTAAGGATTTTATTGACCAACCCATGCTTATATACACTTTGATACAATTACTTTTTTCCTTTGATACAATTAAGAAAGGCATAAATATATATACCTCCAATTTTAAGGATTTTATTGACCAACCCATGCTTATATACACTTTGATACAATTAAGAAAGGCATAAAAATATATATATATAGCTTTTGTCATGATAACCCTTCCCTCTCAAGAAACATGAATTCTCTTGTTGATTGAACAAACCATACTCTTATGCAAGTTTAGATTATACAATGTTTTAAAAAAACTCATTCAAGGATCAGCAAAAACTTTTCATCGTGAACTTATTGCAATGCAAATAACTCGGCTACTTACCCCTCAGCGATAGCAGTCTTTCCAACCCCTGGCTCACCAATAATAACAGGATTGTTCTTTGTTCTCCTTGAAAGAATTTGAATACATCGTCGAATCTCGTCATCACGACCTATAACAGGGTCAAGTTTTCCTTCTCTTGCCAGTTGTGTTAAATCCATCCCATACTCTTCAAGAGATTCAAATTTTCCTTCAGGATCTACAGATAAAACAATTTCTTACAATTCAATAAGAAAATAAACAACTAAACATACTATATATCTAAGCTAATACTTCAAAAGAATATTGAACATAAGCATAATATATTTCCCAATTAACCAAACATTCATAAGAACACTATCAAAATATAAAATAAAAATATAATAAGAAATATATCAATAATGCATTTTGAAATTAGTAAATAAATTATGTCATAAACGAACTATATTAATATCCAAATATTTATGCTAGTACTAACGACAAACCCATAATGAAAATGAATTATGCCATAAACGAACTATATTAATATTGAAATATTTATGCTACTACTAAGGGCAAACCCATGACGGGAATACTACTAGCAATTGCCCATGATGGTGCAAAGTGGCATCATTAAAATAGATTTGAACATAAACAATGCAAGTTAACTGCACTTGAAACCATTCAAAACATTGGTAGTTTTCCTTGAAATATACTTAAATTTTCAAGAAATGACATAACAAGAACACGACCATCCTATTCAATATTGTAAAATAACTTGCATTGTGTATTATGCAATATTATTATTTTGAAAACATCCAAACCATTTGTAATTTTCCTTGAAATATTTTAATACACTTAATCTTTTGGGTAATGTCGTAACAGGGACATGACAGAATTATCTTTTGTAAAATAACTTGTGTTGTGTTTTGTGCAATGATCATTAACAAATAGTACACTTGCTCAAAAAATCAATCTTTCTACTTCAAAATCCTTTAGTGCTAACTTGTCTTCTAAGACCTCTATCAAGTAGAGCTCCTTATCGAGATTTCTTCAATTTCTTTGCTACATATTCTTCTTCTTCCCCACTTGAGTAAAACAACAGTGTGTCATGTTTTCTCCAATACTAATATAATTTGACCACGTACTATGATTCTCTTAGATTCAATATCCATAGTAAAAAAAATCCCCACTTGTTTCATATCTACAATATCATGTAGAAATTGATAGCTTCTAGAGTTACTCTACTACTAGTGTTTGCACCATGTTTGGGTGTGCTTCATGTGATGTGGGGTGCATGGTTTATGGAAGACCCTTGGTTGTTCCACAATGAACAAACATAATGAAGTTGACTTGTTGATTACTTCTAGACCTTGTATGAATGCTTATGTAGTAATCTTCCTTAAAGGGTTGAAGTTTTAGATAGTATTGGTGGCTTCTTCATGTGGTTCACACATGGAGGTTGGTTGCTTTCTTGAGAAAAGGCCTTGCATGAAAGGATGAGCATTGTGCATTCCGAAGGAGGGTGTTGATAACTAGATCACACAGACACACTTGAATTGCTTGCATGGAGGCTTTATACTTGACTTGAGGACACTTGGGTCGAGGAAGTGATCATGTAGGTTTGGCAGACCTAGAGGAGCACATGGTTTTGGAGAAGCGTTGAAGCTTTGGAGGCTTATGGAGGAGAAGCATTAGACACATCTCATGGAGCACTCATGCCTTGAAGCATTGCTTGTGGATGTCTTCACCTTGGCTCTTGACATGTGTCACTTGGAGAGAGGGCATTCCACTTGTGAGCCTTCTCATGTACAGTGAAAAAAACCTCCCCACTTGTTTCATATCTACAATGTCATGTAGAAATTGTTAGCTTCTGGAGTTACTGTACTAGTGTTTGCACCATGTTTGGGGGTGCTTCAAGTGATGTGGGGTGCATGGTTTATGGAAGACCCTTGATTGTTCCATGATGGAAAAACATAATGAAGTTGACTTGTTGATTACTACTAGACCTTGTATGAATGCTTATGTAGTAATATTCCTTAAAGGGTTGGAGTTTTAGATAGTATTGGTGGCTTCTTCATGTGGTGCACACATGGAAGTTGGTTTCTTTCTTGAGAAAAGGACTTGCATGAAAGGATGAGCATTGTGCTGCGTGCATTCCAAAGGAGGGCGTCGATAACTAGATCGCATGGACACACTTGAATTGCTTGTGTGGAGGCTTATACTTGACTTGAGGACACTTGGGTCAAGGGAATGATCATGTAGGTTTGTTAGACCTAGAGGAGGACATGGTTTTGGAGAAGCGTTGAAGCTTTGGAGGCTTATGGAGGAGAAGCATTGGACACATTTCATGGAGCACTCATGCCTTGAAGCATTGCTTGTGGACATCTTCACCTTGGCTCTTGACATGTGTCACTTGGAGAGAGGGCATTCCACTTGTGAGCTTACTCATGTATAGTTAGATTGCTTGTAAATGTTTAGGCCCATTGTGTATTGTTGGCCTCCCTTATACCTCACATACATAAAGGAAGGAGGCAATCCGTTCATTAATAATTCACCCATCATCCTGTGTTAGAGATGTGAGGAGTGGAACAAACTTATCTCTCACTCTCTTTGTACTCTTCATCATATTCTTGGAGTGTTTGGGCCCTTTGAGAAGTTCAAGGGTTTTCTAGGGTTAGGGTTTCTCCCTATAAGAGGCAAACAAACTAGGGTTTGTGATAAACCCTAGAGGATAAAGAAGCATTGTACTTTATAGTTGTTGTGAGAGAGGAAGACCGGGGTTTTGGAAACCCTAGTGCTACATGATACGCCCAGTTGAGGAGAACAGGAGGAGACATCTAGGAAACTTGTGGGAGACAAGTGTCGAAGCCAAGGAGAACTTACCAGTGTTGATGCCAGCTTATTGTGAATCTTTGGAGGTGGCTAGGATTTTCATGGTTTTCCCTAACCAGGGTATGGAGAGATAGAGTTTGTACCAACTTTGAAATAAAGTTGTGGTATGTACATGTACTTCATTTCTTCTATTTATATATGAAAGTTCCAACTGTCCAAAATTGTGTAATTGCAGATTTGGTTTTCAGTTGGCATTCTCTTCTTGTTTGGGTAATTTCCAACACTTGTTGTTCATGTTGATTTGACATAACATAGAAGTGAAATTGTGAAATGATTTGACATATAACTTGAAGATAAGAGAGCAAATTTTTTGTTGTAAAATATGTTGTAATAAAGTGATTTCAGATTTGATTTTCAGCTGGCATTCTCTTCTTGTTAGGGTAATTTCCAACATTTGTTGTTCATGTTGATTTGACATGACATAGAAGTGAAATTGTGAAATGATTTGACATATAACTTGAAGATAAGAGACCAATTTTTTTGTTGTAAAATCTGTCGTACTAAAGTGATTTCAGATTTGATTTTCAACTGGGATTCTCTTCTTGTTTAGGTAATTTCCAACATCTGTTATTCATGTTGATTTGATATAACATAGGGATGAAATTGTTAAGTGATTTGACTATAAATTGAAGATAAGAGAGCAATTTTTTTATCAAAAGATCTGTTGTAATAAAGTGATTTCAGATCCAGTTTATGATTGAGAAATTGTGCCCTAAGGGCTGAAACTTGGTATATGTAATATCTTTTCTCTTAAGCTGACTAGTCACTAGTGTGTTGGGATGAAGTGAAATATTGTCCGATGTTTTCTGCTGTAAATTAATGTTTCAGATCAACCCTAAGGTTGAAAGTTCACAAGGATTAGATCTTGGAAATCTCCATTCTTAGGTGAAATTTATAAATTGCCTTGGACCGGAATTTCAACATGGTTTCAAAGCTATTTTGCTGTGTTACCGGATCCACCACCCCAGTGTCTAGGATCCGTGGATCCACCTGGGATCCATCATGGAAATGTATCCCCTACAAAAGGAAACGTATCCTGGTCCTACGAAACGTATTCTGTGAAAAATCAAACATGTCCCGAAATTTTCAAACAGATACTGAAACTTCCAGTGCTTCTATGACCCATTGATCCCCCCAAAAAATTGTTTTTTAATGAAAAACTTAAAAAACCCTATAACTAATGGCTAAAAGTGTAAAACCCATTCCTGCTCAAGGTCTGATCTATCCTTATGTCAAGATCTGCTCTTGAACTCTGATATATCAATATCAAGTTCTGCTCTCAATGTTTTTATTTGATTTTTCTTTATGGTCAAGGTCTGATGTCAAGGGCTGATCTATCTTTACGTGCTATGTTGTTGCTCACTTCACCTACACTGTTATGTAGTCTTGCCATAGTCTTCAAGAAAACCACTTTATTAACTGCTGATACGGACATGTGGATGTGGGTCACAACAACACTATTATGACCTGCTTCAAGTTCATGCTGAAATGATTTTTAAAATTATCAATATCAATCATGGTTACAACTCATCAAATTATCAATTACCATACATGAACTCTCTTTTTTGGCAATAACTTATAATTCTACTCTTGAGTTTCATGAATACTTTGATTCTTGACTCTATTTTTATTTATTATATAAATATTTTATATTTTTTTGTACTTGCGGTTTCCCCGCCGTATCCAGATCCTGGGTTTTAAAAATTCGGGCGAATCCATATCCATATCCGGATCCTAGGTTTTAAAAAATCGGGCGAATCCGTATCCATATCCGGATCCGGATCCGTATCTGACTCCGTATCCGTATCCTGGTAACTTAGCTATTTTGATTGAGATTGCTCGCTTGGTGAAAAGGGAGTTGGATTTTCAGCCTTGTTACCTAGGATTGGTACTTGATTTAGTATAGGTTCATTGAATGTGATACCCTAAAACGCTTGGGAAAAGCATTGGAACCCTAGAAGGGTTGCTCTACTTATTTGTTGCTTATTCGTTCTTTGAGGTTTGCTTCTTGGTCTTAAAGAGTGTGACAATTGGGATGCTTATTCTTTCTTTGAGGTTTGCTTCTTGGTCTTAAAGAGTGACAATTGGGATGGTGCTTGCAATTTCATGAAGAAAAATGACAAAATCATGAAATTTCTCTTTCAGGCATTTCATCAAACACTTTAGCAACTAGGATTTAAATTACAAATTCACTTTCAGACTTTTAAAATTTAAAACACCATGCCAAAATTCTTCCAATCCATAAAACTGAACAATCACATTGAACACAGTGATTTTTGGTCACCTTGACAAGGGCAAAACCCCAACCCAAGGAAAACCCTAAGAGAGAGAAACTTTATTAAGGGCTCTTGAAATTAATTACAACTTCACTTTTATTTCTTCCTGAGAGAAAGACAAACCACACAGACCAAAATTAAAGCATGCTGCTATACCTTTCATTAACAGCAGTATGTCTCGATTTTTGTGCTGCTGTATGGCCCCCCCTTTCACACATGCCACTGTACCAGCTGTACGGTCCAAAACCAGACTGTAATAAATGCTCTAATGCCTCGAAATTTGTGCCAATCTGCAGCAAATTTCACCCACACATGCCAATAATAAATGCTGTGCTGTACTAAGAGTCTTTACCTTGGAAATTGTGCCACTGTGACAGCATTTAATGCTGTATGACCTTTGCATTTAATGCAGCCATCTTTCTTGGAAAACATGCTGGGAAGTCAGCCCTAGCAGCCTTGGGAATCGAGCCCTTTCTCTCCTTGAAAAAAAATCTGCCCTTCACTCCCTCTTTTCTCTTCTTGGTGGTGTATGAATGCATTCCCTTTGTCCCTTTTCCTTCTTTTGTACTTTTCTTCTCATCAACTAACCCTAACTACCAATGAAACTACCTAATCAATGGCTAGGATTAGATAACAAGATCTAGGGTCCACAATAGATGCACTTTTTAATAATAACAAAAAGTAATTATTAAATACCTCACTTAAGTGAGACCTACAATCATAAAGTAGAAAAGGACTTCTTTATTTACATAATCTCTTTTTACATAAATACAAACTAAGGAACAAAAGGACTTTTATGTCCCCCTCATCACACCACACCAAAACTACAAGGGAGGACCTCCAGAGTTAACTTTTTCAACACTCCCTTCTAACGAGGGAGGTCCTTCCGACATCATCTGAATCTCCATCTCTGATTCCTAAAGCAGCTCGTTCCTACTCTAGAATGTGTCTCGGAGAGATGTGCCCGACCCTGAACTGGAAATCTGATGCTTGAGACTCCACCTGAGCCTCATGAACCTGCTCATCACCTCTGCATTGATTGAGTCTCATGCCAATACTCTGAAGAGATCCACTCTCTTCATCAAAAGAAATATAAATAACAGGTTGATCAATTGCAACTCCTGCCCCATCCAAAATTACCCTCTGAGCCCTATAGCCTCAAGACCCTCATGCTCTTCTAGCTCATCCTTGTCAGTGGAGTTGGTCATGGTACTATTTGCAAACTTACAGATCTTCCATTCTTTTAGTACTACGGTTATTCTTACCTTCCATGGTACATAGTTGGACACACCATCCAACCTATCCTCAAACTGAATACTCATAATTGGAAAATCACTCACAACCAAAACCTTGAAAGACTACCACTAACTTTCTTCTGCATTTCTTTCAAGAAATCACTATGAAACACTTTGCGTGTTTCCTAGTTCAGTATCACACCCGCTACGAAGCACTCCCACATAGAGTACGCAATGGGACCTCTAGCCTACTACCACTCCAATCCACATGATTGGACGAGGCTAAGCATCCAAGCCTCAAGACACCTATTCAATGGCTACGACGGGGCCATTCTCTACCTCAGTTGCGAACCCGTCCGGGAGAATGATCTACAGAATATTCACCCGATCCCCTATAGACCTGAAGTGAAGTAAAAGCACTCGGGTCAATCCCCTATAGACCTGAAGTGGAGGAAAAGTGTGGAATCAGTTCTGAGCCAAGCCCTCTACAAGGTGATCTTTGAGAGGTCAAGGATATCACGAAGGAACATGGATCCAACATATAAGGGATCTGAAGATGGAGGAGGTGGTGGGATCCCCCTCACCTTGAGGTTCAGCTCTCAAGCTTGCCTAGAGCACTCCTCAATGAGCTTGGTTGATTCACAATACCACATTCAAGTATTTTTTAAAACCAATTACTCTCTATTGTATTGAAAAGTACCATTGAGATCCTAATTAAAGATTAGTGGAATCAAAGAGATATTAACGAGGATATTTACTTGTAGCTCAAAAGTTATCAAAGGAGATCAAAAGCAAAAGCTCTAGAAGACCATAAGTTTTTTTTTAAACCAATTACTCTCTATTGTATTGAAAAGTACCATTGAGGTCCTAATTAAAGATTAGTGGAATCAAAGAGATATTAACGAGGATATTCACTCCTAGCTCAAAAGTTATTAAAGGAGATCAAAAGCTCTAGAAGACATAATAAATTTATTGTGAGTCTCTTGCACTTAATGCATTCAATGAATCAATTGTTATCAAAGAAATAAATTAAGGAACAAGTAGAGTCATGATGATGAATTCCACAAACAATTCTACTTTTTTGGTGAAATGTAATTTTTGTGCATAGGAGTGTGAAATCCTTAAAAAAATCAAAATCACGTTTTCCCATATTGTTACAGAGTTTTTATTCTAATGGATTATCCCAGTGACATGCAAATATAGTCGCAAATTAAAAAAATTACAGGACAAACTAATGAAACAAGAAGAAGAATTCAAAAATATAAAGATCTGGAGAATATAATTACCAATGAATTATTAGAAAATGAAGAGGAATTTATTAGAAAAAAAAGAGGAAATTTCTTGCCTGAAAAATCATAGTCAATAACTTAACTAATTGCAAGAATTACAAATTCAAAGGATAAAAAGCAGTGCATTCAAAATCTGGAACAAAAGAAACAACATCTCAAGAAGAAATAATCAGAAAAAAACGAAGAAAAATCTTGCATAAGGAACCTTAACCAAAGGTTGCTTGAACAAATTAAAAAGTTAAATGACGAAAAGCCAAAGAATCAAGATATTAAAAATAAAGTCGACAAATAAGAAAATGAGGAAGAACTTTCATGCCTAAGGGTTCATAATCAAAGCTCGCCTACAGAAAAAAAAAAAAAAAAAAAGCTAAAGAATGATAAGAAGTCGCTACAAAACAAGTTAGAGCAACTTACCAACAAGGAATCACTAACAAATAAAGAAACAATGACCAATCTAGTTAAAGAAGGACAGTTGTTAGATGTAAAAATCCAAACCATGGAGAAAGGAACCAATACAGATCCAATTGACATCACAAGTCTTAAACATGCAAATTTGTTGAAAATTGTAGCTTGAACAAGAACTTCCGCACAGGTTTAGCATCAAAAAAGCCAGAAGTCATTCAAGTCAATTCTATTTTGTAATTCAATTTAGTAATAAAGTAAAAGTCTTAATATTTAGAGGTTGAGTTTTATAAAGAGTACTTTTAATACATTAGTGATTTAGACTAATCTCAACTGTACATCTCACTAAGAGATTAGAATTTTGGTGGATTGGGGTTTTAGCTAAAGTATAAAAACAAGTTAAGGTAGACAGTTGAGACATATTCATTATTCCCTCAAAGACAGTTTTGTCGAGCAGAATTAAAGCATCGAAGAGGAGCCAATTCAACAACCAGGCAGAAATCAGCAAGCAAGCACTAGTAGCAACAGTCTGTACAGTTGTATAGACAGGTTCGTGTAGTTGTACAAAATAGGTTCGTATAGTCGTACGAAAAATCTGTACTAGGGAAACGGGCAACAACTGGTTTCTCGATTTCTAGTAGGCAAGTTTCCTCAGTAGGGTGTACAGATTTGCTTTGTTTGAGTGTATCGTAGCACTGTTAGGATTTACAGTCTGTTGAGGTTTCCTTGTAAGCTTTGATTTATTAATGAAAAGTTTATTTAGAGTAAATTATTTGTGTTGTGTTTGTGCTTCCATTGTTCATTTTCTAGCTATATGTGTAACAACTGCTACATGAAGAATTTAATTTCTGCAAATTACCTCAACCATGACCAACTCAAGAATGAAGAATCATGAGAAGGCATTACAAGCTAGAACAAAGACATAACCTTTTATGCCTTGAGGACAAAGCATCTAAAAGGGGTAGGCAACGCAATGAACATAATTGTATAAATATATAAACATCAATAAATAATTAAAAGCAATAATAAATGAAAGGGCACATCCTATCTAGAGGAAATAACCTATAAAGGGACATGACCTATCAACCATTGTGACTAGTCAATGCTATAAGTACATGGTCACATGGCATTGTAACATATCTCTCTTATTCATTACCCAATTATTATATATTTTTCCCCTGTGAATTTTAACTGCTTGTTCTTTCTACCATAGATATTCGGTTTATGAACCAAGTTGTTCATCACATATTCAGGAAATGAACTGTTTATTTCAGTTATCATGGCCTGGAAAAATGGAAATTAAAATTGAGTTTAACGTGTATGGTGAGGAAAATAAATTTCTCATGGACTACTCAAATTCATCTTTCATATTCTAGTGGGTAATATAAATGTCACTGAGGTCCCTCCCAAATTCTCTGCAAATGTCATTCGAAGAGATGCTTTCATGACTGTGCACAAACCTGAGCAAATCCACTTACCCATTTAGATTAGTGGAACAATCACAGCTAATGTCGTTTCATTACACAGTCACTATAATATTGAGAACCAGTCTGCGCATGCTAAAGTGATTTTTTAAACATGGGGTAGAGTTTAATAGAGATCAGGAGAGAGTCAAATATCAAAGAAATGGGCATGATCTACTAGAGAGAGTGAAAAGAGCATAACAGATGAAATTTCCTTGGTGGAAGCAATGTAAGAAATGGAAGAGGCGACAGAGATGGAAAAAAATAGAAATGGAAGAAATGTACTATAAAGACAAAAAAGGGCACATGAAGAAGAAAGCAGAAAGGTAATTATAACAAAAAGAACAGCACAGAAAAATGACAGTGTGAGTGGATGGTGATGGGGAAAAAATTAACGGGAAGAACAAATCGCATACACATAAAGTGAAAAATATTTTTAAAAAACGTTTACTAGTGTACTTTTCCTTTCTATGTTTTTCTATTGCTAATGGTGGATTACAGACTACAGAGGAGAGAACCATGTAAGAATTGGTCAATGAGGCAAATCCTCTGAGACAAAGAACAGAATACCAATTAATTTTGTATGCACGTGTTTATATATGTATGTATCAAATGATAGAGAGAGATAACGTGATACATTAACTTCTTGGGATTTTCCTTTGTATTACTATTACATCTATGGTAAGTGACTGTTCAAAGACCAGTTATAACAGTTTCATTTACTCCCAACTAGAGATTGGGTTCATAACCACAATCCTTTCAGGCCTCCTACAGCATCTGGCCTTAATTGTATTTTTAACTAGGTTTATTCAATATCTTGACAGACTAACAAACCAAAGCTTCATACCCTGTTGACACCTCTGGTTGATAGGAAAACGAAGCAAAAAGTTGCAGCAAAAAACAAATCATCCATTTTACACTGTCGGTTCAGTCTAAGTGTTAGACATGTACTTTAGGAATTAGCTACACCTGAAAAAGCATATCCAAAATTTTCAATTCCTTTTCTACCCAGCAACACTAATATATACATTTAAACTTGAAATCCTTCACCTAACATCCATGCAATAGCAAAAATACTCAAGAGACAAATAGACGAGACCCTCAAAGATTGATACATACTTTGGTCAGTTACTTTGTGATATGCTCGTACAGCTTGCACAGCATCCTTCAAATCTTTTTCTGTGAGTTGAAGATCCTTAAATAATTTTTGTCCGAATCGCCCATCTTTCAAGAAAGCTAGCACCATATGCTCCTCTGACAAGAAATCATCTCCAAACTCCTTTTTGTAATTTCTGGCTCGATCTAACAGTACCGTCACATAAGGGCTTACCAAGGGACCACTTGTATCACCTGTTACCTGAACCACAGACAAATCAGATTTCTAGTGCTACACCTACCAAGAGCTCCTGTAACATCTAGATTCTTCATATGACATACCTTTGGCTGCTGAGAAATAAATTGCTCTGTAGCTTGAAGAACAGATGTATTATCAAATCCAGCTTTTGTGAAAATCCTCCGCGCAAGTCCATTTCTTTGCTCAAGTAGAACCTTCATTAGGTGTTCTGTTTCAACAACTTGCTGCTTACTTTGCCTTGCTGCATCCACTGAACCCACAATTGCCTCCCATGCCATATCTGTGAATTCTGATTGGTTGACCTGAAAACATGACCACTTGGACATTAAAAGAGCACCAAATTAAAAACGAAAAAGCTTAGCAACAATTCATAGCAAAAAACACCAACAAAATAGTACGAGGTGGCATTCAAAAGGAATAACCAGCTATTCCCTAGCACAAATCTACTTGTCATGTCAACATCAAGCAGAGTTCAGTATATTCTACATCATGGCATTCATTATCAAAGGGTGATCATCTCACTAATTTTTTACAGATATCCAGGGTTCCAGACCAATTGTCTCTTTGCAGCAAACTTATGATTTTTCTTGACTTCAGCTCTACATTTCAGTGAGTGAAATGTCTCTCGTTATCCATAACCAATTGTCCCAAGGACATATTCTTTTCCATGTTACAGATGTTATAGTTGAGGTTTTAATCTTTCTCAAACCAACACAACACAAATAAAACACAGTGTGCACAATGAATACAAATATTTACTGAATTCAGGTAAAAGCCAATAACATGAATCTTCATGTATGACTGAACACTTGCCTGTCTGTGACTCTGTTATATATTACCTGTTCTCTGTTACATATTGAAGTCCCTGTCCCTGAACACAATGCTCAAAACAAGTTTGTGAAAGGGTTAGCATGCAATGCTCCTACACAATTTACATGGATAGTGATGATGAATCCACCTACTGGACCCCTAGATTGTGGTGTGCTAACCTCCAGGTTGTAACTGCAAATGGAAGGTTAAGATCCAACTAGATTCCATCATGCTTGTTCCATCTACAACTAGATCCAAGGTTGCACAGTGTGATCAGAGCTTGATCCACAGTTTCATCATATTCCAAAACTTGTTATATTTAGCAGTTCTCCTATTTTCTAGGAGACAGTTCCAAGGCCCACATGTCAGAGTTAACTACATATCCCTAGTCCTCGTGAAGCCACGATGCCAATGAGCCTCTTTCGGGCAACATGCAAGGTGTTTCATGAAACTGCTATTTTTAGCAATTAGGATTGCAGAGCTAGCATGTCAAATTGGAGCACATATCTGGTGTTTCCATAGTTGTTATCTTGACATTCTAAGACTTTAATTTTCGGAAGTGGAACTCCTATTTTTGGCATGTCTATTTTTAGTAGGCCTATTTTTAGCAGGTGAAGGATAGTGTCATGGTTTCAATGTGCAGTGTTGGAATTGTTGTTGGGTTCCAGTTTGGATGGAGGATGTGTGGTTAGAATCCAGGACGATCATCAGTAGGTGGCAATTGCCTCACATTTGGATGCATAGCAGCTAAATATAGAAATACCAGAACACTCATGATGGTCAGTATATGATATATATTTATGACATAATCCAGATGCAGTGAATTGCGCTATCTTTGCTCTATTTTAAGATTCAAGTTGACTGGTTTGGCATGTGCTATCATCCCTCCCCATTTTGGGAGGCTTTTGGTCTCCAAAAGCTTAAGTTGTGAAGGAAATGAGCAAACAATTCCCCAACTTACTCCTTGAAGTACCATTTGGCCTTGGCTAGTAGTTGTCCTATTAGTCCCACCTACCATAGTTCTCCTTCTTGATTCCTTCTAGTCATTATGATTTTCTTCTGCAAAATCAAATCTTCTAATAATCCTACTTGTGCATCTAATGCCAAATCTTCTATGGAAGGTAAGACTTTGCCATCTTCATCCTCATCGAGTACGGATGGTTTGTAGAGTTCCAATGCCTCAAAAGGTGAAAGATTGAGGATGTAAACATTGTTGCCTACCTACTCCAATGCCTCAAAAGGTCTATATCTTGAGGCCTTGTTTTCTTTCTTGGTCCCGATAACCTTTCCTTGTTAAGGTGCAACCAAATTGTCTCCTACTTGGAAGGTATTTAAAACCCTGTGTTGATCAACTTGGCCTTGTACTTCTAAAACTTCTTCATCTTCTCTTAAACTTTGAGGTGTTTCAACCTAATCTTATCCTTCAATGCCTTCACTTGAGGCTAATGCCCCTGTGTCATATTGTCACCAACTCAGAGCCGAGACACTGAATAAACAGGGATGCGGTCCAAACACAGAGGTAGAAAAATGGGGAAGTCCTCGGTATCAGAAAGTCAAATGAGACAAGTCAAGGTTTATAGTCAAACAGGAAGGTCATGTATGGATGGAGACAAGTGAATATGGAGCCTATACTAGCAGACAACTGGTGTCGGGAAAGACCATATCTATGTAAGGTGAAAAACCAGTGAGTTTTGTTAAATGACCTAAATGTGCAAGCAATTGTCCATTTTATGATTTACAGTTCATTTTAAATAGTTTGCCACATCAGGAATAATATACCAAGCACATGCTATGATCATGACTAAATCAACAAGATAATAATCCACAGTCAGTGAGAACATATCCATAGATCATACAACATCGTCATAATAATAATCATCCAATATCATCTGAAACACTACTGTAATACATCTCTAGGCACTGAACTGAAACTGTATGGGATAAGTAGTCACATCAGTCATCAAATCTAAACTCTCAAGGCTCAGCCTTGACACAAGGTCATACATAAATCTGAATAATGTACTGCTCTGATCATGAGTGATCCAAAATATATAGCAATGCTCTAGAATAATGTAAGCTCTGGAATGTGCAGATATCTGCTGTACAAGAATAGTAGCCCTGCTACTATGGTGTGATAACAAGTCCTTGCCTTCTATTTATAGGCTTGTTGTACACCATAATATACAAGCTATGATAAATCTAGCTACTTATTCATGCAGCTTGAGTCAATAAACATACGTCTACAAGTTAGCCACAATCTTCTATACACCAAAATACCCAACAACCGTGATGGTACAAGCCTCCCTTATAAATTATACTCTTGCTTTCTTTGGCAAACAATGCATCCCCATCTTGGAGAGTATTCCATCCTGGGGATGCTAATCAATATCTATTTGTTCATGTTAACCCTATAACCCATGTCATCAGGTTCATGTTCATGGTATTCGAGGACCAAGAAATTTTGAAAAAGTTCACCAATACAAAAAATGATAAAATTCACATCAAATCCGATAAAAACGATTATCTGACTTATTCCACCAACATTTCACCCAACATCCCTTCTAGTCCTAGCGTATCTCCTTCATTGAGTAGTTTCAATCCCGCCTCCTTAACCATAGCCTGTCTTAGATTTTAAGTTCATTGTGTTAAAGTTTGCACTTTAATTCAATTATGTTAGATCTTTAATCTGAAAGATAGACGAGCACGGCAATACACAAGAACACAAGAAATCTTCGAGGAAACCATAAAGGAGAAAACCCCGCAACTTCTTCATTAATATATTCGTCGCTTAGTACAATATCAAACCAAGATAGCAAACCCAAAAATAAGATGACTTTTGCAGCTTCCTTCTTCTTCTCCAACGAACTTGTCTTTTCTCCTCCTTGGTGCGAACTTGCTTGAGTGAGTGTGTCCAAATGAGGGAGAGCTCCTCCCTATTAATACTTTATGTGTGACTAACCTAAATCCCCAATGGGGCCTGTTGCCGCCGGATCGTGCACCAGGTTAACGCAGTAGAAGTCTATGCTACTGCTCGGTGCACCCTTGGGGACAAGTCTTGAGTCAAGGCTGGCACCTGATCTTGACTCCTCTGTTTAGGTCAACTCCTAATCGAAGCCAAGGGGGGTATAGTCCCTATGGAAAGTTTCTAAGGCTATTAGAATTTCTCGGTAAATTAGTTAAAGGTGTTGTTTAAGGAGTTTAATGAATTGACTAAAAGTTATTCCAAGATGATTTGCAAAATATCTTATCCAATGCTTTCATTAGCAAAAAATGAAATGACCACCAACAACTAGCACAATAATGATATGATATAAAGCAGATGAATAATGTGTTATGGACCAGTGCCTTATGGTGTCAAGACTAGATACAAAGTTACTGCTGAAAAGGGAAATGTTTCGCGATTTGCTTCTTGGTTACTTTTAGATTTATTTTGGTTTGAAATTTGTTAGGGAAAAAGGGGGACTCCCGAGATACCATGAGGTACAAGGAGGAATGTCCGGAAATAAAAAATAGTGGCTCCTCACGAGAACGTGTGGGCTGGAATGGAGTCTCTAAGGCGATATTCAACACTATACACCAACTAGGGTGTAATCTAACTGTGCCTTGAGGTCGCCTCTCAGTGGTTCCCGCTTTCTCTAAGAAATTTCCCCACAACTTTTAATTACGAAGTGTCGGATTTCCACTATATGAATGGGTAGTTAATTTTATTGAGTTTTCTAACTTAGATGTGAAAAAATTAATAGAGTGGCTACATTCGTTTAAGCAGTAGAGAAGAAAGAATGGAAGGATGCCATGATCGAGGAGTACTAGCCGATTATGAAGAATGATGTCTGGGAGATAGTTCCGAGACCAGAAGGGAAGTCTGTTGTGACTTCGAAGTGGATCTACAAGATCAAGCATGTTGCAGATGGTAGCATTGAAAAACACAAGGCAAGGTTTGTGGCACATGGCTTCTCCCAGAAGGAAGGCATAAACTACAAGTATACATTTGCACCTGTAGCGAGATACACTTCCATCAGATCTATACTGGCATTAGCTGCAGTAATGAAATGGAAGGCACACCGGATGGCCGTTAAGGCAGCATTCTTGAATGGTGTAGTAGAAGAGGAAGTGTACATGGAGCAACCACTGGGATTTGAGACACATGACAAACAGACTCATGTGCAAATTGAAGAAAGCCTTGTACGGATTGAAACAGGCACCTAGGACATGGTACAGCAGGACGGACAACTTCCTGATGAGTTTAGGCTTTACTAAGAGTAAAGCAGATTCCAACCTTTACTTCAAGGTTGAAGTTGGAAATCCAGTGATACTTCTACTCTATGTAGATGACCTGTTTGTAACAAGGGAGGATGAGCTCATTGTAGATATGAAGAGGAGGCTTGCCGCAGAGTTCGAAATGAAGGACCTGGGTATGATGCATTATTTCTTAGGCATGGAGGTGTGGCAAAATGCAGATGGAATCTTCCTTGGTCAAGGAAAGTATGCAGTGGAGATTCTGAAGAGGTTCGGAATGATGGACTATAAGACAATGGCCACACCAATGGCATCGAACTTGAAGCTACTGTGTGATGCTTCATCAGATTCAGTTGATGCCACGATGTATCGTCAGATGATTGGTTCATTGATGTACCTGACAAACACGAGACCATACATATGCTTTGTTGTGAACACCCTGATCCAGTTCCTGACGGATCCGAGACATGTTCACTTGATTGCTGCACATCATATACAAAGGTACCTGAAGGGTATAGTTGACTATGGGCTCAAGTATGAGACGAATCAGAAGATTAACCTGCATGGTTATGTTGATTCAGATTGGGCCGGCAATGCCACAGAACTGAGTACGACCGAAGCAGAGTATGTTGCAGCTTGTTCGACTAGTTGTGAGGCAGTATGGCTTCAGAAGCTACTGTCAGACTTGTTTGATCTCCAATTAGAGGCGACTTGTATCTTCTGTGACAACCAGAGTTGTGTGAAGTTGTCCGAGAACCCGGTGTTCCACGACAAGTCGAAGCATATTGAGATAAAGTACCACTATATCTGGGATGTGGTGCAGAGAGGAGCAGTGAAGCTCCAGTATGTGGCGACAGACGAGCAGATAGCCGATGTGTTAACCAAGCTGTTAGCCAGAGTGAAATTTGAGTACTTCAAAGAGAGACTTGGTGTTATCCAGATCGAGGTTCCTCCTAAGAGGGAGTGATGAGACCGGAAGACACAGATGCACTACAGCTAGTTCTCACATGGTGGAAGACGCAGGTTGTCCTTGGGACATAATGCACTTGCTGTGCCCCGGGTTTTACTCCCATGCTGGAGAAGATAGAGTTGGGTCTCACATGGTGGAAGACGTAGGTGGTCCTTGGGACGTAATGCACCCGGGGTGCTCCTGACTGTACTTCCATGCTGGAGACGTTAAGAGGTCCACCGGTCACAAGACACTGTGTGTGCGCCTAGGCAGTTCTCGCATGGTGGAAGACGTAGGTGGTGCTTGGGACGTAATGCACCCGAGGTGCTCCTAACTATGCTCCCATGCTAGTAGACGCGGGCTGACTGTTGAGAGACATAATGCACCTGGGGTGCTCCTGGGTGGGAGACACAAGTGGTCTATTGGACATGAGGTGTGCATCTGGGCTGTGCTCCGTGTATGATGATGAGATGATCTGGATACGATGAGATGATAGTAGGAGACGCAGGTGATTGCTGTGGCAATGTAACATGTGGTCTTGGGCTGTACCTACCCTATCGCTTGCTCACAGAGATGATAAAGACCTACATGAGAGCTAGGCCTACATCAAGCATGAAAAAGGGTTGGCTCTGTAGAACTTCTTATGACGGATAGATACGAGAGATGTCACTAATCAATGATCAACAAAATGAGGATTGCGACAGCAACAACGATGATGATCCAGTGTTGATGATGATGTTCCAACATTGATGATGATCCAGCGATGATGACGTTGTCCAGAATATGAGTCCAAAATGATGATGGTTGTGGCAAGAGAATACCCTCCTAGTTAAGAGGGAGTGTTGTTGTAATTGTAACTTCGAAAGATATTCTTTTGTTTATTAATATTATATTATTATTGTATTTTTGTTGTACCTCCGTCGAAGATGTTTTTCCTCCATTCGGGGATGTCATTATTATGTTTGGTCATGCTAGGTCATTGAGGTAAAACCTCCATTGTAAGTCAAGGAAATAGCACCCCAAAGAATGAATGTAAAATGTATTATTAAGTCCCCCTAAGACAAGTCGGCCCAGTCAGATTTAGTGAGGCCGACCTAATTGGAAATTAGGTCGCCCAAACCTAAAGTATAAATAGAGAGCCTTTCTCTCTCATTTGGACACACCACTCACTCACTCAAGTTCACATAAGCAAGAGAGAGAAGACAAGTTCACTGAGGAGAAAGAGAGAAGTTGCAGAAGACATATATTTTGGGTTTTCCATTTTGCTTGATATTGTATTGGTGACGAATCTATCTTTGAGGAAGTTGTGGGGTTTTCTCCTTTATGGTTTCCCCGAGGAAAACTATTGTGTCTATTATGTTTTGTTGTGCTTGTTATTCTTTCAATTAAAGATCCTAGCTAACATTGAATTAAAGTAGAAAATCTAACACCAAAGTCCAAGAAAGCAAATGAAGACAAATCCAAGAAGGAGCTAGCAAAGTCAAAATAAAAAGGGGGAAGTATGATTGCAAGGGTTAAGGGGGAGGTACCTCATTACCTATCACCCATTTGTGAGACAGTTACCTATTGGTTTCCCTATTGCCGAAGATCACGAAGATCACGGAGATCTTGAGTCAACTAATCACCTTTGACCAAAATTTCACTTGACTAAACTTGGTCTAAACCATCTACTCCACCCCCTAGAAGAAAATTGTCCTTACAATTACTTAGATATTGTCATGGTACTGGTCAACTTGTAAATCATTTTTCTCAAAAACTCATTTGAAGATATTTGTGGTGTTGATATATTATCATATATAACATGACTAGCTATATGATGATGCACTATGATGATTAATTGCATCTATATGTACTTGTCCATATGGACACCTTTGCTGCTACTCGACTAGGGACTCTTATGATCATGGTACATCTTCATTCAATGCTACAGAGGTTTCATCCGGTCTTCTACAGAGTTTCAGGGCTTTCAATGCTAGTTGCCAGTATTATACATGAGATCCATTGATTCTAGGGGCATATTTGGATACCCATTTGGCTTCTTACTTCGGTATATTTCATCAAATTGATCGCCACTGCTTCATATCAATATTTTCCAAAAAAATGGTGGGCCTTTCCCAGTGACTGCAATGCAAGTTTTCATGGATGCATGTTCATGGGATTGATATACTTAGTGTTTTCCATATCTAAGGATAAATTAGGATACCCATTTGGCTCTACATTATGTTGAAAAATTACCTAGGAAGTGTTTGTCCATTCATTAGTGCCTTGGGGTGGACAAGGACACTTTAAATGTGGTCCCTAGCATATTTTTATAAAGTGAGATTGACTTTATAATTATAAAGTCACTTTATAAAATAAAGTTGAGTTACAAAGTTTTAAATGTGACTTTAATGAGAATTAAAAGGTGGGTGAGTATTAATGTCTCATTTAATATTTAAAAAGTGAGTAAATACTTTTAATGAGAAAAGTTAGATTTAATCTTGGCCCTAGATCTCATCTAGTTATATTTTAATCTTGGCCATTGGATTTGAAGATGGAGGTTACTCAAACAAAAAGGCTAGGGAAAGACAAACCTAATTGATTATTCACTTTTGCTTCCATGAGTTTTTGGAGAGAAGAAGAGCAAGAGAGGAGAGGCCGATTTTGAAGGAGAGAAGACAAACCCTTGCACATAAATTGAGAAGGTTGGAGAAGGGCACGAATTCCAAGAGAGTAGGCATAGATTTCGAGACAAGGCTGTACAGAATCCATACAGTAGAAATCCGTACAACAGCACGAATTTCAAGAAAATGGCAGCACGTTTTTCAAAGTCTGTACAGCATTAAATGCAGTTCGTACAGCCATGGTTTCCAAGGTAGCAGGTACAAAATTTAATGTTGGTCGTACAGGCACAGAAAACGAGGAAGAACAGAAGCACGAAACTCGAGAAAACTGGTCTGTACAGTCCACACGTGCGAGTCCATACAGTCTGATTTTTGGCACTGTTTTTGAGGCAGTCGTACAGTTCTGTCAGTGAGGTGCTGGCACGAAATTTATGACAACAGGGAGATAAGTATTGTTGTAAAATTTGGAATTTGTCTTTAAAAGAATAAAATCTCTCTTAAACGGGTTTTCCCTTGGGGGTTTTATCCTGGACCATTTTGGTCAAAAATACCGAGTCAAAATTTTATGTGCATGGCTGTTATAATTTTCTAAGTAAGAAAAGTTAGGCTGAAAGTTAATTTTCTGAGTTATTTAAATTGAAAGAATTTCATGTGTTTCAAGCAAAAACAATTTTTATATATGTGAAGTATATGCATGTTGGGGTTTGGGCATTAAACTACATGCAGAGAAGTTGGAAAACTTGAAACCGGGTTGGGGTTCTAAAATTTTCACATTAGCCATGTTTGCATGTCATAGTGTTCACTCAAATTGGTCGAATCTGTAGAGGTCATCTCATCAATGTCAACGGGGAACCTGAAAACTTAATGATCATGCATGGGAACAATCTAGCCAGTATCTCTACAACGCTTTGGCATTTCTAGGCACCCATTTAGCCATTATATCCAAATCAACCTTCTTCTTGCAAGCGTTGTCCATATGGAGGGTTTTCCAAGCATAGAGGGGTTTGTAGGCTTATTTTCAGGCAATTGGCAGCAGATTAATACATGGCACTCCTAAGATTTTTATTTATATAAAAAATAAAAATAAACTAAGTCAAGCCTAATTTTTTATTGAGATATAAAAACTGCACTTTAGCTTATGTTTCTTGGTTGAGGTTGCACTTTATGACTTATTTGAGGGAAATTACTACATTTTTCCCTAAGTTGATTTTGCCTAGGTGGCATGATGGCACATATATTGAGGTATTTGGATGATGTGGCTCAATGGCACAGATGTGAAGGCAAATTAGGATCTACTAGAGCTCATCTCATCTCGAGATTATATCTTGGCCATTCATTTTATCTTCTACCACATGGATTGATGACTTCCTTCACTTGGATCGTTGGGCCCAACGACTTGTTCATTATTGGAGGATTTGACCAACACATGATTTGGGGAAACCACCCATGGTTTTTGGCAATTTGTTTGAGCATTACCCTTGGATTTTACTCATTGTATTGGAGGAGACCCATGGTATTGGCATTTTTTAACTATTATTGACAAGTCTAGATAGGAATTCGCCCTCCTAGGCTCAATGACTTCGCCTATGGCATTATTTTTTGTTGCAAGAGAAACCATCTAGATCTTCTCCATCTTGAGATCATCACACATTGTAACAAACCTTTTGACCACTTCTCTTGAGAAATTCGACCCCTTGTGCTATAAAAGGAGGGTTTGAGCTCAATCAAAGAGTCAAAAAATCTTTGGAATGAAATAATAATACTTTGTTATTTCCTTACTCTAGTCCTTAGGCTCTTCTTTTTGGTGTACATGGTGATCTAATTCCTTTGCTTGGTTGGAGGAAGTCTTCATAAGGGTTTGAGGTAATTCGTAGTAATTTTACTTGTGATTAATAGACTAGGGAATGATTTTGCAACCTTGTTCTCTATGGATGAACAATTGATTTATCTAATCAGATTGTTGCAACATCTTGTTATTTACTTCAACATTCATTCACTAAATGTTTAACTAATCTCGTGTTGAGTCTTGTTCTTGGATAGATTGTTTTGCCTCTTGATGATTGCAGGAACCCATCACAAGCTTGGAATAGGAGATACACTCATTTTCTCAAGCTATGAAGGAGAGGGATTGCCTTGTCCTCCACTCTCCCTTGGAGATTCTTCAATTTCCTTTCAAATTTACTATGACTCCATGGCCCACCAAATGTTTCCCTCAAGGCACTAGGGTTTAATGGTAGTTGTGTGTTTCATCTTCAATTTTTCTTCCATTTTCTGATTTTTTTGTAGGTACTTGGATTCATTCCTCAAAGGAGACTATTGGAGGATTTGATCCCCCTCGGTAAGTAATTTCTAAGATTAAACACTAAGGAGCATAAGCTCATACACCCTAACATGTCTAAGTAAAACTAAACACTTTTAAATAATTAATTCTGGTGTATCTTAGTCTCTTAACATGATTTTTCAAGTGCCTAACTAGTAAGCTTATTTAAATCTCTAAAATCTTAAGTTCTTGCTGGTTTTTATTGTTGTTATATGTTTAATTGCAGATCTGAAACCTACAGCAAAACTACTTCTAGATTAGCTTCAAAACTACCGCAGAGTGTCTAAAGTGTTCCTTCTAGATGTACCAGAGTGAGGGGTTTCCTTTTCTTTTGTAAAGGCCACATTTTTTAGCTCTATTATGTAGAGTGTTGATTTTGGGGCTAAATATCCCTTGATCGAGTCATGGGAGGTCCCCTTGGTTTCCACCTCAAGGAAGTGCTCGCCTTGTGGCTCTGTTAACTACACTTTGGGTGGGTGTCTGGTACCCTTCAGGCAAATCATTGGGACACGTGACCACACTCATATTTTGCTTTGTAGAGGTGATTGTGCGTGTAATGGTTGTCATATCGGATTTAGCACACCTCATTTTCCCACTTGGACCTATTGTTTTTATGCAAAACCCTTCCCCCTAGTCTCCATACCCATGGTGTCATCCCTTAAAGAAGAAGCCTACATTGTTAAAAAGGAGGGCGTTGAGGGACAAGCATCTATTAGGGTTAGTTGGGGCATGACGCCCTCTTTTTCGCTCACATTGCAACTAGTGAAGATGGTACTGAGAGAAAAGTTGAAAAGCATCAGGATGGCTAAATCTGAAAATGTGACTTCCTACCTTACTAGGATCACACAGGGGAGAGATGAGCTTGGAGCCGTTGGAGAGGAGGTTGAGAGCAATGAGCTAGTGTGGACAACCTTGAATGGCAAGGCCAAGCCATGGGTTGTATTTGTGGAGGCCATTATAACTAGAGAGAATATGCCTTCTTGGGATCATCTTTGGGATGACTTCATTCAAGAGGAGACCCAGAGAGGATATGTGGAGGGTAGTTCATCTCACGGTAAGGATGATAAGGAGAATGTGGCATTAACAGCTAAAGGGGAGAAGAAGAAGTCCAAGAAGGGTCCCAAGAGTGGGGCTAAGCAGAAGGGTGGTGATTAGAAGAAATATTTGAGCAAAGTCAAGTGCTTTGTTTGTCAAAGGTTTGGGCACTATGCTAAACAGTGCCCAAACAAGAAGAAGAAGAAGAAGCAGCAGACAGCAGCTTCAGCAGAGATTGATGCATATGCAGCTAGATTTGAGAGAGAGTTTTCTCTTGTGTTGGTCATTCAAAGAGAGCATCCATTAGCAGCACAGATGTAGAGGATGAGAGAGAATATTCACTATTGGTTGGCGTTGGTTGGCCATTCCTTGAGTGCATCCACCACCACATTCACCTAATACATTGATAGTGGAGCTTCGATCCATATGACAAGTGTGTGGGATATATTTTCAGAGTTTACACAGACAAGTTTGGATCTAGAGGTGGTGTTGGGAGATGACACGATTTCCAGAGCAGTTGGGCGAGCGACCATTACCTTTCAGAGGTTGTCCATGGGTCCCATGACAATGAGGGATGTCTTGTATGTCCCTAGGTTGAAGAATAACTTGATCTCAGTTCCCAGGATCAAGGATATGGGATTTGGAGTGTACTTCCTTGATGGGCATGAGCACCTTTTCCCCAAGGGATCGGGTTCATCTACTTCTTTTGCTATTGGAGTCAAATGTGGGAAACTGTACAAGCTCTTGTTTCAAACTTTACATGCTTTGGCACACAGCAATGGCAATGATCTATGCGAGTTATGGCATAGGAGGATGGCTCACTTGCATCATCCATCTTTGAGTATGTTAACAGATATGGTGACTGGTTTACCTGAGTTCAGCACAAAGCACAGTGATGTATGCAGGGGGTGTGCTTTGGGAAAGCACACCAATACTTCTTTTCCAAGCAGTGACGGAAAATCGACAGGAGTGCTTGATTTGATATGTGGTCCTATGTCTTCTATTTCATTGACTTGTTTTGAGTACTATGTTTCATTTATTGATGACTACTCCAGGAAGACCGAGATCTACTTTCTGAAGAGCAAGAAGTCGATAGAAGTCTTGTAGAGGTTCCAAGAGTTCAAAGCTCTTGTGGAGAACCAAATAGGGAGGAGGATTCGGGTGTTGAGATTAGATAATTGGGGTGAGTATACCTCCAATGCATTTGATGAGTTTTATGCACAGGAGGGCATCAAGAGACAATTGATGGTTCCATAGACTCCAAAGTAGAATGGGGTTGCTGAGAGAAAGAACAGGGCTATTATCGGAGCAATGAGAGTGATGCTTCATGATTAGAGTCTTCAACTCTTTCTATGGGTTGAGGCTTGTAGTACAGTTGTTTACATTCAGAATAGGAGTCCCCACAGAGCCTCGGGTGCATGACTCCTAAGGAGGCATTCACGGGTAAGAGGCCTAAGGTTGGCCATTTCAAGATATTTGGTTGTCTGACCTACTCTCATGTCCCGTCAGAGAAGAGGAAAAAGTTGGAACCCACTGCAGAAAAGGGTATCTTTGTGGGGTATGATGAGACTTCAAAGGCCTTTCGCATATATCTTCCCTTGCAAAGGAAAGTTGTTGTGAGGAGGGAGGTGAGATTTCAAGAGGAGCGGGCCTTCAAGAAGTCTCAGGAATCAAAGCAAGGGGAGCAGTAGGCTTCCACACCTCAGGTGAGCACACAGAGTCCAGCTTCACAGAGTTTAGGGTCATCAGTATCAAAGGTGACTGGTCCACAAGTTACAGGTGCGTCAAGTTCAAACAATCCACAGGTTCAGGTTCTCGGGTTACAAGTTTACTAGTTCCAGCTTCCGATTCACATGAGTCACTAGCTTTTAGTTCATAGGTTTCTAGGTCACCAGCTACAGGTAGTACTGCTCCTGAGTCTCAGCCTTCAGAGGCTGATACACCAGTATGGGAGGAGTCTTCGAGAAGAGGAAGCCCAAGTGGCTTAAGGACACCCTAAAGGAAGCTAAATCATTTGGAGATCCCAAGAGACCTGTACAAGAGATTAGGATGCCAGACAGGTATGGCATGGCCTTGGTGACTAGTCTTCGTGATTCTGAGCATTCCACTTTTGAGGAGGCATCCCAACATCACGTGTGGAGAGATTCCATGATGGAAGAGTATCAAATGATGTTTGGGAGATTGTACTGAGACCGAAGGGGAATTCAGTGGTGACTTCTCGGTGGCCTTACAAGATCAAGAATTATGCGGATGGCATTGTAGAGAAGTACAAAGCTTGGTTTGTGGCATGGGAGTTCTCACAGGTAGAGGGAGTAGATTATGACGAGACCTTTGCACCGATTGCTCGTTACTCTCTGATTAGAGCAGTGATCTCCATCGCAGCCAAGATGGGTTGGAAGATCCACCAGATGAATGTGAAGAACGCATTTCTCAATGGGCTTATACAGGAGGAGGTGTATGTTGAACAGCCACAGGGCTTTGAGATTCATGGGAGAGAGTCATGTTTGTGGGATGAAGAAAGCGAAAGCCTTGTATGGGTTGAAGCAAGCTCCTAGAGCTTGGTACTCCAGGATGGATGTTTACTTGGTGCGGATGGGATTTCAGAAGACTGAGGTTGGTCCAAACCTTTACTACATTGTGGTTGGTGATGATCCACTCATTCTTTTGCTTTATTTGGATGACTTGTTCATTACAAGTGAGGAGAGGCTCATTACAGCATGCAAGCGTGGTCTTGCTTCAGAGTATGAGATGAAGGACATTGCGTTGATGCACTATTTTCTTGGATTGGAGGTTTGTCAGGAGCCTAGGTTTGTCAGGAGCCTAGACATATTTTCCTGGGGTAGGGAAAGTATGCAGTGGACATCTTGAGGAGATTTAGGATGGAGGATTGCAAGCCAATGGCCACACCGATGATCACAAACTAGAAGAAGCTTCATGCTTATGAGGGAGAGTTTGGTGGATCCTACTCTATATCGTCATCTCATTGGTTCTTTGATGTATCCGGTCAACACTAGACCAAACCTATGTTTTGCAGTGAACACTCTCAGTCAGTTTATGTTGGAGCGTAGGAGAGTGCACTGGGTAGCCGCAAAATATGTGTTGAGATATCTTGCCGGGATAGTGGATTATGGTCTGGACTATGGGAGAACATATGGTGTTAGTTTGATTGGCTTCACAGATTCACATTGGGTAGGATGTGTGACGGACCGTAAGAGCACTTTTGGATGTTGTTTCAGTTTGGGCTCGGGAACAATGTCGTGGTTCAGTCGGAAGCAAAATTTTGTTGCTTTGAGTTCTACAGAGGTTGAAACTTGAGTACATGGCAGCCAATCAGGCTAATTGTGAGGCCTTATGGCTTCGCAAGTTGTTGGTGAGCTTATCTAGACAATAGTTGAGAACCACGATTATCTACTATGACAATCAAAGTTGCATCAAACTCTTTGAGAATCCTGTATTTCATGACAGGTCGAACCACATTGAGATCAAGTACCACTTCATCCGTGACTATGTTCAGAGAGGAATTGTAGAGTTGCAGTACATTTCCACTGATGAGCAGGTGGCAGACATTCTAACGAAATATTTAGGGAGGGGCAAGTTTGTCTTCTTCAGAGACAAGTTGGGAGTGGTGCGGAACACCTTCCTCGATAATAGGGAGTGTTGATTTTTTACCAAAGAGAGTGTTCCCCTAGTGACTTTGTGCCTAAGTCACTAAAAGGGGAAAAGTGACATGACCCTTGCATTAATTACATGAGATGTGTAATTAATTCACTTTAGAGTCATAAAGTGACTTTTTGATAAATTTAAGTGGAAGTTGAATGAAATTAATTATGGAGAGAAAGTGAATTTATCTCATCCATTGATCCTAGATCTCAAGATTCAATTAGGGTCCTTGGATCAAGAGACCATTCAACTACCCTCATTAACCAAACAAAAAGGCAAAGGGAGCATTGAATAGGCATTCATTCCATGAGCAAATGGAAGAGAGCAAGTCGAATTTCTTGAGAGGAGAAAGAGGATGCAAAGAGAGAAGAAGTCGGGCACGGATTCCAATGCAACCTACAACACAATTCAGCAGCACAAAAAACAAGGCAGCATGCACACATTCCGAGGAGGAGGATTGAGCACAGATCCCGAGGTGACTTGCATCATTTTCGCGGGAGTGTTTTTCAACATTTGTAGAGGTCGTACGGTTATTTTCTGAAGTAGTCTATACAATGAGCAGGTTGTACATTAGCACGAATTTTAAGGCTGCATTTGGCATTGAATTCGAGGACATAAATTAATTGAAAAGTGGCACGAATTTCCAGACTGTGATTTGCACAAAAATCAAGGTAAATTGTACCTGTCTTGCACAGAATTCAAGGAAGAGGCCGCACTGTTTTGTCCCAGGCAAAGGCACGAATTTTTATGTTGAAGATGGCACTGGTTACGAGAAAATTTTGTCATTTGAACTAACTTGCACGGAAACGGATACGGATACGAGGGGGATCACGGATACGACAAATTTTCAAAAAATCTGGATACGATATGGCAGGGAAACGGCGTGTGTGTGTGTGTATATATATATATATATACACATAATCTACCTAAAATTTGACATTACAATAATGTTCCTACAATGTGCCAACAATGTAAATATTTTAAATTTATTTCCATAATATATTTCCTTTGATATACATTGCCCCTAATTAGCTACATTTGCATTTATATGTCCATTTTGATCATAATTCCCATCAAATTATTCTATAATATATTTACATATAATATATTCTAAATTATAAACTATAATATATCAATACCTATATATATAATATACATAATATATTCTAAATTATAAACTATAATATTTTAATACCTATATAATATATAGTATAATATAAGATATAATATATACATAAAATTATAACCTATGAACTTTATAACATTTGAAACAATGAAATGTCTAAAATAAAAAAACCTGTGAAATGTTGAAACAATGAAATGACTTTAAAATAAAATAAAAACCGTGAAATGTATGAAATAAAAAAAACCGCGTTAATTGATATCTGGCCGTGAATTTCGGCAGTGAATTCGACGCTGCAACAGGCCGAGATTCTGAGAGGCCCATCTACATGAATTCGACGCTGCAACAGGCCGGGCTTGCAGTGTTATGTTTGGCTACCATTAAGAATCTCCTTCTTAACGGGTCGACGAATAAGACGATACAAATATGGAGACGGGATGCTATCGATGGTTTCCATTCGTGGATGGCACTGTTGCAGGGCCACAATGGACCCGTAAAGTCCATCGCGGCCACTGTTGATGTTTCCATTTCTAGCGGGAGTATGGACGCGGACCGCTCCGAACCCTCGACGCGGATCTGAGCGTAAACTTCACAAACCTAGATCGAAACTCATTTCATTAACCCGTTTCCAAACTTCACAGCTCCGTTTCAAAAAAATTTGATCCATATCCAAGCCGTTTCAACCGCGTTTCGAATTAGATTCTGTTTCGGAAGCTTGGAACGGTGTTTCAGCAGGCCTAGGGTGACGTTTCCGATAACTCAGCATTTAAATGCTGATAAAGACTATTGTACTTTAATATCTTTGAAGAAGAAATAATAAAATCATCTCTCTCAACAGGTTTTTCCTGGCCCATTTTGGCTAAAATTAGTGGGTCTGAAAATTTCCATGGTGTGACTGTGTTTTTATTTCTGCTTAGTAAGTTGGTAAAGTTTTCCATTGTGTTTAAGCCAAAGAATTGTTTTATATGTGAAAAACTCAATTTTCAGCGGTCATGGTTGAATGGGGTTGGGCATTAAACTGATGTTCTAAACTAGACTTGAAACCGGGTTGGGAAACCACTAAATTTTTACATTTATAGCATCTCAATGACCAAAACCCTAACCCTAAATCTCCAAAGTGATCAATGGATAAGATTAGATCTCAAGCCTCACTTAAGATCAATGGTTGTGACTTAATCTTTAGCTCACTTTTAGCCATTAGCCAACATTAAGTTAAATTATAGTGCTTTTCCTAAGTTAGACTTAGGAAAGAGATACAAAAGTCACTTGCTCCCTCAAGCAATGTTAGAAAGTGGCAACAAGGAAGGTCTTCTATCATTGCATGTGTCCTTGCATGCTAGAAGACATAAAACATGAGCCAAATGTATCAATGTACTTTCCAAAGTTTAGACATAGGAAAAGTGCATTAAGTGATCTATTTATTAATTGACTTAATGGAGTCACTTTTATAAAGTTCAAGTGAAAATAATTTAAGTGATGGCTAATCTAATCTTGGCCATTGATGTCACCAGAGGATCTCATCCATTGATCCATAGTGAGAAGTTAGGGTTTTTGCTTGGCCATTGAGTTAAAAGGAGGATTGATTTGGTGGAGAGGACACACAGACATACAAAGAGATTTCTTACTCATAGCTTTCAGCTAGAGAGTGAGAAAGACAAGTTTGCAGAAGAATTTTACAGAGAAGAAGACAGAGGAGCATTCATCCGGAGAGTTGACAGGGCAATTTGGCAGAAGAGAAAGAGGTTGTACGGATTCGAAGAGAGGTCGTACAAATTTGCATAGGTCGTACGAAGGTCAATCGTATAGTAGCTCACAGAGGGGGCCACACGTGTGACGCAAGGCCGTACAAATCAGTCTGTACAGCTGACACAGGGCCGTACGGATTCTGTACGAGTGACACAGGGGGCATACAACTGCACAGGGAGGCCGTATAGGTTTGTGGGGTTGTCTTAGTGATTCTCGGTGGTTCGATTTTTCCAGGTTGGGTAAAATCGATTTTTTGGATCGTATTGTTCTATATCTTCATAATAAAATATATTCTCAGACTGTTGCACCGGTTTTCCCATCTTGGGTTTTTCCGAGGGTTTATACCCAAAAAGATTGGTGTCTCTATTGATGTGATTGATGTTATATTTCTCTCAGTGTTTTATTTTCCGCTACATTGTGAAGAAATCCATTTGTGGTTAAAAGTAGTAATTGGGTTTAATTAAAAATAAATTGGCATACTTTAACTCAAGATTGGATTTTAAGGAAATGAACAAGCAAGTACCTAGAGAGGTAATCTAGACGACTCCTGCATGCCTGAAAGCTAACCTATGCATAAGTACTTGTCCAAGCTACAATCATCAACACAAAAGGGGCCAATCTTCTACTCAACAGCAACCATGAGTAAGAGCCATACTATTGGAAATGTCTGTTACTTGAGATTCCAAACTTGCAAATCTTCTTTGGCCTTCATTAATGGGTCCTTCCTTGAGCTCATCTACCATTTCTAAGGATTGTGGGTACTTCTTAACCTTCTCGTGTCAATCTCAAGGAACACGAGAAGAAACTCTCCCTCAACTTTAGAATTTATGACCTTGTTAAGCATATATTGCGCTCAACCACACAAACACTAAAATAAAACCTTGCTTTGATACCAATATGATATGTAAACTGCCTTGGATATTCCAATGGTCAATGCAACAAAACTTAAGTACAACTACAACTACTATAGTGAGCCTATACTCAATTGTGTAACTATTCTTTTTGTATTTTTAATGATTCAATAAGAAACAAAACACATCAAATAGATTATTTAATTGCAATGACATGAAAATAGAACTAAAATAGCAAAGACACATTAGAACACAAATTTTACCCTCGGAAACCCAATGTAGGAAAATCAAACAAGAAAAGAAGGTTTTTTCCTTGCATATTTTATAAAATGGAGATTTAAGTATAGAATACAGAGCAATCCAAGCTTGTTGGTAGCTATGGAACACTGTGGTATACTAGAATTGTTTATCGATTGCTTATCTCCCTCTGTTTTGTTAGTATCTCCTTCACACTCACTACTCATGCTATGGAACGACAAAAGAAACCAAAATTCATGAACTATTTTCCCTCCTTCAACCAAGTTTTTGATAGCTATAATTGGGGACAGGTTAAGGTTTCAAAATTCTCTTAAAATCTTCATGAAGCTTTTAGAAATCTCTAATAGATTCCCATATGTTACTAGCTCCACTTGTGTGAATTATGGTGAGATGACATGGCTGCCACTTGGACCTAAGGGGAATAATTGGATCATTACCTTGTTGGGAGCTTAACATTTGCAAATCAACTTTGTTTGAGGAAAATGAACCACCATTAGACAGCTATGATATTGTAGAAATGCAATGAGGACCTCCAAGACACAAGTCCAAAATTCTAGTTTTTTGACCCAAAACTGAAGGATTTTTAGTTTAGGTTCATAAATGCAGCTTTTAGGATTTTACAAACCAACCCCTCCACATCCTAAACTCTATCTTCCCCATTCCAAAGCATCAAGAAAGTCAAATGGTAACAATGTAGATCCATTTTGGATCATTGGCAACAACATATGTTGATCCTCCTCAAATGATAGCAACATGCAATTAACATGTAGAAACCCTTTTCTATCCCAACAATTCTTTAACATATGGTGTTCTTTTGGACATTATACGTTTTGCTCCTAATCATCTAGCCTCCCATCATCTCAACTGAGAATTGTAAAGTTGTATGTACCAAGTACTTACATTGTAAGCGAAGTACCAAAGTCCAATGCTCGAGTTTCAGCTATGTACATACCCATTTCCTATGGTGGTTCCAAAGCTTAAAGATACTGAGACACTCTCCACTATTGCAACCCTGTTCATGTTGCATGGTCTTTAAATACTCTCCCAGATACAACCAACAATGAGCAAGCCATATATTGTTCTATATTAGCTACTCTTTTTCATAGGAAAAGCTTTTCTATTTCGATTTTTTTAAACATAAGAGCACCCTTTTCCTCATTTAAGGACTTGTTATCTTCCATAAAAGCATCTACCCACCCACAGTCTCGAACTCATAGTTGTATTGTATAGTCTAAGTACTCACATTGAAAGCAAAGTCTCGAAGTACAACGCTCAAGTTTCAGCTATGCACACACCAATTTCCTATGGTCGTTCCAGAGCTTGAAGATGCTACTACACTCTCCATTATTGCAACCCTGCTCATGGTGCACGGTATTTAAAAAATAATTGAAAGTGCTTCCTTCAAAATTAAGACGAGCACTGCCCAAAGAAGTCGGACACCACTAACAGCCCACTTGCAACAGCAAAAGAGCTCTCGAGGGGCCGAACCTCTGAGTGCAAGCACTTTCCTGAGGCTAAGCTTCCATTAAAGAGAGTTGCTCTTTGAATTGAACCTCGATAGGTGACCTGGCATGCCACCCACTACATCGCTGAAACACAACTTCATGGGCAGTCTTCTAATACTTTATTTGCTCTGGCCAAAAAAAAAAATCATGTTGGCAAGAGGAGTAATTTCATTTTTATTTTTCCATGAGGGTTTTGTTTCAATATCTCTAGTTCGAATGCAAATAAGAAGCGCTACACAGAAAATCTGAGCATAAATCAAACTCTCAGCTTAAAACAAAATACCTGGGCCGCGTTTCCAGCACTGTACTGGCTATGGGGAGTCGAATGAAATTCTCTTTGCACAGTAGCCCCCACTCCACTGGTGTTCAATCCGCTAAGTTGCCTGATAACTTTAATACTATTTGACCCATTCACCGCTGTATTTGGCAAAGGCTTATCTAAGCTTGCAGGTGCTCGAATTAGCGGAGTTTTTGAGAAACGACGGGCAGGAATCTCCATAGAAGAAGCCATTCGAGACCTGAAAAACATCCTGTGTACGCCATAGAGGCGTATAATGAGCTTGCCTGAGCTATTCGCCATTGATGGTTTTCCTGCGAACACGTCTGCTTCAGACCCTGGAAATTAACTGATGAATAGAAATCCGAAATTCGAGCTGTGTGTACATTTATAAAAATTATTGTGAAGGTCCTGGAAGGATTTTGAATATGGCCGTTACAGAACTATAACTACCCATTTAAATACTGACCATGTGTACATGGAAAACTATTCTCTTTGTTTTTTATTTTTTATTTGTTTAGTTAATTTTTATTTTGCATCGAGCCATAAGTTTTGCTTGTGCAACAATGGGACGACTTTGATTTGGTATTTTTTCGGCGCACGGACTCACATTTCATAATATCAAGTTCCGTTAAGAGTTTGTATTTTTTGGTTTTTCAAGAAAGATGAGATTTTATGATAACAAAAGTTGCATGGTGGTAATGTTCCTACGTTATTGGTAAGTAGGATTTTGGAATAGTGGAACTGTATAAGCTATCTACGGAATTGCAATTTCTTTAGTGAGAAGAAGGAGAGGGTGCTATCTGAGTGCTCTTTGCATATTGGGTGGTTTAAAACATGAGATGATAGTATTAACAAGTCAATTTTAGAATCTAGAGTAATGAGATTTTAATTATTGCCATAACACAGAAGCAAGAGAGAGTGGATTTTGTCCATAGACATACTAGGAAAATAGGCAAGAGAAAACGATATATGCAAAAATGCAATGTTGACTCGAAAAATAAAGATGCAAATATAATATCAATTGGACATATTGGAAAAATGTCATTAATGCAAAATATATTGTCATCAACATAGTACTACATATATGATCTTGCAAGGATATAGAAAACATGTTTGTAAATGCTATTGTCAAAAACCAGTGTCTTCTATATACATTTGTAATTGCCATTGCTATTTTCTAAATGTCATAATTTAGTCAAATAAATTGATAATCCATTTGGTTTCTACCATTGGCAATTGTACAAGTTCTCGACTGCTTAATCCATCATTTGCAAGAGTTTTATCTATTACTATCACCAAGTTAATGTCTGATTTAATACAAGGAGCTTTCTCATGTTGCATTTCATCGTTGTGTTTAGGATGTGTAATTTGCATAGGCATTTTTAAAAAAATCATTGTAAAGGTGACAAAGTAAAAAATAAAACATAACTCTAAATTTGTTTGTAACAATAGTACGAAATTGCAAAACAGACCTTTGCGAGTTAGAAATGGCCTTACCAAGAATAAGTGTGTTTACAAGTTTGACACTATGATTATCTTCATAATCAAGCATATCATGTTGTAAATTTGAAGAATTAGTTAGCTAAACATCGATTGCAAATATGTTTTTAGGTTACAATTGGTAGTGTCAACATTGGCTGACACTAGCATTAGCATTATGCTAGTGTCAGCTAATGTTAACATTAGCACAATGCTAATGTTGACACTACAATTGGCAGTGTCAACATTAGCATTATTATGAACTTGTACTGGGAATCTAGTGAATCACTTTCCATTCATTTGGCACAACACTTTGTTGAAACACGTCCTGAGTTGGCAAAGGATAGTGCAACAACTTCTGCATTAGATGGAATAAAAAATGGTAATATCAGAACAACAACTTAAAACAAATACAAAAAAAAAATTTGTCATCTCATTAATATGAATCAATGTCACAAACAAATAAATTAACATGCCTTTGTTGGCGGTGCTTTGCAAAGGAATACTTGCATTGAAAATTGTGGTAGACTGTAAGAGGTATTGCCATCATCCTACTTTTTGCTTTATAACTCATGTGAAACATATTGATCAATGCATATTGTCTAAGTATGCTTCTCGCAAAATTAAGAATGCCAGCTACATTTTCTATTGGGAGATACCCAGGCTCCAAGAAGTCCACAGTGGCCAAGTATACAATTATCTAATGGCTCTAGAACAAGTTATACAACTTGACGAGAACCCAACATTGTTCTTGTTTTTTTGGGAGTCAATTTTAGAAGTTGTTTTTACCTCCGTTTCAAAAAGTGTGTATACTGGTAGCACCATTTTTCATTTTGAGCCATTTTTTGTGATTTTGAAACTTCTTGGTCATAAGAAAACTATAACTTATATTTACAAGGGCCTTTTTTCAAAGTTTACAAAAAAATCTACATTTAGTAGCTAGTTATAATAAAAAAAGACATGATAATTCTAACATTTGCGATCAAGCTTTGCTAGGGTTTGGTGCTCTCGGCGCTCCTCTTCAAGGGTTGCTCTCTTCGAATGGATCCTCCTCTGGATCCTAGTCCGTAGGAACAGAGGCGTCTTCTTGATGAGGTTTTCTGGGCTCTGGTGGCCTCTATGCCTCCCCTCCCCCCTCCTGCTCCGGATTTTGGCGACGCGAGCTTTGTCAAGCGGGAAACTGCTCCTTGCATCAAGACAATGTGTGCTGCTTCAAGGTTGAAAGCTCTTGCTCTGAGCGAGAAGGGTTTGATAGGTCAGTTTACTAGGATTTGACCTTTGCCGAAAACAATGGACTCTTGGATCAACAAAAATTGGATTCCCTTAATCTCAGGAGGCCTGCAACACTGCTTTTGTGGAAAGGGGTTTTTTGCATTCTTGTTTGAAAATAAAGTCGACAGAGATCTCATCTTCAAGAGCAGACCTTACTTCATGGGTCCTCGTGGTTTATATCTAAACCGTTGGAGTTTATATTTTGATCTAGAAAACTGGATGTGCCCTCAGCGGTTCCAGTTTGGGTTCATCTCCCCCACCTTCCTCTACACTATTGGAATGATGAAACTCATCAAGCAATAGGAAACTCTCTTAGCGAATACATCGATAAAGCGGAACCAAAGGGACCTTTGTTTTCTTGTGCAAAGATATGCATGGAGGTTGACTTGGAAAAAGGATTGCCAGAAGTAGTAAACATGTACATGGATGGATGGGAGCATCTGCAAAAGGTAGACTATGAATAACTTCCCTTTAAGTGCAAGAAGTTCCATGAATGTGGACACTTTGTAAAAAACTGTCCAAAAGTAGCTCAAGAAATCCTTGAAAAAAATCAAGAGGAAGGATGGCAACAAGTAAAAAGGGGAAGAAAAATGCCTCCATCAGCTCCTAATTTATCTAATGGGACTCAGTCAAAGAAAAGCAAGGAGCAAACTTAATAAGTAAAATGAGCCTCAACTAGCAACCAGTTTCAGGCATTACATAAAGAAGAAGGAGAAATCCCATTGACAGAAACCCTCTTAACAGAAGCAGAATTAGAAAATGGAGAGGTTCCTACAACCACCAGCATGCATGCCTCTATTCCCAACGATGAAAGGATCGAGCAAGCACTTGAGGGTTATTCAACCCCAGGGGGATCCTAGGCTGAGATGGTAAAACAAAGCAAAGTCACACCGCAGGCTATTACTCCAGAACATTCTTCCTCTCATAGATCTAAGGAAACGCTTGATTTAGGCCCACCCCCGAACACCAGAGGAAGAAAATCACAAAGGTATCATAGAGAACAGGAAGCAGAAAGAGAGATAGAACTTGGACGACAGTGGATCCTTGAGGAAACTAAGCTTCTCCAAAATCCTAAAAACTCAGGAGGGACAAAAGCGGATGGCAGGTCCCAAGCAGGATCTCAAGCACTCAAGAAATAATGAAAGCCATCTCTTGGAACAACAGGGGTTTGGGAGGCTTGATCAAAGTGGAAGCTATAAATGACATTATAAAATCTGAGAGGCCAGACATACTGCTAATCCAAGAGACTAAAATGACTGACGTGGAGGTAATGGCACTCTCACGTCTTTTTTGGAAAAACAACCAGGGAAGAGCCATAATCTCTAGAGGAGCATTAGGGAGAATAACAATTTTTTTTTCAAACAAATTTACAATAAAATCAGTTAGGGAAAGTTACCACTGGCTATTGACAGAAATTCAAGCGAAGGATGATTTAGACTCTCTCTATATTTGTAATGTTTATGGGCCAACACATTACACCGACAGGTTAAACTTTTGGGGAGATCTCTCTTTGTTAAAAGAGGATCTACGAGGAAAAGATCTTATTATTGTTGGGGATTTCAACACCACTAAGTCGCAGATGGAGAAGCGAGGAGGCTCAATAGTCAGGGACCCATTTGGCGAGAAGATGGAGGATTTGATCTCAGATCTGGATATGATGGACCCTCCTCTGAAGAATGGGAAATACACGTGGAGCAATAGAAGGATAGACAATGGTCACATTATAGCAAGACTTGACAGGTTTCTAGTAAGTTCTTCCTTTCTTCAAAAATATCTTCTTCTAGCCTCCTTTGATTTGTCTTCAATAGTCTTCGATCACAAGCCTATTTATTTGACTTTGTCCTCCCCTGCAAATCTCGGTCCCATCCCTTTCTGCTTCAACCCTACCTAGTTTCAAGACGCAAAAGTTCTAGAAATAATCCAAAATGCATGGAACCATAATTGCTTTGGGTCTCCTAGATACATTTGGGAATCTAAATTAAGATCTGTGCATTATGCTCTTAAGAGTTGGGCTAAATTTGTTTTCAAGAGTCCAAGATTTATTAAAATTCATCTCCAAAATGATCTAGCCACTCTCCAATCCAGCATGGAGAAGGAAGAAGTGACTACTTCGTATATGAGCCAGGAAAAGGAGCTGAATAAGAAGATAATAAATGCAGCAAGACAGGAGGAAGAAGAATGGAGATTGAAATCCAAATAGCTATGGCTGAAAGGAGGAGATAGTAACACGGAGTACTTTCATAAACAAACTAAGGAAAGGCTAAGCTTTAATGTGATTAAGGAATTGAAAGACAAAAATGGGATTAAGATTGTTGGGCAGGAAGATATTAAGAACCATGTCTTCCATCACTTATGGGAGCTCTATTCTGACAATGATGAGGTTGACCCTGAAGCTCAAGCTGATCTCCTTTCTGGAATCCCCCCTATTATTTCCGATCTAGAGAATAGGGAGTTATCAAAACCAATTCTGGAATACGAGATAAAAGAAGCAATATGGTCCTTGCACATGGATAAGGCTCCTAGGCCAGACGGTTACACCATAAATTTTTACAGAGCAGCATGGGACATTATAAAAGAAGATCTGAAAAGAATGCTAAACTAGACAAGGAAAAAAGACAAGATTGGTGGGGTCACTAATTCCTCCTTTCTGGCCTTGATTCTGAAAGAAAGAAGCCCTCTTTCGATCGATCGATTTAGGCCAATCTCTTTGTGCAACACCTCATATAAGATTCTCTCAAAAAATTTGGCCACTAGAATGAAGAACATCATGGCCCGTCTCATCTCAGACTCACAAGGTGGCTTTGTAGCTGGGTGCCCAATTCTCGACAATATCATCATTGTCCAGGAAGCCATCCATTCTAGCATGGAAAGAAAGCAACACGGTATGGCTATAAAATTGGACATGGCTAATGCATTTGATAGGGTAAATCATTTTTTTCTCTTTGAAATTATGTCCAAATTTGTTTTTTCCAAGAGATTTGTTAGATGGATCAAAGCATGTATCAGCAGTCCCTGGATTGCTCCTTTAGTGAATGGCAGGCCTACCAATTTCTTTCAAGCCACCAGGGGTATTCGACAAGGTTTCCCCATTTCTCCCTTCCTTTACCTTCTGGTTGCAAAATCTATGAGCAGGAAGCTACATTGCCTTCAAGGTTCCAGTGATCTAAAGGGTTTGAAGATAGTTAGAGGAGTTAAAGCCGTCAATCATGCGCAGTTTGCTGATGACACCATTCTGCTTGGGGGTGCGTCTACAGTCATTGCAAAGAGATTCAAAGGTGCCTTATCCACCTTCCTAAAAGCCGTTGATGGAAAGGTGAATTCTGCTAAATCTAAAATTTACGGATGGAATTTCCCCCCAGGACTTTGGCAAGGATTGCAAGGATCCTTGGTTTTGAAGGGATTGCAACCTGGAACTCGTTCAATTACCTCGGGATTCCAATTTTCAAAGGGAAAAAAGGGTTGCTGACTGGAAAGGTTTGGTTGACAAGATAAAAAAAAATCACTTCATGGGGGACAAGGTGGCTCAATCCAACTGGAAAGCTAGTTCTCATCAACTCTATTCTCTCTGTTGAAATATTGTAACTTCAAAGAATATTATTTGTAATTTATTCCGGAGATGTTTCATTCCTTCGATGAGAATTTGTTATGTATCCAGAGATGTTTATTCCTCCGAGAGATTGTGGTAACTAGGGTTATTAGATCTCCTAGGAGAGGTCGGCCCTAAGTTAATTATTTGAGGGTTATTAGACTCTCCTAGGAGAGGTCGGCACCATAGGGTAAAAAGTCAGTCGGAAAACAAGTATAAGTAGAGGAGGATGTTCCTCACTTATCTCATTCATTCATCCACTTGGGAGTAGCACACAAGTGAGAGATAGGTCTGCATAGGAGGAGAAGGAGCTCTTGTTTGGTTTCTACATCTTATATTGGTTGATCATCTATATTGAGGAGAGCTTTGCTAGGTTTTCTACCCCATGAGGGTTTCCCAGGATAAATCCTTGTCTATCTTGTGATTGTGTTTCTTTCAGTGATCTTGCTAGTCAAATTAGTATAAACTTAACATGGTATCAGAGCTAGCCTGAATAGGATATCTTTCACAAGGTGAAATTATCTCTCTCTCCTCCTCCGGTGAAAATTAGGGTTTCTGCAAAAGTTGAAATTTTTTGATTCTGATTGCATGGCTGGATAGCCCTCCTCAAAATCGAATTTGTGAGCCCTAGATCAAGATTTTTGGTTGGGTAGAACTCTGGGAAAGTCAAACCCTAGTTTGACCAAAAGTGCAGAAAACCAGAAAAACAGAGAACCAAAAAAGCTGCGCACTTGTGCACCAGTGAACCAGAAAAGCTGCGAACCTGTGCACCAGAAAACTCGAAAAGAGAAGACCAGAAAACCATAAATTCTGTTGCAGATCCGAAAGCTGAAAAGTTGAAGTTTCCAGAAGCAGAACACACCAGAATTTCCAATTCAATCAAGCACATCTCCTGGTAAGTGTTATTCTATCTCTTGAGAAACTTCAATCTCTTTGACCCCTGGAGAAGATGGCTCCAAGCACTAAGCTTGAAGACAAGCTAGAGGGTATGGAAAATTTCTGGGCATGGAAATACATAATTGGTCTCATTCTTGAAGAGAATGATCTTGCCCAATATATCAAGGATGAGGTTGTAGAACCTGAAGAAGATGAAGCCATAGAAAAGCATAGGAAGGATTTGATTAGGGCAAAGAGAATCATTGCTGATTCTATCAAAGACCACTTGATTCCCCAAGTGGAATCCAAGAAGACTCCAAAGGAAATGTATGATTCCCTTTCCAGAATGTATGAGGGAAAGAACATCAATAGGAAGATGAACCTGAGAGCTCAATTGAAGAGCACCAAGATGAATAAAGGAGAATATGTTCAAGACTATTTCTCAAGGGTTTCCCAGTTCAAGGAACAACTAAATGCTATTGGAGACACCCTTGATGAAGATGAACTAGTCATGACTGCTCTAAATGGTCTCACTAGATCTTGGGAGTCATTCATCCAAACCATGTGTGCCAAAAAAGAAAGTATGAAGTTTGATTTGGTTTGGGAGGATTGCATTCAAGAAGAAGCTAGGGTTGCCAATAGAGAATCCTTGCTCAAAGAAGATGACCAAGCCTTGGCCACCCACACCAAGAGAAGAAGGAATCAATCCTACTTCAAGAAGGATAGTCACAAGGAGTCTCATCCTCCACAAGGATTTCAAAAGAGGAAAGGAACTATTCAAAGAAGAGATTACTCCTCATTCCAATGTTTTACTTGTCACAAAATAGGACACATTACTAAGGATTGTCCTCTAAAGAAGGATAAGGGCTTTCACCACAAAAGACATCATGCACATCTAGCAGAAGATGATAGTGAAGAGGAAGAGGAGGAAAGGCCTCAAAAGAAAAGATCTAAAGTAATAGAAGAAGAAGATGCAGAAGAGTATGTTCTATTCTCTGCACTCTCTAGGGATGTAACACCTGGAGAAGATACATGGCTCATTGATAGTGGTGCTTCAAAGCACATGATAGGTCAAAAGAAGACTCTTTCAAAACTTGAAGAGAATACTTCTCCACAAAAGGTATCCCTTGGAGATGACTATCAATATCCCATCAAGGGAGTTGGTGAAGCAAGTTTCAAGCTTGATTCTGGAACCCCATTGAAGATGAAGGAGATATTATATGTACCAGGTTTGAAGAAGAACCTACTCTCTATCTCAGCTTTGGATAAGAAAGGCTATAGGGTTGCATTCATAGATGGGCAAGTACTCATGTGGCCCAAAGGAAAATCAATTGAGGATGCAATTGTTATTGGTGAAGAGAAAGGAGGTCTGTACAAGCTCAAGGGTCATCCAGAAGCTGCCCTTGTACATGAAGCCACTAGCCCAAATGAGCTATGGCATAGGAGGCTTTCTCACATTAACTACAAAGCTCTACCTCATGTAAGCAAAGTGGTTGTAGGACTACCAGACTTGAAGATTGATCATGATGGCACAAGCAAAGGATGTGCAAAAGGGAAGAATATCAAGAACCAATTTCCAAAGAGTGAAACAAAGACTAAGAGTACCTTGGAGTTAATTCATTCAGATGTATGTGGACCAATGCCCTCCACATCTTTGAGTGGATATGAATACTATCTCACATTTATTGATGACTATTCAAGGAAGACTTAGATATACTTTCTAAAAGGAAAGAATGAAGTCTTTGGAAAGTTCAAGGAGTTCAAAGCCCTAATAGAGAATCATTTAGAAAAGAAAATCAAAATACCCAGGACAGATAATGGTGGAGAATATACTTCAAAATACTTTGAAGATTTCTGTAAGGAAGTTGGAATCAAGAGGGAGCTAACCACTCCCTACAATCCACAACAAAATGGTGTTGCGGAAAGAAAGAATAGAACCATCATGGAAGCTGTAAAAGCAATGATACATGATCAAGACCTACCTATGTATCTATGGGATGAAGAAGCTAGGACAACAGTCTATGTGCAAAATAGACTATCCCACGGTGCTCTTGATTTCAAGACTCCAGAAGAAGTGTTCATAGGAAAGAAGCCTGAGGTAAGTCACCTCAAGATATTTGGATGTCCACTGTACATTCACATTCCAAAAGAAAAGAGGACCAAGTTAGATCCTTCAGGGAAGAAGGGAATATTTGTTGGATATTGTGAAGTATCCAAGGCATTCAGAATTTACTCCCAGGTTTTCATCATATGGAAATAAGTAGGGATGTGACATTTGATGAAGAAGCAGCTCTCAAGAGATATAGGAAGTGCCAGTATGAAGAAGTATATGAAGAAGATGCACCTCCCAGAACTGCAGAGGATGTACCCATCCCTGAAGATGAAACACCTGAAGAACATGACATTATAGAACCTCAAGAACCCCCTACCATGAACATATCAAGAAAGAGAAAGCCAACATGGGTAAGAGATATTATTTTAGGAGCAGAAAAATATGGAGCCCCTGAAGGCTCCACCAGAGTGAGCAAGAAACCAAAGATATTTTCCAACTATATGGCTTTGATGTGTGATCTTGTAGATCAAGAACCCACTAGTTATAAAGAAGCATCTCATAAGAAAGAGTGGGTAGAGGCAATGGTTGAGGAGTACCAGTCAATAATGAAGAATGATGTTTGGGATGTAGCTCCCAAACCAAAAGACAAAATTGTGGTATCCTCCAAATGGATATACAAAATAAAGCATGTTGCGGATGGTAGCATTGAAAAATATAAGGCAAGGTTTGTGGCCAGAGGATTCTCTCAGAAAGAGGGAATTGACTATGAAGAAACATTTGCACCAGTTGCTAGGTACACTTCCATTAGAACCATCATGGCACTTGCATCCATGATGAAGTGGGAATTACACCAGATGGATGTAAAGACAACTTTCCTAAATGGTGTGATTGAGGAAGAAGTGTACATAGAACAACCACAAGGATTTGAGGTGGAAGATGGAAGAACCCATGTGTGCAAACTGAAGAAGGATCTATATGGGTCAAAGCAAGCTCCCAGAGCTTGGTATGGAAGAATTGACAGTTTCTTGACAAGCTTGGGCTTTACCAAAAGTAAGGCTGATCCTAATCTTTATCTCAAAGTCATGGATGATGAACCTGTCATATTGTTGCTATATGTGGATGATCTATTTCTAACTAGAAATGAGAAACAGATTATCGAGTGTAAGAAGAAGCTCTTTTCATAATTTGAGATGAAAGATCTCGGATTGATGCACTACTTCCTAGGCCTGGAAGTATGGCAAGGCCCAAATGGAATATTTCTCAACCAAGGTAAGTATGTTGTGGGAATCTTGAAAAGATTCGATATGTTGGAATGCAAAGCCATGGCCACTCCCATGGATTTCAACTTGAAGCTATTGGTTGATGACTCTTCAGAGTTAGTGGATATGACTCTGTACATATAGATTATTGGGTCATTAATGTATCTGACGAATACTAGGCCAAATATATGCTTTGCGGTGAATACCCTGAGTCAGTATCTAGTGGAACCTAGACGAGTTCACCTGATTGCTGCAAAGCATGTGATGAGGTACCTAAAGGGTACGATAGACTTTGGTCTATATTATCGTGGAGATCATGACTTCAAATTATATGGCTACACAAATGTTGATTGGGAAAGAAGCATATCAGACAGGAAGAGTACATCAGGTGGATGTTATTATCTGGGATCTGCCATGATCTCGTGGTTTAGCAGGAAGCAGTCAAGTGTGGCTCTCAGCACAGCTGAAGCGGAATATATAGTTGCCTGCTCTGCTAGTTGTGAAGCGGTATGGCTTCAGAAGCTGCTATCAGGATTGTTTGACTTAGAGATGGAACCCACTGTGATCATGTGTGACAACCAAAGTTGTATCAAGATGACAGAGAATCCAGTATTCCATGATAAGTCAAAGCACATAGAGATCCGATATTTCTATATACGGGATATGGTGCAGAAAGGAGCTATCAGGCTCGAGTATGTAGGCACTGATGAACAAGTTGCTGATGTGTTGACCAAACCTCTGTCTCGAGTAAAGTTTGAGTATTTCTGAGACAAGCTTGGTGTAGTTTAGAAGGACCCTCCTCGAAAGGGGGAGTGATATGGTCGATGATGATATTTTGATACCGGTATCAATGAGGATACTTGTATCGATGATTTGGATACTGGTATCGATGAGGATACCTATATTGATGATGTGGATACCTGTATTGATGATGAGGATACCTGTATTAATGAGGATACATGTTTCGATGATGAGGTTACCTGTTCCAACGATGAGGTTTCCTGTTCCGATGATGAGGTTGATGAAGTGGTACTTAGACTTTGTCTAAGAGGACTATTGGGATTGCATCGTCCTTGGACTTATGTCCTAAAGTGATAGGGATTGATCATCCCGTAAGTAGATCAGGATTGCATCATCCTTGGACTTATGTCCTAAAGTGATAGGGATTGATCATCCCGTAAGTAGATCAAGATTGCATCGTCCTTAGACTTTTGTCCTAAAGTGATAGGGATTGATCATCCCGTAAGTGGATCAGGATTGCATCGTCCTTGGACTTATGTCCTAAAGTGATAAGGACTAATAATCTTGTAAGCTGATTCAGGATTGCATTGTCCCTAGACATGGTGAGGTGTCTTAAAGTGATAAGGACTAATCATCTTGTAAGCTGATTCGGGATTGCATCGTCCCTAGACATGGTGAGGTGTCTTAAAGTGATAAGAAATAATCATCCTGTAAGTTGATTCGGGATTGCATCGTCCCTAGACATGGTGAGGTACACCTTAAAGTGATAAGGACTAATCATCCTGTAAGCTGATTCGGGATTGCATCATCCCTAGACATGGTGAGGTGTCTTAAGGTGATAAGGACTAATCATCCTGTAAGCTGATTTGGGATTGCATCGTCCCTAGACATGGTGAGGTGTCTTAAAAGGATAAGGATTGATCATCCTGTAAGTTGATCTGGATTGCATCATCCATAGACATGAGAGATGTCTTAAATTGAGAGGGATTGATCATCCCGTAAGTGGATCAGGATTGTATCATCCTTGGACCTATGTCCTAAAGTGAGAGGGATTGATCATCTCGTAATAGGATCCTGTACATTGCAGAGTATGCTACTATGACGATGCTGATCGTGATGGTCTAGATGACGATGCTGATGATCGTGTGATGACGATGCTGATGATCGTGTGATGACGATGCTGATGATCGTGTGATGACGATGCTGATGATCGTATGATGATGATGATGATGATAGTGTGATCGAGAGGATCCAGATGATGATGTTACTGTATCTGTTCGAGTGTTGCAGAAGATGAAGACTCAGTACTGAAGATGTTGATGTTCCAATAACTGTTTGAGTTACTGATGATGTATAAAGAAAGCTTCCAATGATTTATAGATGTATCATGTAGTTGATGACTCCTTGCTCTTGCAGATGTTGTTATAATATCCTTCTCGTTAAGGGGGAGTGTTGAAATATTGTAACTTCAAAGAATATTATTTGTAATTTATTCCGGAGATGTTTCATTCCTCCGATGAGACTTTGTTATGTATCTGGAGATGTTTATTCCTTCGAGAGATTGTGGTAACTAGGGTTATTAGATCTCCTAGGAGAGGTCGGCCCTGAGTTAGTTATTTGAGGGTTATTAGACTCTCCTAGGAGAGGTCGGTCCCATAGGGTAAAAAGTCAATCAAAAAACAAGTATAAGTAGAGGAGGATGTTCCTCACTTATCTCATTCATTCATCCACTTGGGAGTAGCGCACAAGTGAGAGAGAGGTATGCATAGGAGGAGAAGGAGCTCTTGTTTGGTTTCTACATCTTGTATTGGTTGATCATATATATTGAGGAAAGCTTTGCTGGGTTTTCTACCCCATGAGGGTTTCCCAGGGTAAATCCTTGTCTATCTTGTGATTGTGTTTCTTTCAATGATCTTGCTAGTCAAATTAGTATAAACTTAACACTCTCTGCCTATCCCATTTATGCGTGCTCGATCTCTTTAGCTCCAAAAAAAATATGCAAGATGTCACTAAGGAAATCAGAAAATTTTCTTTGGCAAGGAGGCAAATCCAGCAACTCAAAAAAATTTCATTTATTTAATTGGGAAACAGTTTGCACCCCGAAAGTCTGTGGAGGTGCTGGAGTACGAGACCCAAATCTAATGAACCTCGCACTTGGAGAAAAGATCCTCTAGAGAATTGTCTTTGGATAAAAAGCTTGGTGGAAGGAGATCCTCTGAAGAAAATATTTATAAGGGCGAAGAAAAAGATGTGTGGATGAGATCGATTTGAACAAAAATGGAACTCCAATATGGGATTTATGCAAGAGGGTGGCGTATATCATCCAGGACAACCTAATTTGGATTCCAGGATGTGGTAAACAGACTAAGATATGGCAAGAAAAATTAGGGCCCATTTCCCCTGCAAATTTCATGCCAGTGTTCCTAGATCTTAAGCATTGGTTAGACAATTTAAACATCTCCACTTTATTTGACATCTCTTCCTGGACCAATAGCGGAAGATGGGCTGGTTGGAAAGACCTGGAGATCCCAGAACACCTTACTTCAGACTTCAATGCTTTTCTCTCTTTGCTTTAATGGTCAGCTCCAGTTCATCATCACCTTACAAATCGAAGAGGCTAGGGAAAATCGGGCACTTACTCTATAAAGGACGGTTATTGCTTAGTCTACGGGTTGAAGAACAACAACAATAAGGACACAAAATGGAAAAAGGTTTGGTGCAAGGACGACCTGCCAAAAATCAACACTTTCTTCTGGATTCTAGCACATCGCAAAACATTAACAATGGAGAACCTTAGGAAAAGAGGAGTGGAAGGACCCCTCCGTTGTATCCTCTACAAAGAAGTAGGAGAATCTCTTGAACACCTCTTTTTAGAATGTAAGTTTTCTCAAGAGGTTTGGTTTCGTGCTTTTCAAGACCTACATTTTAATTTGATCATGCCAACAAATTGGAATGATCTCTTTTCTTGTTGGGAACACTACTATCAAGGCTCCTTCTCCAAGAAACCAAATTTTGCAAGAGCCTGGGAAGCTCTCCCAAAATACATTTGCTGGAATATTTGGACAATGAGAAATAAAGAGATCTTTGAAGATAAAAATACAAACCCAAGAAACATTCTTGCTTTTGCAAAGGCCCTCTGGGTGGAGGCTTTATCTACGAAGGGGATGTTCAACATAAATAAGGAGCCCATGTCGGCAGAGGAAAGAGTTTGGGATTCTGAATTTCTTGTGCCCCCCTCCTCTCTCATTTGGATCAAGCCTTCTAAAAGACCTCGATCAACGAAAGAATGAACTCAGTAGAATTTCAAAGTTGGTGGAAGAATCTTGGTTGCAGTTCTTTGTTCTTCGACGAAGCCTCGAAAGGAAACCCTAGGTTGGCAGGTGCGGGTGGAGTCATTTATGACTATGAGGGGAATAAGCAGAAGGAGTATGCATGGGGAATTGGCAGAAAGTCAAACAATGGTGTTGAATGGCTAGCCTTAACCAAAGGATTGGGGTTAGCAAGAAATTTTGGGATTGAGGAGTTCGTGGTTTTTGGTGACTCGCTAATGGTCACAAGAGAAGCGAGGAACTTGACGAAGAATCGCAAGAATCTGTCTACTAAGATGCACTATCTTATCAAGTGCATTGTTAATGAATTCAAAGCAATCAATTTCCTCCATTTGCTTAGAGCAAATAATCAACAGGCGGATATTATGGCAAATAAAGGAGTAGGACTAAATTGCAACGTCCTAGTTTGTGATCAAAATGCTTATGAAAGAAATTGGATCCCCTAATCCAGAGTCCCTCTTTAAAATATTTGTGGGTTCTCGAAATCCATGGACTAATGAGGATGCCCTCCCTGCTTGTGTTCAATTCTTTTCCCCTCTAGTTTCAAATCTGAAATTTACTTTTAGTTGGGGTGTATTAATGGCCAAAATTTATTACGAACACCATTTTTGGATCTCCCCCCACGCTTCAATTGATGAAAGGGGGTGTCCCTCAAGCATGAGACAGATGATATCCATGCACTGAATCTTCATGGCATATTTCTGGGTCTATGTTGGTATTAATTCCCAAGTCTGGAGCGGCAAATGCATAAACCCTGATAGACTCTCTGCTCAACGTCTAGAGATGAGGCACCTACGTAGGATTGTCAACGTAATGGGTGACTATGCTCAATCCCCACATCTAGATGATGTCTCGGCTCCTCCTCCGTCTCAGTGCTTGCGGTATAGGAAGCCCGTAACAAAAAAGGGAATCTTAAGCTGGGAAATGTTGAAGATTCACTATGTGAAAGAAGGCAGCCCGGAGCAGGAAGATACTCTCCATGCTCCTTGTCATTTTGATTTCCTGGGAATGGATAAGAAATTGTTTTCTTCATCGACAAAGGGCGACTGTGAAAGTTATGTCTCTCAACAGATGTTCGATAGTCATTGCATTAGTGTGGAGGTCAAAAATTACATTAAAGATATGGAAGACCAGGTTTGTCTGCTTCGCAATGAGAATATGGAAATAAAGAGGGCTATCACTCGCCTCTTCTCCCTAGCTCAAGCCACACACTCGGAGGTCGTAATTAGTAGCAGTCACTTAAATGGGAGGGTTGCTAGTCTGGTTGAAACCATTGAGACCGTTTCTTCTTGCACTGTCAATTTGGACTCCAAAATCAATAATGTCAACAGAAATGTCTTTGAAGTGGAAGGGAAAATTGACAATCTGAGAGTTGAATTGGGCAAAACTTATTGGATTTGAAAGCAAGCAGCGGCTCGGCGACCGAAAGAAAGGATGAACCATCGCCTGACAATTTCCTTAGGAAAAAGGAGTCTCGTAGCCAGCCTTAGTTTTTATGATCTTTGGTTATTCTGAACTCTGGTATTTTGTAATGGTTTTTCTTTGTATAAGTCTTATAGTATCACCCAACTATGATTATAGGATAGTGTTTCAGGACTTTGTGAAGTCTAGTTTAGAAACAATTTTGTGTCATTTTGTCAAAAGCGGGTGTAAACCAGAAATCCTCCTGGGTAGCAAGATAAACCATATTTTGCAGCAATGTTTTGTTTCTGTCTCTTCCTTCTTGGATAGTTTGTAAGAAGATACAGTCTCCACAGATTAGGAAAGTTTCATGATAGATATAGAATTGTAAAAGACGAACAAGGAGTCATGGACGCAGTCTTACTCTGGGAACAATCCTTCCTCTGAACACTATAATTTCTGTTTTTTATATAATCAAAAGCTCCTAAATTGTTTATGTTAAAAAAAAAAATTAAAAAAGACACTTTTTGAATTTTCGTTAATTTTAAAAACCATTTAGAATGAAAAATATATATATTTTTGAAGTTTTTGTTTTTAACTTTTCTCTCAAATAAATAATTTTATGGGCAATTTTATAAAAAAAAATGAAAAAAAAAATCATTTCAAACATTTTTTTTATGCATTTTAAGCTTTTTTTATGTATAGAAGTAAAAAAAATTATTTTTATTTTTTTAAATTGAAAAAATATCCAAAAGCAAAAAAAAAAACTTAAAAACAAAATAAGTAATTAAATAAAACAAAATTTAAAAACTAAAAAAAAGACCTATAAAATTTAAACTAAATTTGAAAAAAAAAAAAAAAATTATAAAAAAAATTAAATTAAAAAAAAACTATATAAATTTTTTTTTCAAAATAACAAAAAATCAAAATCAAAATCATAAAATATATAAAAAATTTAAACTAAATAAAAATTTAATTAAAAAAAAAACACCAAACCCCCTCTCCCTCAACCCCTCCCACTTGCTCGCTCCCCTACTGCCTCTAACCTGCCCCCTCCCGCTTGACCCCCGCTGTCTCCTCTACCCTCCCCTCTCCTCCGCTGCCTCCTCTATCCTCCCCTCCCCTCCGCACCTCCCTACCCCCTCTCCTCCCCCTTCCCCTTCCCCTCTCCCCCCTTCCCTCCACCTCCCCGCTCATCGTGCCCTCCGCCCTCCCCCCTTCCCAGGGCATGGACGACGGGGAGGGAAACATGGGCAGGGGAAGGGGGAGAGGGGTGAGGGCGCAGGGGGCAGGGGGCAGGGAGGTGGAGAGAAGGGGGGAGAGGGGAAGGGGGACGAGAGGGATGGGAGGAGAGGGGGTAGGGAGGTGCAGTGGGAGGGGAGGAGGAGAGGGGAGGGTAGAGGAGGTAGGGTAGGCGGGCAGGAAGGGGGAGGGTAGAGGAGGTAGGGGAGTGAGCATGCGAGATGGGGAGATGGGGTTTGGTGTTTTTTTTTTAATTAAATTTTTATATAGTTTAATTTTTTTTTTTAAATATATATTTTTTATATAGTTTAAAGTTTGGATATTTTTTTAAATTTAATTTTTTTTATAGTTTAATATTTGATATTATTTTAAATTTAAATTTTTGTTTTTAAATTTAGTATTTTGAGTAGTTTTTTTTCAAATTTTTTATTAAATTTTCTTTAAATTTTTAATTGAATTGATTTTATTTTTTAAATTATTCGAACATGTTCAAGATTTTTAATTTTTTTTAAATGTTAATTTTCGTTAATAAATTTGTATTTTTTTTAATTTGTGTTTTATTTTACAATTTTTTTTATATGTTTATCTTTTAATTTTTTTGTTTTATAAAATTTCTTTAAGGTTGTAATTTTTTTATTTTATTTTAAATTTCGCAGTTTTGAATTTTCACATTTTTTTTTAAATTTTAATAAATTTTGTAGTTTTGAATTTTCACATTTTTTTAGTTTTATTTTTAATTTTTTAATTTTAGGAGGTCCACTTTTCAATCCGAGGGTCTGTTTATGGTTTCAATTACAACGATACCACCCATGGTTCATTTTCAAGTTGGTTTTTGGTGTTTTTGATGCAAAAATAAGATTTTTTATGGCTAAAGTTCTCATTTGTTATATATAGTTCTCGTTTTAGAGTATATTGCATTTCCTCTTTCTCCCTTGTGCGCCTAAATATCATAACTTCCACATTTTATGATTTAATATATGGTTTTATTATGAATAATATCATAAATTCTTTTATTTTATATGAAAAGAGTGGTATTTAGGGTTTGATTTTAAGGTTTTTGTAAACAACAATAAGGATTGTTTTTGTCCATGTCTATATTTTTAACTAGAAAAAAAAGTGGTGCCACCAGTAGCATCACTTTTTGATTTGGAGTTGTTTTTTGGTGTTTTTATGCAAAAATATAAGTTTTATGGTTAGAGTTATCGTTTTGAGTATAAAGTTCTTGTCAAGTTATATAACTTGTTTTAGGATCATTCAAAAGAGTCGTAGTGTTTCTAAATCTATTGAACCCATTGACTCTTTAGCATGGGAGGCCACTACAAATAACATCTACACCATCCAGAGACAACAAATTCAAACAAGCAAGACAATGAATTGGCAAAGATACATGAGAATAACAGAGGAATGGAAGTAGAAACATAAAACTTGCCACCAATAATAAAATACATGGAGCAAGAATGTACAGATAGAAGCAATATCATTGCTTTTGCACTTTTGATCACAAATTCTTTGTGACTTTCCTCATAGTCCCTATCATGTTTTAGAAGTTTAACCATGAGACAATATACCTAGATTTCATAATATTAAATGTCCAAGAGTATTTGGATCACTTGCCTTAAAGCTTCAATGGGTTCCCAACTATTGTCATTGTCATTATAATGTTTCCATGTACCTGAATGAGGATTAGATGATCAATTAAAGTGCTTGAAATGTAAAAACAAGGAAAAAGCAATAAGTCTTCAACACTATAAATCCTAATTCTTTAACATAGGATGATGATATAAGAACCAATAAGGAATGTCTGCCAAAAACAATGTAACTTTAATTTGGAAATACTTACATAGATGATGTTGGAAAAGAAGATGCTAGATGCATTTTTTTTACGGTTATTTATAACAAATTCCAATCCATCTTTCCACTTCAAGTTCACGTTCTAAAATACTAGAATCGTGGTCTTCTATTTCTATAGCTTTTTTTCGTCTTTGTTGTTTTTTCATATTGTTTTTTTCATTTTCTGGTACGCAAGTTTTTTTTGGCAAAGACTTAGCCATGCCTTGAGCAATTCTAAGAAATGATTGGCTCTCTCATTCTGAATCTGCATATGTTTGAATCTTTCAGAACACAAAAACAATGTCAATTTCTGCACAATTTTAAACCTTAACTAATCTAAAAATGTACAACATAAAATGTTAAATAGAGTAGGGTTGATTAAATTTTTCAAAGAACATATTTTATTATGGTAATAATGTAGGTCAAATGTGAAGCAAACTTACTGTAACAAGGCTTCTAGCAATTGGCATGGAAGCATAAGCTAATTGATAGGCCATCATTGCTATAGTATAAGTCCAGTAAGGTAAGCTCTGATTTGACTCCATTATTTATCCTACAACATGCAACATTGTCTATTTTGTTTTCAAGCTTGTCACATAGTGCCGATGTTGAATCATTGCTTGCAGCTACATTTTATGAAACTAACCAGCATTGTCTGCCAAGTTCTATTTAGCCTTAAAGCATGTAAACTATCTAAAGTTGTGAACGAAGGCATCTTTTAATCATTCTAATGGCCTAATTGTAGAATATAGAAAGTAGTATGTGCTAAATTGCAACCCATGTCATAATAGTAATCACAAGATATAATTGAGCATTGGTTTTCCTCATATTTCAACTGCCATTTAATAGAAGATACAAGTACCAAGTGAGTAAATTCTTCTCTCCATGTATTGAAACTATTCCAACTTAGGTGAAAATCCAATGCATATACTATTGACTATAACACTACTTAAAAAAGAATATAAAGCTTAAACATTGAATGTTGCAACAGACTTGAACTCATGGATGTTGTGAAAATCATGGAAAAAATAACATACCATTGTAGGTACTTTAACAATGTTCATTTTTTAAGTGTTGCAGTTAAGCAAGTTGCGATCTTTTGATTTCTGAGTAGAAAACCCGCTTTTTATCATGAAATGAAGCTTCCATTTCAATGGCCTAGTGAAGAAGGAAATGTAAAAATGAGTCCAAGGTTATACAAATATAAGAGACTTTTCATTTGCAAGTATCAATCGAACACTAATTGCAAATCTTACCATATCTTCTACTCTGTAAAACCACTGAGCCATAAAGTATTGATTTCCATTAGTTGTCTTGGAAAATCCAATAATCCTTTCGATATAGTCTAATTTTTATCTTTTTCTTGTATGAAATATCTTAAATCATATATACAAAAGAAAATGCAATATTCAGAAAGAGAATCAATGGCAGTAAGCTTTGATACTTCGAGAACATGAAATTAATGGCAAAAGTGTAAGTGAAATTAAGCAAAGCATTTTTAATTAACAAATCCTAGTCCAAAATATAACTCTATGTTTACTATCTGCTCATATGTCCTTAGTTTCAAATCCAAACCTCACACTTAAAGATTATGCTATGCTTATTAGCTAGGCGCCTATGTCTTTTTCAAATTGAGACGCAAGGCCTAGACTCAAAGATGGTATGGTGCTTACTGGGCATAATTTCAAATTCATTTAACCATGTATGGTTTTTGGAGACGCATCTTACTGAGGACATCTATGTCTCAATACAGATGTTGATTTAAAGATATATGCTATATTATGTGTGTATTAGCCATGTATATGTTTCAAGGATATGTGATGCTGCTACAGATTTGTCAAAGATGCTTTAAATAGATAATCAAGAAACTGAACTTCTTATGGCAAGAGAAAGGTGCAAAATATTTAAAAGATGTGGGAAAAAAGTGAATCAAAGATCATAATTTGTAACTATGGTTGTTCATGGACAATCAAAACAATCTGGACATGTCTTTGATAAGGCATTAAATGCTACATAAAATTTTCAATGGATCTTGCGGGAACATTGCTTGCCAAATATAATTTGGCTTCGCTAAAAAAATATTTCCCTTATTCTCAAGGACTTGATTTATGATTGACATAATAATAGACATTATCCAAAAATAGATGTTGAAAGGCTTACATATAGGCTTATGGTCTAGAACTTGTAGCATTTGATTTATCTATCCAAACAGGCAAATGTATGTAGACAAATGGAAGCAAATTTTGTTTAATTTATAAAGAAAAAGCTTATCTTGGCACAAGCGTAGTTACTCAGATTATATACATGTGTCTTGTTGAACTTGCAAAGAATGAGCTTCTATATTCAAAACTATGTACTCTTCATCATCACTGCATCATAAAAATTGATATGCATACAACTTATTACTGTGGATGTATTGCTTCTGGTACAATGTATAAATAGCAATTGCATGTTTGAAATAGTCCATAAGGAATGACATGGATACAAGTGAGAATTTTATTCCACAAGGATAAAATGATACTGCCACATTACTTGAAAGCATAGTAACATAATTCGAGTACGGATACGGATACGAATACGATTCGATACGGAAAAAATACGTAATGAAAAAATCTAGTACGAATAAAATACAGAAGTAGATTGCTTATATATAATATTTTTTAATCGAGTATTCAAAAATATACGATAAATGTACATATTTAAAATCAAATATATTTAAAAAACAAAAAAATATAATTTCAACAACATGCCATATGGCAAGTGTGAGTGACCACAACTAGTTATTAATAATTATTTTAATAAGAAAGTATAAATTGAATGGTATTTATGTTTTATAGTGTTTAAGTTTGTTTTTTTAATTGGTTTTCAAACTTTAATTTTCCATTACTAAGAATCCGTATTGTATTACACTTACACCGAATATTCGGCGAATTCGAATTTGTTCCGAATTTCCGTACGTGAAATGCCAATACGCCGAATTATGCTACTATGCAAACTAGTTTTGATATTAACAAAACCTTCAATATATATAGAAAGTTTCATAAACCTTCTTTATTTTTAAAATGAGAAAAAAGTTAATATTCTTAACAAAAGAACAAGAAACAACATAACACTTACCCAAATTGCTGGAAGTTTTTTTACAAATGTTGAATCCAAGATTGGAATCCATAGCGTTCAAATCCAATTGACCTTGTCCATATTACATATTTCCCTTATTGCCTGTAGACAATTCTATTGCATGGACCGGGTCTTTGTCACTAGAGCTAGTGTTACCATTTAACAAAGATATGTTGCCTTTGAGATTTAATTGGCACTAAAGCAATTGATTACTACTATTGACCAGTGCAATTGCTTAGCTAAACGATCATACCAATTCACTACTTGATTAAAATGCAGATTGGACATTTGGAAAATATAATTTCTAAGATATCTCTCAATGGGACCTAAAAGACTAGGCACAATGGCAGTGAATAGTAGACCAGTGACCATTGCGAATCTAGAACTTATTCCATTTTTTCTAGTAGAAGACTTTGGGACCCAAATGTTTTTATAGGAAACCAGAGGCTACAATGTGTAGTTTGTAAATGTGCGTATTGGCATCTCGATTTGTGCATTTCAATGCATGAAGTGGAAAAGGATATAAGGAAAAAAGGTAGGAAGGAATTGTCACAAAGCATTTTACAAACACAATGCTGCCATTGGGGAAAAAATGTGTATGTGTGTATGACATTACTAATTAACAAAGTGGAATATATGATAATCATATTTATTATTAACTAAGAGTTTAATGTGAGTTTGGAAAGCACCAATGAAAATGTAAGCATATGCAAGAGCAAAGGAACATGATTGATTCCAATAGCAAGAAATAATAAATGAACTTACAACAATAGTTACCAATTTAACTAAAATACCAATCAGAGTCTTGTGATGTTGAATAAATATCTGGCATCAAAACATTCTACTAAACCACAAACCACTGAGAACAAGATCTAGTTTTGAAATTGCATATGTGGAAATTGAAATTGATAATCAAAATCAAGAAGGACAACACTTGTTGTCTATAATGAAATCAGAAACCACAATCCACATTCAAAAAGTAGGTTAATATGATTGCAAGTTGCATAAATTCCTAAATCAAAGTTATGCTATATGCTAAGATTTGAACAATTCTGAAAAGTTCTACTTAGCCCTTTAGTTGAATATCAATTGCAAGAATTGTTACAATAAGACAAACCAACTATCAATGGTAATTAGCTATATTACAATAGGCAAAGGAATTAAATGTTATTTTACAAATCCAAATCAAATTCAGCTTTAACAAATGACGAGTATTAGTATGCAAGTTACTAGTTATACAATAACAAATGATAAAATGCAAATCATCAAAGAGCTAAAAAGCCATCATAGAGCAAGTTGTGTTTGGCCGCATATTGAATTGCAAAGTAGGAGTATCAACCTAAGCATGTTAGGGAATGATGATAACAATGCATAAGCATAGTTCTATTGGCATGTTTTGATTCAATTGTTTTTTTTTCAACTTTCCTATACGGGAAAAATATTTTTTTGCTATTGAATGCAATAAGCACTCTATAATTGGTAGAAGGAAAAAAAAATCTCTTTAATTACGAATTTTCTACAGTTGGAAAGTGTTGTCTAATGTTATTCTTGAAGCATCCATAGACAGTTTCTATAAAGCATTGTAACCTTTAGGCCAACAAGAATTTTAAATTGCACTTGGAATGTAATATATTTTGAAATACAACCTCGTAGTTATATACAACATTATCATTATCATATAGTACTGTGTTTTTTTTTTTAATTCAAAAAATTGCAAGAGCTTTAAAGGTCCAAAGGAAAAAAATTATTGTATAAGTCTAGTAACAATAATACAAATTAATAATACAAATCTTGGGTGTAATAGCAATAAAACTATTGACACAAGTTTTAATAAATGTGCAAAAGTAACAACAGACACCTAATTTCCCAAAATTGAAGGTGTTTCTTTGACAAAATAGTTGTTTTTTAATATTGTCAAGATCATTTCAATTTTCCAGTGCAATGTTCATAGTCTCTTGACTTTAGTAATATTGTTGTCTACTGTTAGTGTGAAGAACCCTTTTTGACACAATTTTTGCAAATAGAAGACAATGGACAGAATGCTTTTCGAATAATCTTCAAAAGAGATTTTGACAATCTCTAGACAACATTCTTGAAAAGCTAAACTGCGTAAGGCACATTCGATTGTTCTGTCATCTGTTTCTAAAATGCATTCAACACTATGCTCATATCTAGTTTATGTTGCCTCCTTGCAAGATGTGCAATTTGATAAACTATGTATCATTGGATACTCACATTTGGTGCAAACTTGTCGTTGAGGACATCTAGAAATGTTGATGCGGAGAATTGTATTGCTTGGCTTCCTTTTGGACCATTTCTTACAATGTTTTTGAACAAGTATAATGGCACAACATCGGATGCAAGTTGCTCTTGTATTTGCTTGAGCAGGTCTTTGTAATTTTCATTGATTTGCAACTAAAACAACACAACATCGGATGCAAGTTGCTCTTGTATTTGCTAGAGCAGGTCTTTGTAATTTTCATTGACTTGCAACTAAAACAGATTGAAAAATATTATTAGAGAATACCAAGGAGTCACATGCATTGCAACTATATGAAAGTTGAGTAGCAACAAAGGTAAATTTGTTGCAATGGGGCCAATAGGAAAATAAATTATGTCCGAAAAAGAAAAGATTTACAACTACATTGTCATATGTTGTTTCTCCATCTTTTATGCTCAGGTACAAATACTAAGAGATAGTTCCTAAGTTGTACATGTATTATTGTTGATTTGTTGCTCTTATTTTGCAAGAATGAGGTTGGTTCATTATGCTCCATACCAGATATATAAAGATAAATAAGATACATTCCATATAGATTTTATTCCAATTACAGTTCCAGTAACAATCTAGAGAGCTGTCTCTTATTTTTAGCTTTTAAGGTCAAAATAATTTGACTAAAGTGGCAGATTTTTAGCCTTTGTGTAGAATCCATAGGATTATTTTTCCTGTTAACAAGAAGGAATTAAGACATTGTAACAGATGCAAACCTAGCCTATTTTTCTATTGAATTGGGGCCATGGAATTAAATTTTGGCAGGACCTCTGATTATTTTCCAGGGGAAGAGAGAAAATCAGTCATAACCAATTGCAAAGGGAATGTTAGGACCTTTATTATTAAGGATTAGGTTGTGCAAGTAAGAAAAACATCAACTGCAAATTGGAAGTAGGTTTAGACTAATGAAAATATTCAATTGTATAAACCAGCATAGATCCATCTTAAATCCGGATCTACCAAGCACCTAGAGGGATCCAATTTCTTGAGGTGTAATTTTAATTACACCTTAAGAATTTTGATTCCTTTGGTGCTTGGTAAATACATGTCTTTTTTTTTGTTGGCAAGAGGTAGTACCCCCTGACTAGCAAGGTTCGCCATTAGCTGAGAGGCCAAGAACCAGGGGCATCTAAGCCATCAAAATCACCCGGGGATTGCACCCGACCTGGACCACACCAACCCTTAGCATGGTTGGATTTTAGTATCCGTGGGGTTTCGAACCGGCGACCTTTCCGCTTAGGGGTGTCTTAACCATCACCCGCCACCGACTGTTCTACATCTCACGGATTGGTAAATACGGGTTTAAGATGGATCTATGTTGGTTTTAATATTTTTATTTTATAGACCAACATGGAGTTTTTAATTACTTTTTCATTTGGTTCTAATTTTTTTTTAATGTAACATAACTTTACGTTACGCTATGTGACAACATCTCCGCCATACTAGGATGTAGAGCACCTCGCTACTCTCGATGCAATAATTTGATTGAAGTCATAGATTTTCAACCTTTGCATAGAACCTACAGAATTATAGTTACTAAGTTAAACATGTATTATTGTTGATTTTCTCCTTTTATTTGAAAGGATGAGGCTCGATCAGTTTGCTTCATGTCAAATAGTTGAAGATAAGTAAGATAGATTTCATGTAGATTTTAGTTAAAGTGCAATTCCAAAAGCAATTTAGGGAGTCGTTTTTTTTCTTAGTTGTAGAGGTTAGAATAATTTGGCTAAAGCAATTTAGATGGGATTTAATTGAATGGAATTGCAGTAGGGACCTATGGTGCACAGAGTGAGTCCTAGTTACTAGATCGTAACTTTCAAGTGTTATTTTAGGTGTGGAGAGAATATGATATCGTGGAAGCAACGCAAATTTAATAGAAGAGTACTGCATGGGCACCTTAATCATAACTTCATTCCTTTGAAAGATTGCTTGATATCAATAAACAAATTTAATGACAAAGAATCCATGATGCTTTCCATTAAACATATTCATGGCATTCATAAAATCATGTGGGAAAAATAAGATAGATCCACATACTCATGCAAAATGATAAGGAGATTCAAAATAAAGAGAACACAAAATATACACATAAGACATTATGTCCTTAAACCTAGTGGCAGATTGCCTCAGTCTTGGTTTTAATTCAATAGCAATCTCAATATTTTTTCAGTACAATAGCAGTATCCAAGTCAACTCAAATTGATGTTACACTTGTAAACAATATCCAAGTCATTGTTTTGGGAAAATGCACTATTAGTATTCTGACCAAACATGGGGAATAGAAAACTATGCCTGATGTTTATCATGTAAAAGGTTTAAAACATAATTTAATGAGTAATGGGAAGCTATTACAAAAAGAATACAGAGTCTTCATGGAAAACAATCATTGTGTGATTTGGACAAGTATCCAAGCAAACAATTGATAGCTAAGGTGCAAATGACAAGCAATCGCTTGTTTCCTTTGAGGATAAGGCCCGATGTGAAGGGAAAGACAACTCAAGTTGTTCATGAAGCAAAGAATGAAGATTTAGGAGCTATATTCAAAGCAGAAAGCAGAGAAGCAAACAAACCCTGCTCGAAGGAAGAAAAGGACAATGGTAATGAAATTCAAGCAACATTTCAATCGAAGGTTCAGTATGAATCTTGGTTGTGGCATTTTAGATTTGGACATATGAATTTTGGCGGGATGAAGCTATTGCACATGAAGAATATGATGAAAGGTTTTCCACTAATTGAAAACCGCAAAGAATATGTGAAGGCTAAATTTTTTGCAAGTAGCATAGGGAACCCTTTCCAGTGGGAAAGTCATATACATCACACACACCACTTGAAATTGTGCACTTTGATATTTGTGGGACAATGCAAACACCATTCATAGGTGGCTGAAATTATTTTTCTTACATTCATTGACGATTTCACAATAAAAACATGGATTTATTTTCTAAAACACAAATTTGATGCATTTGGATGTTTTTAGCAGTTCAAGGCACTCATGGAGAAGCAAAGTGGCTATTATATCAAAGTTTTAAGGATGGAAAAAGGTGGTGAATATGTTTCAAATGAATTTCTACCTTTTTGTAATAAATCTCATGGGATACACAAGCAATTCACTGCGCGGTATACACCTCAGCAAAATGGTGTCATAGAAACAAAGAATAGAACCATTATGGAGATGACGCGCAGCATGATGGGAGCCAAACATTTTCCAAACAAATATTGGGATGAGGTAGTAGCAACTGCTATCTATATCATGAAAAGATGTCCAACAAAGAGTGTAAAAACAAATTTACTCAAAAAGCATGGACAAGTATGAAACATAGTGTTTCTCATTTAAAAGTTTTTGGTTGTGTCACATATGCACATATTCCAGATGAGCTGAGAAATAAATTAGACAATAAAGGACAAAAATGCATGTTTATTGGTTATTTAGAAGATACAAAAGCATACAAGTTGTACAATCCTGTCACAACGAAGGTTATTTTCAGCCGTGATGTTCAATTTGTGGTAAATGAAGCATGGGATGGAAGTATAGAGAAGACAATAAGAATTGTGAATTATGTCGCACATGATGACATGACAAAAGAAGTGATTGAAACACCACATGTAAGTCATAATGTTACAACACTGTCCACCCGGAAGACTGTGCGACAAGTTTCAGATTGTGAAGAACTTGCAACAATTAATTGATGAAATACATGATATATCAGATCACAAAATATTTTTATTGATTGTGGGCCACTTCGAGGGTTTAACCTCCTTTGAGCAAGCTCAATACAAATAACTTCACCATGCCTTCATTGGCCTCAACACAAACTTATATACTAATTCTAGGCGCCAATACTATGGGTCAATACCATGGGACATATATGTTGATGTAATTGTAACTTCGGAATGTATTTCACCTATGTATATTGTACTCCTATAGAGATGTTATTATTCCTCTATACGAAAGTGTCGTCATTTGTATTGACAAGTGTCATAACTTGCATGTGATGGGTTATTAGACCACCAAGTGTGGGGTCGGCCCTGATTAGTATAACCATGGGTTATTAGACTGAGTTAGACAAGTCGGCCCTGCTAGGTTATTAGGCAGGTCAGGTCATGTATAAATAGAGTGCGGGAGGCACTCTATTTGATCATCTCATTATTCACTTCTACACTAATCGAAAAGTGGCTCACTAGTGGAGGAGGAGGTTCAGCTGCTAGGAGGACTATCTATGTGTACTTGGGTTGTATCATTTCTCTTTCTATCTCTGAGCAAGTTGTGGGGTTTTTCACCTTTATGGTTTTCCCTAGTGAAACTCTGTGTGTCTATTGTCTCATGTGATTGCTTGGTGTGATTGATATGCATTGTTATACTTGATATGCTGTACATGTTATTCTCTCAGTAAAGATCCTAGAGTATGTTGAATTAATGCTAAAAAATTAACATGGTATCAGAGCTAACCTGAGAAGAAGACACTATGCAGTTGCAGAAACTAGGGTTTCTTGTTTATTGGGTTTCTCTCCACAGATCTTGAAAGGAAGTAGGGTATTTTGACTCTCCTCGGCAAGGCGCATCTTTCTATCTAATCAGAAATCAATTCTGGGCACTTTCATTTTTGGCCCTAAAAATTAGGGTTTCCACAAAAATAAGAATTTCTGAAATCTGAGGACATACCTAGAAGCTCCTTGGAAAAATCAAAGTTTAGAACTTTCGATCGAACTTTTTGGTTGGGTGAAGCTCCGGGAAACTCAAACCCTAATTCAAGGTCCTCCCAGTGAATCCGGGAAGACTAAAAGGCATTTCTGAAGGGTGAAACTTTGCAAATATCAAATTCTGAATATACCAGGCTAATCAAATCATCAAGGCACAACTTTATATCCTTTCAGAAAGTTGAAATTCACATTTTGAATTTTTAGGGTTTCTCTAACAAACCCTAATCTAGCACCAGATCCAAATTTCTGCAAATTAAGTGGTAAGACCTAAATCTTTTATATTTCCATTTGAAGTACTCTTTAAGATGTCTCACCACACCAAGCTTGAGGATAAGCTTGAAGGGGATGATAACTTCCGAGCATTGAAGTATAGGATTGGGTTAATCCTGGAAGAAAATGAATTGGACATTTACATAAGTGAAGAGGTCCCTATCCGAGAGGGAGAAGAGGCTAAGGCCTTACATAAGAAAAACTTGGTCAAGGAAAAGAGGATCATTGCTGATTCTATCAAAGACCATCTCATACCACATGTGTCATCTATGAAGACACCCAAGGAGATTTTTGATTCCCTGACCAAGCTATTTGAAGGAAAGAACATAAATCATAAGATGACTCTGCGGAACCAATTGAAAGGGGTAAAGCTTAAGAATGGAGAGACCTTTCAATCTTATTTCTCTAAGGTCTCTCAGATCAAGGAACAACTTGAAGCTGTGGATGAAGTAGTGGACAATGTAGAAGTTGTCATGACCACATTGAATGGCCTACCTAGGTCATGGGACTCCTTCATCCAAGGAATCTGTGCAAGAAGGAAGTTGATCTCATTCAGTAGACTATGGGAGGAATGCTCACAAGAAGAAGCAAGGCTTGTGGCTCGAGAAGAAAAGATGGGAAATGAAGATCAAGCTCACACCAAGAAAGGAAGGTCAAAGAGGGAGCTTATGATGCCCTTTGAGTTTCAGGGAGGATTTCTTGTAAGGCTCTAGATGAAGAAAAACCACTTCACCTGCTTGAAAAGTGTGCTCAGAACGTTGTTGATTGGCTTGTTGCTTCATTCGATTTATTGCCATGTGAAGATTGTCCCGCAAAATTCGAAGAATCTGATCGCGGTTTGAAGGACCGTGTCAACTGCCTGAACTGATGAACTGCTGGGGGTGTATGGAAGAAGAACTGGCAGTTCCTGACCATAGACTGCTTTATATGGAGTCATTTCAGAGGCAGTGTGGTAAGAGGTATTGTACCACCATTCAGCGAGAGGGAGCCACTTTTCCCACTGATGTTGTTGTTTGGAGGTGAAGCAACGAAGATAAGTTTCCAAGCATTTATTGATAATTTTAGTCTGACCATATGTTTGTGGGTGATACCCTGAACTCATCTTCAGTTTGGTGCCAGTGTGGCGAAATAGTTCTGTCCAAAAATGACTCATGAAAGTTGCATCATGATCCAAGACTGTTGACACGGGGTCTTTCGATATGGGTTCACATTGTCGTCAACAACACCAACAACCCCTTATTCACCGGCCTGGAAAGGAGTTACCCTTCCTAACAACACTTGTGAGGTAGGTGAGGTGTCACCCGAGGCGGATAAGGGTGCTGCAGGAACCAAGCTTCCACAGTGGCGAGGAGGATATGCTCTTACACCTAGAATACACACTGTCGCATGAACCAGAGATAACTAATTCTATGTTCAACTATTTATTTATCATTTGCATCAGAAGCAATTCTCCGATTTGTCACAAACCATTCACATTAACAAACTCATCCTACTCAATCATTTTAAGCATAATCAAATCCACAGCATAAAAAACATACACAATTGTTCATCATTGTAAAAGACAGAAGATAGACCTCATAACTAAACATATCCATGCATTCATTAAACACTGCAGAAAAACCGGTCACAGAAACAGTCAAAACATGATATCGCCGTTACAACCGAACCCAAAAGATAGGATTAATTACCAATCGATCGATGCCCTTATGCTTACAATCTTGATTTATTTATATGCTTACATAATTTTACAAAATGGTCCGCATGACCAACTCAACTATTTAACAATATTTATACTTCCGCAAAAAGTGGCGAAAGGTCCTTCTTCCGCAGAATGACCCTTTCGCACTTGTCAGCTTCCGCACTTCCTACGGATCTATCCCGTGCCAATAGGCCCCCAACAAAAACTTGTGGCTTGTCCTGAGCCACTTCAGATCAACACTGCTGGTTTGTTATACTGGTATTGAAAGTCCTCATAGGTGGTACAGATCCGGTCGACTATCTCCTTCACTGATGTGCGAATCTGTGCACTTTCCATCACCTGCTGCTCTGTTGGGTGGTCAGTCACTTTTTGTCACACCTCCTGTAGTTGCTCCTCTACCTGTTTCATCTCTGGAACCATGCTTGCTATTAGGGTTTCTGCTTTTTCCTGAAGTTCATCCAAATGTGCCGCTCGTCATTGCTTTCTTTCATGGGCTTTCTCAGCTCGCTGCTTCATATTCTATAATTCCGCAGTCTTTGTCATCCTTGTCATGGTGGGCATTACTTTAAATGACCCCTTAAACATTTATAGCTGCTCTTCGTCTTCGCGATGCATTTTCTTTAGTGCCGCTAACTAGTCATCTTCGACCAACTTGTCCCAGAATTCTGTAAGGCTTACAACCACCTTCTGTGCGGCCCATTCCAACTCTTGGATTTCCATCACTGCTTCTTCTATCGCCATCTGTGGACTCTGGACTTGTGCTGGTGGTGTGCTGGGTGTTACCTGAGCCTGGAGTTACGCATTTTCTTTTCGGATTTCATTCATATCAACTCCTAACATGACAGCCTGGGATTTTGGGTCAACATCCAAGTCCAACGCTGCAGTTTCACACGCCTTTTCTAGTGCTCTTTGTAGTCTCGTCCATTCCATCGCAATCTCTTCCTTCGTGGTGAGCGCTCTGGTCTGTTATGCAATGACTGCTTCCTTGTCAGCTAGGTATTTCTCTAATTGTGCCTTCTCCTCTAGAGCATGTACCTGCGCATCATGTACTGTGGTATGATCATCTAGGAGTTGTTGGGCCTCTATCTTGCTGCATTGTAGTCGTTTCATGTAATCGACCATCTTATTGTGCATCGCAGCCTCACGGTCCCGGATTTCTGCGCTTGCTGCCACTTGGACTCGATGTAGTGTCAACATTGGCAGTAGGTTGAAGTCGATCATTGTCAGGGGATCCTTTCGGAGCTCCAGGTCCAAGTTCTCGTCTCCTGTGAAGAAGGCATGTGTGTCGACTTGAACTATGCGTTTCTGGTTACCTACCTCGACCTCGACTCTGGGAGTCGACAGGTTTTGCTGGATATCGCCGTGTGGTACCCTAATGTTGATTATCGTATTCACCACCGTATTCAACAATTCCCCTATGTACTGGAAATTGTCCGCAGAATTCTTTGTAACCTTCTAGCGATTGTGCTCTATAATCTGCGTAATACTATCCAACAGACTGTCGGCCTGCTGCGCAGTGAGCCTGACCTGTGTGCACCCATCGTTGCAGTCCATTCTGTTCTTTGTCCTTTGTTCTTCCTGCTGGAGGTCAAGCTCTAGGTCCATTGGGGTGTTGGCTGTTGAGGCACCGTCGTGACCAGAGTCCACCGTTTGATCCTTTGCATCAGTCTCCTGTTCCTCCTTCTGGTTGATGGAAGCTTCATCATTCTTGGCCGGGTGCTGTCGGCCTACTGCCTTTGCCGCTGCAATGTCCTTCAGATCTGCAGGGACTCTCCATTCCTTAGGCCAGTGGGCAATAATGTTGTCAAGCTTGGCCTTAGTGAGCTTGTACTGTGTTCTCACCCATTGCTTGGTTGGATCTGCGTGTGCTTGGAGCTAAATCGTGTGTATTTCGACAAATATCTGGGCGACGGACTAATACTTCGTCGTGGGTTGCAGTGTGATCCGCGGTATCATCATTGCGTCCATCCGCATCCTCTCAATCCAAACATAGAACTGGATGACATTTTCCTGCTGGCGTTCCTTATCGGTAGTTGCCCATAAGTTCTGGTTCCGTGAGGTCCACCCCTTGGTAGTTGTCTGGTTCCCTCCATGCTTTTAAGGCAATCAGAAGGAGTAACCATGAATACGTGAAAGGCCGTCCGTGTTCCTAGGCATCATATGCGTCCTCAGTCAGTTCGTGTAGCAGGAATTGAGCCCAGTTCAGCCTTTTTCATACGGCGCATTGTTTTGTTGCTACAATGACCCTTGAATTGCATTGCATCAATCGATTTTCCTTATTACTTTGACCGCTAATATTTTTGTTGCGACTCGGACCGCTTGGTTGTTTATTGTGTGGATCAGGTAGCTGCAGGAATCCTTCTATACCCCATACTTTATAGCCAACTGCTCAACCACTTTCTTATCATTATCCTTTCCTTGGAAATTTTTTGAAGGGTCGGCTCCCTCTTGTGGTAGGCCGGTGACTTTGGCGATGAGGTCGACGGTAACTTGGAATCTCTCATGCAGCCACAGGGATCTGTCATGGAAGCATGCCAGGAGTTTCTTGATGCATGCATTAACCTGTGCTAGATGCCCGAAATGTGGTAGAAGGGTGATGCCAAGTAACCCTAATCGTGCCAATCCCTGTGCCCACTCTCTCGGTTCCTTCGTGGTTGGGCCGCTTATGTGGGGGACGTCCTCGTAAGCTTCCGCATACTCCTTAAACTTAGCTAGATTGTGGTCTGTTTATTGTAATCTCTGCAACTTGGTGGTAATATCCCCACTCATCTTAACCCCTGGGGGTACCGGTGCGACTGCAATGGTGTATCTGTCATTTTTTTTGATCCGCAGCACGGGTGACCCTGCCCGGTGAGGCGGAACATATTCTGAAAGCATGGGACTGTCGTATCCCTCTTGCACATCTTCAGCAGTGGGGGATCCTGCAGCGCCGTTCTTGTTCCTGGTGGATGCCCGGGTGGCCTTCTTTTTCTCCCGACCAATATTATGGGGTCGCGTCGCACTTCTCTTTTTCTTGCGTGGGATTGATGACATGACTTCGGGCTGCTCCTGAACAATTGGTGTGGCCTGTGGTCTTTCGGTGTTGGTGCTAGACACGTACACTTCCATTCGGCTCCTGGAATACTACAGTAGCTGGATATGCTTCCCCATTGCCCTCTATATATCGGTTAGTAATGTTCATCCGTTCGAGGCCATCATTGTTGATTCTCATCGGGATTCGCCAAATCCGTTGCTTGCGCTGGATATTAACTCCCGATGTCTTGGGTTTGACTCTGTTCGGTGTGGTATAAATGCGGCTTTTAGCACCTTTAATGTCGGATTGGAATATCACTCATCGTGGCGGCTTCTGTCTTGGTTCTATCATGTCGACAGATTTTTGTGATTTATTATGATTCGTGTGATACCTATCTTTATTTACTTGTTATTATTATTATTTTTTTTTAATTTTTTTTTTTAGCATTGCGGTACTAGGTGGTGCCGTATTGTCGACACCGTATCGCAGGGTTTGGTCTTCACGCTGGGTGATGTCGTTTGTGGTCGCAAATTTCTTGTGATCGCATATTCATTTGTCTCGAACTCATCCTCCGAGGTGTGAATGTCCTGTCTCTCTGAGGACCTTGTCGAAAATAAGTCTTGAAATTCATGCAACAAGTCTGCTATTCTCGTGATAGTTGATTCGTCCCAATGCTCTCCAATGTTCGCGACTTTCAGGTTTTCCTCTAATCCAATGTTTACCTTCATAATCTTTAGTGGCTGGTTGTACTTGTCGAATGGTAGCTTAGGTGCCTTCACATTGCGACTCCCTTCTGAATCCATCCCATGTGTAGCTCTGGGATCGTCGTCATTATTCGGTTCTCCTGAGACGTTGTAGCAGTCCATCATCATTTCGGGTGTCATGGTCCATCGGAGTTCTGATGGCTGCGCTGTCGGTTCTGCCTCGAAAATCTTCTTCGTAATTATCTGAAGTGCATTATGGATGAAGGGATTTTCATTTGAGAAGGAGAATGTTTGGATAAATCCAACTGTTAATTGATCCCAAGAAAGTGTACCGATTCGTAGCTCTATTGCGACATACCAACTCCACGGTACTTCATCCAATGTATGCATGAAGGCATGCACCCATTCCTGGTCCGGTTGCATTGCCCATTGGTGCTGACAAGCCTTCACATGTTCGTTCGGGTTACATCTGCCATCGTACTTTTGCCAGTTCCATGCTGTGGTGTCACCGAAACGTACCTCTAGGAGGGATCGGCATAGTGGCCAGTTTGATATCCTTGACTTATGCGCTGCCCACCAGCGCGTAGGAGTAGCCTTCAAGGTTTCCCCCAAGGCCAAGAGTCTCTGCGGTTCCGCTACCTTTTCTTCTAATTCTATTAAGAAGGTGCTCAAATTTGATAATCCTTCATATGTTGGCAGCGCGCACTCCCTAGTAGCCACCCAATGCACCGACTGTGTAATCCTTGCACATCTGCGAAACGACACTTCATGAAGTCGGTTTTGCCAATTTTCCAATGCCTCATCTGAGTCCAAAGATGCTGAACTAGAGCTACGCCATTTTAACTCCCCTTCATCGGTTGGATTGATGTAATATTCATAAATGTTATACAGGCTATCCCATCCTTCCGCATATTCATCTCTGGTGGGATCCACATATCATTGTCCTTCCGTGGGATCTAGTGGTGTGACAACCCTTATTTCCCGATCTTCAAATGACATGATCCGCTTCTTGAAATTGATGATCTCCTGATTTTACATGGCCCAGTCGATTCCCAATAGTGCTGGATACAGACATGTGTTATCTATTATTTCTATAGCATCAAAATCGGCATATGTCCGAAGTCCTTTGATTTCGACGGGAAGTTGACACACTCGGTTGAGGGGGGTGACCTTGCTCTGGTTTTCCAATCGCAGTTGTACTGGTGACCAGGTCATTTGTGGTTTTCCCATCATTTCCCATGTTTCTCAGAATTTTCAAATCTGACCCTAAATCCAAAATAATGGAGTCGACATCGAATTCTCCGATTTGTGCCGACATCCTCATCTCTCTACCTGTCTTCCTTTTCTTATGTATGCGATTGACCCTGAGCTCTTGGCATTCTCCCTCTCGTTGATTCAATAGGTTGGATATCTCCTCCAATGCCTCCTCATCCTTTACTAACACTAAGCAACTCTTTAGGAAGGCTCTTAAGGTAGTGGCCTTTCTTCGCGACTTTGTCTGGTCGAACGTCGGCGGCATATCATAGATTTCTTCTTGAAGAGGTGCGTTCCTCATCTATCGCAACACCTCCTGTTGCGCTTTTAGGAAAGTGTCTTTTTCTGCGCCTGCGTCAAACGTAACATTTTTCTTTCCTATTGGTTGGACAATGGGCTGTGATCTGTCAACTCCCGTTACTGCTCCTCCTCACGTCACTATTCCTACTGTTGCGGAATGTCTCCTAACTTCTGCTGATATTTTCTGTACTGTTGGTTGGTTTTGGTTTTGACTCTGGTTTTGGTTTGTTGGGGTTGGCAAGTTCTTTGTTTTCCATCTGGCGATGAGCTGCGTGAAATCCTCTACAACATGGTCTATTCCGCTGCAATACGTGCACTACGAGGCCTGATTTGGGCAATCCCTTGTGAAATGTCCTTGTTGCCCACAATTGTAACATGTAGGAGGTCCTCGACCCTATCTGACGGCTCCTCCTCATCCTCTACCACCACCACATCCTCCGTGGAATCCTCCACCAAATCCTCTGCGTGGCAGTTCGTATTGTGTCTGCTGATACTGTGGTTGCTGATACTGCGGTTGTGGGTATTGTTGATACAGCGACTGCTGGTACTGTAGTTGCAGACACTGCGGTGCACCATACTGTAGTTTCCTGCACTATCCTTGGTCAAATTGTGGTGTCTATATAAACTACGGTTGCGGCTAGGCATACTGCGGCTGCTGCAACCCCAGTTGTTGCTCTTCTCCCTTTAGCAGGTATGCCTCCATGTTTCGTTCTTGCAACAAATCGTGGGCTCTGCAATCCTTTTCGTCGTGCCCCACTGATCAACATAATTTACAATATAGACTTGCTGGTTTCAACACTATCTTCTATAAGTATATGTAGTCCTCCGGTCGATGTCCCTTGTCCTAGAAAATGGGACACCATGGAAGGCGTTCCTGGGGAAGGGGGTTCGGCGCCCCCGAATTCAAGTACTGTTGAAACACTAAACAATTATCCTTATGGTGGCCTTTCGTCCTGCATCTGGTGCACCATACATTTTCGCGGGTATCTTTTCCTTGCCTCATGTCCTGTAGTTGGAGTGTCAACGTAGCCAGTTGTGCTTGAATCTTGTCCATTCTAGCTCCAGTCTCTCCGATCGGCGAAGCCTCTAGCTTCAATGTGATTTCTAATGCTTCAGCTTGATCTGCAACCTTCTGTTGGATCAATGGTCCTCGAATATGTGGTATTATCCCAACGATAAACCACTCTTTATGCTACAGGTCGTTTATTGGAAAACTGACTTTCGCTATCAGTGTCTTGTATCTCTGATCAAACTCCCATACTGGCTCATTCGGGTATTGTCTAATCTCTTTGAGCTCAGTAATGTACTGTGCTTCTGACTTGGGTTTTTTAAATTCATGGATCATCGTTGTTTTAATTTCTGCCAATGTTTTCCCTGGACCCTTGGTAAACTTTATGAACTAGTCCAGTGCATGGCCTCGAAAGGTCATCGCCAACTTTCTCTTTTTGATGTTTTTGTCTTGGACCTGCTTCACAGTCCACACTGCTTCGCATAAAAACCAAAACTGTTCGGGATCCTCTGTCCCATATCCTACAAAGCTCGACATCTTCGTATTGTTTTCCATCGTGGGGTTCCTATTGTTGTTACTTACTGATGCACTACTTTTTCCGCTACACGTGGGACATCTCTGTGAGTTATTTATGGTTTTTCCTTTAAATTGATAAGTGGTGTGCGGGGTTGAAGGTATGTGGTATCTTACGATCCATCCTTCTTCTGGGTATCTTGGTCATCGCCTTCCTCCTCATAATAAGGGAGCTCTGTCCTCTATGGCCCTATTGCGTAGTCTTCCCTTCCGGTCCTCTCAAGGGACTCTTCCTCAGTCCTCCTCCTCTTATCAGGATGCCAGAATATCGTTCCACTTCTCAAGGTGCCACAGTCTTCCTCAACTTCCCTTAAAAATTCATCGTCGCTCATGTCCATCTACTCTGCATCTTTCCTAGCGGATCCGTAACCATGCGATACCTACAACCCCTGCACAATGATCTGTCTACTCATCGGAGGTCATTTTCATCATGCCCTTTTCGCACACTAGCATCTTAATCCATAGGTTTAGCGACAAGACGAACCTTCCCCTTGGTCCCCTGAAAAATCATATTTTCATGTCGCTGTAAGAACTATTGGTATCTATCGCGAACTCAGTGATGTACCCCTCTAGGATACTATCGACCCAGAAATCAACAGCCCTTAATACTATATTGTTGACTTGCTTCAGTTGTCGAATTAATTCTGGAGTCTACTAATCTGATCCAATACTCTGGTTGGTATGTCCTCTGAATTTCAACTGCGTGAGCCACTCCTGTCCACTCCTGTAGTATTATTGGGAACTCGACGAAGAATATATCATGGATATCCAAATATATGTGCTTTTGCAACCAACTTTCTACTGTCTATACCAGGTTCCTCCTTTCTTATTTCACAAACTCTTCTACTTTCTAACTGAACCACTCTTGGATCTCTGGCTTCGTCGGATGCAACAACATATCCTCTTCTCTCTTCTCAGGGTCCTGGCAACAGAACCATTTGTTGACACGGGGTCTTTCGACAGGGGTTCACACTGTCGTCAACAACACCAACAACCCCTTATTCACTGGCCCGAAAAGGAGTTACCCTTCCCAGCAACACCTGCGAGGTAGGTGAGGTCTCACTCGAGGCGGATAAGGGTGTTGCAGGAACCAAGCTTCCGCAGTAGCGAGGAGGATATGCTCTTACACCTAGAATCCACACTGTCGCACGAACCAGAGATAACTAATTCTATGTTCAACTATTTATTTATCATTCGCATCAGAAGCAATTCGCCGATTTGTCACAAACCATTCACATTAACAAACTCATCTTACTCAATCATTTTAAGCATAGTCAAATCCATAGCATAAAAAACATACACAATTGTTCATCATTGTAAAAGACAGCAGATAGACCTCATAACCGAGCATCTCCATGCATTCATTAAACACTACGGAAAAAATCGTTGCAGAAACAGTCAAAACATGATATCGCTGCTACAACTGAACCCAAAAGATAGGATTAATTACCAATTGATCGATGCCCTTAGGCTTACAATATTGCTTTATTTATATGCTTACATCATTTTACAAAATGGTCCACATGACCGACTCAACTATTTAACAATACTTATACTTCCGCAAAAAGTGGCGAAAGGTCCTTCTTCCGCGGAATGACGCTTTCGCACCTTTCGACTTCCGCACTTCCTGTGGATCTATCCCGTGCCAACAGGCTACAATGGAAGAAGGGATTCCATGAAGACGAAAGATCTAGTCCAGGAAAATTTGTGCGACTGAGGAGGCTGTATAGGGATGGATGAGGGAAAAAAAATGACTATATTTGGAGAGGCGATCAACCATAACCAAAATCATTGTCTTCCCTCCAGATTTAGGGAGCCCTTCAATGAAATCCATAGAAATATCTATCCAAATCCATGTAGGGATGGGCAAGGGCTTGAGCAATCCCAGAAGGAGTGACGTTTCACCCTTATTGTGCTGGCAGGTATCACATTCAGACACCATCTGTTGAATTGACCTTTTCATTCCCTGCCAAAAGAAGTTACGTTGTGCTCACTCATATGTTTTAAGGAACCGAGAGTGCCCTGTCGATGGAGAAGCATGGAGTTCATAGAAGATATCCTATTGAATATCTGTGCTCTGGGGAAGCACCAGACGACCCTTATATCTCAGGGAAGCACCATCCCAAGAGTAATGTGGTACAACAGAAGGGTTGGTGGCCAAGCGTTGGATGAGTTGATATACTGAAGAATCATTGACATAGCCTTGTGTAACATCCCGTAAAAATCACAAAAAATTCAAAACTTTTCTACGTGAAATTTAATGCTTATTTAGTAAATGTGGAAAATAGAACAATGTACAAAATGTCGTCTTGCTGTATTAAATGCCCTGCTGGCTTATTAAGTAATGATTTGCGACAACAGATTTCTGCTTAAATTTTGATGTTATCCCCAAAAAATTTGTATGCTGGTGCACATCTCTACTGTTGTTGTTTATAAATGTTGATTCCACTATTTGACTAATGTTTTCTTGTTTGATTGATGAAGGGGTCCTTCGGATGCCCCGAGGCTTACTTAGCATTCGTGCTAAAGCATGTTGATTTGTACTTGTGACAGATTTACAGGTAAGAGATTAAGTTGCGACAAGTAATCAACAGTTTATCTAAGAAGATCCATCATGTTCGTATCGCAGTGTTGTACCTAGATTTATTTTGGTTTTCATCCAAGTTGACTTTATGTAAATGTCTACCTTCTAATTCCATGGTAATTTGTGGAAGTTCTGTGCACAACGGTTTGTTAACTTGTTTAGGGCCTATAACCTGCAAATGATAGTATTGGTCTTGAAATGTTCTTCTTTTGAAATACAATATCATGTGAGTAAGTGTACATCTAAGTCCATTCATCAAGTTTAACCCTGTGGACTGTTTAAAAAGTTGTAGGATTGTTATCAATTCCTTGCAAGTAAAGTTTATTGCCATTTTACTCACTATCGCATGTATGTAATGTGTGTTGTGTGCATGGTATTACCTTATGTGATACTTATGCGATACTATAGTTATTCTTAATAACTATTCTACAAATGATATGAATTATATGCAAATTCCAATATCTATATGCAAACATTATGAATTGTTCGCATTATAAAGTTGTGTGACAATACTCTACTACCTATTTGATAATATGCACATATTGCAATACTATATGATAGTGGAAATCTATGCAATTATATAATATGTGGACTATATGCAAACTATGTAATTATAGGTTGCTATGAGAACTATGGGACTATCAATTTAACTAAGAGCAAACGTGTTGTAACAAGGTGTAAGCTTTCGACCATATGATATGTGAATCCCATGCAATTATTAATGTGATGTGAATCTTGGAAATGCCATACAGGTTGGCAGTCGTAACATAACCTAGGCATTAAATGTTCATAACTGCCGAGTCGGTGGATTTTCGATGTGGTACTGCTTAGTGTGCTCGACCATGTGCTGCCACTGTGAATATAGCCTTTTAAAGTGTTGAGGTGTAACATACGGGTTCACCTGTTGATGAGCTGGCTCCACCATACTTCCACCGTGGCTCATCGTGGCAATTGTAATGATACAACAATAAATAGGGTAGTTGTATTGGGATTTCGTGATTCCATCTATCAATATGCACCGTTGATCTTTCAAGGGTTTAATCCTATCTTGCTATGCTTTCGATGAGTTATTGTGTTCCAATCCTTTGGTAGTGGAGGCTCTGTGCGACCGACAGGCTGCTGGTTTTTAGCCTCATTGTTCTGCCTGTAACTTCTGAGTTTCGAACTTATGATATCTGTATAATGTGAAGCCAAGCTTCTTCAGTCTGTATAGTGTTGAAGGTTTAGGTTATCAGTTTAGAAATTGATTTGTAAATGGATTCGATAACCTGATTTGTTGAGGGTTTGTTCTTTTGAGCTTGGGATTTGAAAGGAAATGGCCCAAGGCCTCGCCATAGTTGTTACATTTCCTAGAACTGCGTTGCTGTGATAGATAGTTGTTCGTTGGGTGTTGGCTTCAGTTACTTCTGCATTTTAACGTGGTAGGGTTTCGTTGTAGTGACTACAGACTTGGCGTTCGTCGATTTTACAGTTAACAATCTGTGAGGTAATGTATTCACCTTCCTCCACTGTAATATTTCCACAATATGTTTATTAGTTTATCAACCTTCTAATACTGAAGTCTTTTTCATTCAGATACTGTTTTAATCTCTGGTGATTGTCGTTGTAGGTATAGCTAAGGAATGGCTACTCGAATCTGGCGTTGAAGGTTGGAAAGCTATACCAACCAGTAAGCCTCGGCGGTAGCTTTGAAAACTCTAGGTTGATGAGATGGTGTTCGGCTATGTGATATTCTGTCTGTTGTATTTGTAACTCAGTGAGTTTTGTAAAATGTAGATAGGGTTTGCATTCTGTTTGAAAGAATGGGGAGGATGTACCTTGACCCATAAGGCAATGGCCATGCCTGCAATATTCTTATAACAAGGGTTTTACCCTCAGACTTGAATAATGCACTTCATGGTGTTTCTCGACCACTTGTTATCGTTTTTCTTTTGTGTAAGGTTAAAATATAAGTGTTTAAAGTCTGTAAAGACAATGCATCTGTTTGCTACAGGCTAGATAACTTGTATCTAGGTTTGACCTATGGCTAGTGTGAAGTTTTGTTTTATGTTATAATTCTGATCCTGTGTTTAGGGTTTGACCTGCGAACAACATTTGTAACTCGTCGATGGTATGAGCATAAGCAATGTTTTTGGAAACCTTGTGTTTATTTAAATTGTTTGTAAAATCTCCCGTGGTTGTTTTGTTAACTCAATCCTAACTAGTCGATCTACAGACATGTTTATGGTGTAAACGATTTTGTCTTTAGTCTTGTTATAATAACGATAGTCAAGTTTGCCTGTCTTGATACTTCTGTCTGAGTCAAGTTTGCTTGTCTTGATACTTCTGTCTGAGTCAAGTTTGCTTGTCTTGATACTTCTGTTTGAAATGGTTGTCTAACGTTTAAAAGAAAAGAATATCAGAATGTTAATCAAACTGATAATGTTAACCAGGTTTTCTACTATGAATTGTTGAGATTAATGCTTGATCCTATTTACATGATACTGCTTTTGTAAGTATAAAGAAATAAAGTTAAACCTGTTGTGGAAATGGAAATGTTTACTATATGCTAGAGAATAATAACTCTATTAGGGTTTTGACATAAATAACAAATAACTGGATTTTCACTGTGGAAATATGATTTAAATAAATGTATGAAAGTGAATATGAACATGGAAAATTACATGATGTCTATAGAAGAATATCATTCTGCTATATTTTGAAATTTAATCTTTATCTATCCTAGTTAAACAAAAACATCTTAACTGCTGAATATGGATAAATAAATCCTATACTGTTAGAACATAATATAATTACTTGAAAACAATGACATTTAAAAACAGAATTATTGTATATAAACTATGAACACTACTAAATAAGAATAGTTAATAATTAGAATACTGAAATATAAATACAGGAATTTAATAGGAAGTAGAAACTTTGAGGAATTATAATAAATTAAATCTTCCCATTCACTTGGCTATTTGCCTATCAGACCTATCTATTTTTAATCTGTTTCTGTACTGGAGTACGATGTTGTTCCTTTTTGCATGGGGAAAAATACAGAAACCATTCTATTCAATCATTTCACATTTATGTAGAATTACTAACTTATACAGGAAAATGATATAACTTATAAATTAAACAGTGAAAGTTTTAATAAACAACAGAACTGTAATATGGAAAATAGATAACAGAAATTAAAAATAAAACAGATAAGACAATAGAACCTGTAACTGATGATAGGCTGACAAACACCCAAGGAGGCCTGTTCCTCCCAACCTGCTTCAGAATAAGTAGCTCAACTGCTGACTTCTAATGAACCCCCTAGCCTGCTTATTGATACAGTAAGTGGGTGGAATCTATGTAGAAGCAAGGCACTCAAAAATACCTTCTCCACTCGGTATCAACCTCCAGAAACAAATGCCTTCTCCACTCAGCATCAAACTCCTGAACTCAATAAGAGTTTGGCAGACTCACAACATGATCAACAACAACATATCCCCTCATCAAATCTCTTGGGTGCAAACACAGCAAAACCCCAAGGTAAATTTCCTCGTCAGGAAAAGTGATGAACCTCAGTTCAATATTTGATGGCTATTATATAGACTGCCTAGGTCTTTTAGTGGTCAGTTTGGAATAAATGAGCCTCAAGCTCCAGTCCCATCTTTCAAGGCACTATGACCACATTTAAAGGGAGTTGTCCCATACCAACAGCTAGTTAGTTGCATCATGATGCTGCCACTTGTCCATTGCCTTCTACCCCAGATTCCATTCCACCTAGTGGATCAGTAAGCACTCTTTCAACAGTCCTCTTAGGTGTTTGTCTCCTATTTTATTTATTAAATAATAATATATTGTGCAAATTACAGTCATCCTTGGACACCTGTCCAATATAAAATTTACAATAAAAGTTATCATAATGTTTCTAAACACAAAATTTTTTCTAGCTTAAAGGGTATGTTACACCTTGTTGAACAAATTGCAACCAATTTGGAACAAGCATAGAAATAGCTGAAAGCTAAACTTGGTCATCAAATGTGCGAGAAAGAGCATCCGCCACAATATTGTCCTTACCCTTCTTGTAAGTGATCTCATAGTCATAACCCATGAGTTTGCTAACCCATTTCTGTTGTGCTGGGGAGGATACATGTTGTTCCAGGAAATATTTCAGACTATGGTGATCAGTCTTGATGTAGAAATAATTCCCTAATAGGTATGGTCGCCACTTCTGTACTGCATGCAAAATATCCATCATTTCCTTCTCATATGTAGAGGAAGCTAAATTCTTACCTAAAAGGGCTTTGCTGGTGAATGCAATGGGATGTTCATCTTGAAGGAGAACAACACCAATTCCATTGTCGCAAGCATCACTCTCAATAGTGAAGGGCTTGGAAAAATCGGGCATAGCTAGAACATATGTAGTACACATAGCTTGTTTCATTTTGTCAAGTGCACACTCAGTAGCATGTGTCCATGTAAAAGCATCATTTTTCAATAGACCAGTTAATGGAGCTGCAATATTTCCATAATCTTTGACAAACTTGTAGTATAGCCAGTCAATCCCAAAAAACCATGAAGACTCTTGAGTGTCTGAGGAGGCGGCCAATTGTTCATGGTAGCTATTTTTGCAGGATCCACGCAAACCCCTTGTGCTGAAATAATGTGCGCGAGATACTCTACTTCCTTCTGTCCAAAAACACATTTAGACTATTTAGCGTGGAGATGATGGTCAGAGAAAATTTGCATTACAAGATCCAGATGCTGGAGATGTTTAGCCCATGTTTTACTGTATATGAGGATATCATGAAAGAAGACCATAATGAATTTCCGCAAATAGGGCCGGAATATTTTATTCATCAATACCTGGAATGTGGAAGGAGAATTGGTGAGGCCAAAGGGCATGACCAAAAAATCATAGTGGCCATCATGTGTGCAGAAAGTTTTTTTAGGGATATCATCCTCATGAACCTAAATTTGATGATACCCAGAATTAAGATCCAACTTGGAGAAAAATTGACCACCATGAAGCTCATCAACAATAGGAATTGGAAACTTATCCTTGATTGTGAGGTGATTAAGTGCTTGCAAGTCAATGCATAGGCGCCATGACCCATCTTTTTTTTGGACAAGAAGAATTGGTGAAGAAAAGGAACTAATACTAGGGCAAATAATACCTTGCTTCAGTAAGTCCCGAACGAGCATTTCAATCTCAGTTTTTTGGTGAAATGGGTAGCGATAGGGCCTGATGTTGGGAGGAACGCTTCTAGGAAGGAGCTGAATATGATGGTCCTTTGTCCTTGAAGGTGGCAATCCCACTAGTTCAGTAAAGACAACTGTATATTTATCCAGAATTTGTTGTAGATCCAAAGGAGTAGTGGAGACCGCTGATGGTTGCATCTGAATGGAATGGATCTAAGCGATGACACAATGTGAATTCTTCTTAAGGATATTTTCCATGCGATGTGAGCTGATGATGCTGAGAGACCCTAGTTGTAAGCCTGTCAATGTGTGTTTTTGTCTATTGGTTGAAAACTGCATCCAAAGTTCAGCAAAATCCCATAAGATGGGGCCAAGTGTGCGTGGCCAATGAGCGTCCAAAACCACATCACATCCGCCTAAGGAAAAGGAAAACATGTCACAGCGCAGGTTATAATATCCCATAGAGATACACACATTGCGACACTTCGCTTTGCAAGGTAAGGTGCCCCCATTGGCAACCATGACTTCAAAGTTGGATCAAGGATGGAAAAAACAAACAGCCTGTTTGGTGATCCGAGGGTCAATGAAGTTATGAGTGCTACCAAAATCAATGAGTATTGTAAGAGGAAGCTTCTTGAAGTAACCCCTGAGCCGCATTGTTTGGGGGGGTGGTGACTCTGGATAAAGCATGAAGATATATCTCTGGGTGGTTGTCCTGAGATGGAAGGTCAATAGGCGACTCCTGAATGTCGACTTGATCATGTATTGTATCTGGAGCTTCTTAACTAATTTAAGAGGCATGCGGAGAATCCACATCCAAGAGATAGAGCTTTTTCTCAACACATCTATGTTTCTGAGTGAATTTCTCATCACAATTATAACAAAGCGCTTTTTCTCTGTGTGTCCGCATCTCTGTTTCAGACAAATGCTTGATAAGAGTTGGTCGAGGAGCTAGCGAGATGGGAGGTCGTTGGAAACCCATATTTCTGAAGGGAACAAAAGTGGGTTTGGAGCATTGTTGGGCTGCGATCTTGTCCTCTGCCAACTTAGCCAACTCCAGGGCTTCCATCATTGTGTTGGGACAAAACATTTTGACCTCATATCGGATTGCATCCTTTAGACCATTGATAAAACAACTCCTGTAGAAGTCATCAGGTAATCCTTCTATGTGATTGGCTAGTTTCTCAAATTCAATTTGATACTCTCTCACAGTGCCAATTTGGCGAAGTTTAGTGAGGGTTCCTGTGAAGTCATCAAAAGCACCAGGACCAAATCGTTGCAAAAGGAGCTGTAAAAAATCTGACCATTTTGGCTCTTCATGAGCCTTGATGTACCAACGGTACCATTGAAGAGCTTTTTGTTCCAAATGAAAGGATGCAAGTGGAGCTTTGTTGACATCAAAAGTATTATGCAGATTGAAATATTGTTATGCCCGATAGATCCATCTAGTCAGATAAGTACCATTGAAGCGAGGAGAATCAAGCTTCAGACCACGGAAATTGCTATAAGAGAAGAATCCAGTGTCTGCAGAAGACTCTAACTGTCGTTTATTGTTCATGGTTGAATGCTCAAGATGGAGGCTGATAACTTTTTCTTCCAGATCCTGGAGTTTGGTTTTGAGGGCGACAAGTTCTTCCTCCATAGTTTTTCCTCCTACGCGGGTGACAACCATAACCAGGAGTTTTTTTTTTTTTGAATAGGTAGAAAAAAAAAACTATTTTAGTAAAGGAAAATTTGGATTTGGGAAAAACTCTGATGGGGAATTTGGGTTTGACTAGGTTTTGGACACATTCGAATAGACAGAGAAGCAGGAAATGAGGATTTCAGAAGCGGGGTGAAAGAATTAGAAAAATTTTCAGAGAGGGACAAAGAAGCAGAAATAGGAAATGAACACTGTGGAAAAATTTGAAGGCGATTGGGTGAAAATCAAATAAGTTATGGAAAACCCTAAAAATAGACAAATGTGGGATTTCTGGATTTGGGAAGTGGAATTTGGGATAGGGTCCTCAAGAATGAAATATGCAGAATGGGATTTCAAGGGTGTCAGTGAAGTTTCAAGGGAAACGAAGTTAAAACAAGGGAGATATCTGAATCTGCAACGACGCGAAACTGATTGGCAACAGTTCTGGATAGATGTAATTTGCGATTTATCAGTTGAAAATAGATATGGACCCCAGGAATGCTCGACTTCCTAATGGTTCAAGGGATTCACTCAGCCACCAATGCTGTCCGACGGATTGCGTATTGGGGCAGTGTTAGAAAAACAGGGCCGCAGAGCAATAACAATAAACAAGATGCAAATATAAAATACACAAACACATTACAAGAGAGACACCAATATATCGTGGTTCACCCAAGATGGGCTACGTCCACACTGAAATTGCCAGTCCTTATTATTATACCATCCATCAAATGAAGGGATAAAACCTGCAGTACATCCGCTGCACTTCCTTTTCACTGTCTCACATTCTCTCTTCATGATCTCAGAGATCTTTACAATGCATAATACCTAATACGTCAACCCTAGCCGTATTACAATTTCTTTCTTATAAAGGGGAAATACCATGGGTTACCAAAAACCATGGGCCCATAATCTGTTGGCGAAATAGCCCAAAATTTCCTTCGGGGGATACACTCCCAAACCCCTGATGGGGGCCCATTGGCCCCCATGCCCCCCATCCAGGGGAGTGCAACCCCTCCGCCAGACCCCTTGGGGCACGTGCCGGGATCATAACCAAACCTGGGGTACAACATGACTGAAACAACACCATCTATGAGACTGGAAGATCAGGCTCCACAACCAATAGGCAATACCCCTCACTCCACGGCTTAGGTAAAACTGATTATAACCGCTTTGCCACAAACGACAACTCTTGGTTTACGTCACGGGTGGGAACTAGTCAATCAGGTAGGGGTCATTGCCCTTTTCACTGGTAGGTCCTCTCAATGGGCCAGCTACTTCGGGGTTCCTGTGGTACTCCTCATAATGAGTTTTAGGGCTTAAGCCCAAGTACTTCCCATAGTTAAGTGGATAGGGATTATTCCCGGATCCGAACCTGCAACAGATGTGAATTATTTTTTGTTGCATAAATTTCACCCAACAAGGCCAAGAAAGTGCTATGATACCAGATGTGAATAACCTGCAACAATTAATTGATGAAATACATGATATATCAGATCACATAATATTTTTATTGATTGCGGGCCACTTCGAGGGGGCAACCTCCTTTGATCAAGCTTAATACAAATAACTTCATTGTGCCTTCATTGGCCTCAACACAAACTTATATATTAATCCTAGGCGCCAATACTATGGGTCAATACCATGGGATGACTTACAAAGCATATGCGTCCAATACTATGGATCAATACTATGGGCTAATACAAACTATGGATCAACATATAATACTACGGGATGACTTACAAGGCATATGCGTCCAACAAACAATATTCTAACAAAGTAAAGAGAAGGGTTGACATGAGTTCCTAACATAGATTTATAAATGAAGTGACATTCTACCCTCTTTTACAATGTATCCTAAATAAGAAAAAGGTAGAGAGAGATAAGCAAAAAAGACAGAGAAAAAGAGAATATTATCGTTAGTTTGCGATAAATTTTGATCCCGAACTCGGATTGGGGCGCACTTGGTACTGTTGGAAATATCTCATCGAGGGATACAACTTTCGTGTTTTGAGCTTTGCGAGATTCCTCATAGTTTGGCCGGGGTGGGCATTTTAGTAAATTTGGGCATAAAGAATCTTAAAAAGCATCTTTCAAAAGATGCTTTTCGAAAAGCATCTTTTGAAAGATTCTTTAAAATATGATTTTCGAAAAGCATCTTTTGAAAGATGCTTTTTAAGATTCTTTATGCCCAGATTTACTAAAATGATCGCCCCAGACAAACCGTGAGGAATCTCGTGAAGCTAAAAACCTGAAAGTTGTATCCCTAGAAGAGATATTTCCAACGGTACAAAGTGCGCTCCAATCCGAGTTCGGGATCAAAAGTTATCGCAAAAATACGATAATATTCTATTTTTCTCTCTCCTTTTTGCTTATCTCTCCTACCTTTTTCTTATTTAGGATACATTTTGGCCTTGGTAATTCCTTATGGCTGCTATGACACAAGACGCAATTCAAACTACACCAGCAAGCACACCAAGAGCGCATCAAACTCCATCAAGTAGTTCAAGGAGATTTCAACATCATCAAATCCAATAAAAACAAGAAGTCTACGTGAAATATATGATTTTGATACAACAAACTCATTTTTAGCTTTTGAATTATTCTCTCAAACAGATGATCATCTAACATTTGAAGAATTTGTTAAAGATGATGCGTAGGCACAAGCCATGGATGAAGAAATTGAATGCACTGAAAAGAATCTGACATGGGAATTGGTAGAGGTACCTAAAGACAAGGATGTAATAAGTGTTAAGTGGATCTATAAAATCAAGCAAGATGTTGATGGTAATGTACAAAAGCACAAGGAAATATTAGTTGCAAGAGGGTTCACACAACAACCCGACATAGATTTTACTGAAACATTTGCACCTGTTGCGTGCATGGATACAATCAGAACAATTTTGGCCATAGTTGCACACAAAAAATGGCATGTTTATCAGATGGATGTTAAATATGCTTTCTTAAATGGTTATTTGGAAGAGGAAGTGTATTTGGAACAACCACAAGGATATGAGGTTCCAGGACAAGAAGAAAAAGTATACAGGCTAAAAAAGGCACTTTATGGATTGAAGCAAGCTCTTAGAGCTTGAAACAGCTGCATTGATTCCTACCTCATTCAAAATGGATTTCACAGAAGTGATTGTGAATCGACATTGTACACCAAATTCAATAGACAAGGTAACATGTTAATTTTTTATTTATATGTTGATGATTTAATATTTACTGGTGATTTTGGCATAGAAGATTTTATATCAGCCATGGAGAGTGAATTTGAAATGACTAATTTGGGGCTTATGAGATATTTTTCGGGCATTGAAGTCCATCAATCCAAAGATGGTATATTTATTTCTTAATATAAATATACAAATGAATTCTTCTAAAAGATTCAATATGGTAAATTGTAAATCTTCCCCAACACCAGTAATAGTAGGATTGAAATTAAGAAATGAGGATAATGGATCAAATGTTGATCCCACACTATTCAAAAGGTTGGTTGGAAGCCTTATGTATCTTACTGGGACAAGGCCTGATATAATGTATGGGGTGTGTCTGATCTCAAGGTTTAAGGAGTCTCCAAAAGACCCACACTGGTAGTTAGGTAAAATAATTCTGAGATATGTTAGTGGCACAAAAGATTTTGTCATTCTATACTCAACTTCAGAATATTTCAAACTTGTTGGATACATAGATAGTGATTTGTGGAGGAAACATGTATGATAGGAAAATCACATATGGGTGTACATTTCATTTTGGTACAAGAGTAGTGTCATGGCCATCAAAGAAACAACCCATTGTAACTATGTCATCAACATAAGCTGAGTATGTGACAGCTACAAGTGTTGCATGTCAAGCTATGTGGATGCGTAGGATGTTAAGAGATTTGTTGCAGGTCTAGGCAGAACCTACACCAATATACTGTGACAATAGTTCAACCATTGATTTGTCAAAGAACCATGTATTTCACAAGAGAACCAAGCATATTGATACAATGTATCATTTCATCAAAGAATTGGTAAATAACAAAGAAATTTGTTTAGAATTTTGCAGGTATGAAGATCAACTAGCAGACATATTTACAAAACCATTGGAAAGGGACACATTCCAGTACTTGTGGAGTTGTTTAGGAGTGAAAAATTCTCCACAGTGAATTTTGTTATGCACAGAGCAAGTTTCAGCTCTCAAATATTTTATATTTTTTTTAATGATCCCCATCTACTCGTAATTAAGGGGGGTGTTGGAAATATTAATTATGAGCTGATGTATATCAAATCCCCGTCGGTTAAATCGATGTATGTATGAGTATAGTTTTTTTAGATAGTCTATGAGTCAGCCTCTCAGTAATCTGGTGCATGTTTCCTTGTATTTATTTAGCCGTGTAATGTTTTGCAAGTCAAGATGTTAGGTAGATTTCAGTCAGGAATTAAATTACAATCTTTAATGTTACTCGGTAGCTTCCGAGAGAACCCAATATTATGTCTGTGTATATGTAAATGAAATGTCAGAGAGTAAAAAAAATAGAGAGCATAACATAGTAAGAGAAGACTTGGAGAAGGGTGGAGAGCTCAAGCTCAAAGTCTGAAGAAAGTTGTTGAGATCCCAAGCTCTTTGTATGGAAGAATCTGTGTGAACATTGGTCTATGTATGCAGCTATAACTCCTCTTTTGTCGCGGCAATATATATATTTATAATTTTCATGTATTACATGTAAGGTTGTTTTAAGTTGTGGGCTCTCTTTAGTTTCATGAATGAAAATGTTTTTAACATTTACCTTTTTATAAAAGAATCAAGCACCTTCAACATTTCACTTTATGAATCTTTTTTATCCCGAAGTAACTTCGCATCATGAAATTCCTATTTAATATATTGCTTTATAAAAATTGCTTTAATAGTTTGAGAAACTTAGACTTGAAGGTTGTAAATTGTCGCGGTGAATATTTCTTACTTGTTGCGGTGAATATTTCTTGCCACACCGTGAATAAAAGTTTCCACGTCGCAGCTATTTTTTTTTAATATTGCAAGTTTGTGGAAGTGTGGGCTTGTTGATGCAAGGGCTATCCAGTGTAGCGTATAAGTCTTGTGCATACCGAGAACCAAGTATAAGTTGATAAAACCTTCCTGTCATTTCAAACCCAAGCCAACCATGAGATGAAATGTGACATATAAAATGAATATTCAAATCATATATATATATATGCTTGCAGTACCACATATTGTAACCTAGACCAAAAATATGCAGGCACTGTGGAGAGAATTGGTAACTTACCTGTAATACACTAGGATTTAATAAATTATTATTAAATAATTTTCTAAATATTTTAATTTATTTTATTTTTAAATATTTTTGACAAGAAGTCAAAAATAAAACAATGTAATGGATTATTCTTTTATTAATAAAAATACTGAAAGGGGGACATAAATGAAATAGCTATTGCACGAGTGATTGCTGACCCACAAGAGGAAAAGCCAAGTGGCTGAAGTTGCTGAGTGAGAACTCAAGGTGCAGGAGGCATCTTCCCCAAAATCAGGTCACAACTCTTAGTTGAGTGCTAAAGAGCAGGAGGCTCATAAATGACCAAGTCCTAGGAAAAATACTATATAATAGTATGTCCATAGGCATCGGGAGGCTAGCATTGGACGAGGATTGAATCTGATAATGCAAGATATGGCGCATTAAGTGGATTTTTCTCTTTTGGTTTAGCGATCAGGATCGAGGGTTCTGGAGCAAGTGAGACTTGGTTTCTGTAGGAGTTGGTTGGGAGGAACGACTGTTTCATTTATGTTTTCTCGACAGTGGTGCTATGTTCTTTGTTTTGTTTTCTTACTTTTCTAAATTAATTACAGTAGGATTTTTTATTTCTATTTCGCATCCAACCCTTGGCAGAATTTATATTATGCATTTAAATAAACAAAGGATTTATTTATGCATCTGTGTAATATATTTTCTATTTTGTTTCGAATTTAAGTAATTTGTTGTATTTCTATTTAGGTTTTAAAGTGATCATAAATTGTTCGTGTGTAATTCTATACTCTGTTAGACTCAAGTATCTTTTCCATTTTAATTCAAAATGAAAGCATTTCTATCAAATCAAGATCTATTCTTATTATATTCTAAAGTAAGCTTTTTATTTCAAAACTATATCTAAGTTCATAGGATAACTATTAAACAACATTCTATTAAATATATAAACTAGTATGGAATAAAGTTAATCAAAGAACAGAACTGAATTTTTTTTTCAACTCATATGTTTTAACCACAGCTAGATCGCCAGAACTAGAGTAAGCGATCGATACTTCCCTTTTCTTTTCTCATCTATAATTGCGTTTACTAGAAACAAGAGAGCTAAGAGGCCTTTGCTTTATAACATTAATTAAATACATTTTTTAAAAACTTGGTATAGATCGAGTCACCATAGCTGGAAGATCTTAACTTAGTTAAAAATCATAAATGCCATATGCCTATAACTGTGTGAATCGTGCCACATTTAATAATAACCAAAATCTAATACCATCCTCCGTAAAACAACATTTGATCAAGCGTTTAAACTAGCAATAAGACCATCGTGGATGGAAGCGTAAATCCAATAATAAGAAACTATAAATATAAGAAATAACCACAATGGAAAGAAATAATAAGAATTGAGGATACAGACCAAGAGCGATCTTCCAAATAGTAAATAAATTATAATAGGGGAAATCATGAGTTAGGGTTCCAACAACGTTGAGTTTCATTTTGCATTCACCTCTTCAAATATACAAAATGAAAACGTATTAACAAAACAGATAGCATAATAAGATTTATAGATGGATTTGCAATCCCTGTGGATGAGAATCCATCCACAGTCCTTATAAAAGGAAAAAAAATATTCTAATTTATATTAAGACATGTTAAGTTGTAACCATCCTTGATGGCATCTATAATAAACCCTCTAACCGTAGAATTTGCAAACAATGCAGTAATTAAATGTTTGAACCTAACACTAGAGCCTAGACAATGAGGAAACCCTCGGTCATCCATTCTTAAACCCTAAAAAAAGTAACAAACTAAATAACCAACTTATCTGAGGAAGGCGAAAAACTAAACCCTTCCAACTTCAAACCATGTCGAATGCTACCTACAACAAACAAGAGTTGCAGTCAGCATTCAAGCGGACCAAATAACGAATTATATTTATAAACTAAACTATTATTGAGTATGGCGTTGCTTACCTTGGCATTCTAAGATGCGGGCTTGGGAGGAGGTGGCCCTGTCGTCATCCTCACCGATGCCCACCACCTGCAACCAATTTTTAGAACTTAATCAATCTATCAAATGATTTTCTTTACAGTTTTAAACTAAGTTTAGTTTCTTCTACCTTATGAAAAATGTAGACATGGCCAGGGGTCGTGACGCAAGTCACCTTATCCAATAAGGTTATTGCTTAACAATTACACACCACACACTCGTTCACATAGACAAGATGCAAACAACATGCCAGAAGCTGGCTTATATTACTTCTACCGAATCGGTTACAATGCAAACTGCAAGGAATGAAATAACTAACTAACTATCGGCCTCAGCCCTTACAATACAGAAGTAACTGTGTGCTATGTTAGTGTGTTGATATTCACCCTCTCCTGGTTCACTGCGGAACTCTAAGCTATGGCTCGATCTTCTCTCTATTCGGAAGACGTGTGACTGTTCTTCTCTAATCTTCCTATCATCTCCCCGAACTCTACTCTGTGGAATCCTCCAACTACTGACTCCCCTCCTCTGTGCCTATGTACAAGTCTTCTACTCTGCTGCTGTTGTTCCCAAGATCACTCCGACCCCCGAGACAGGCATCCTCTATTTGTCGATCTCCCCAGATCCTGTAGACCTGCAATTGTCAGCTCCCCAACCATGCTGCACAATCCCTGCCCGTGTTGACATCTGCCACGATCCCAACCACCTCTAATAACTGCCATTAACTTCCTTAGAAACATGAACTGCTGCCAAGTACTCTCCTTGACTTCTACGCGTCCTTCTGACAGGCTACAGTAATTTGTCATGTCGTCCATACTGTCTATCAGCTTCCTTTCGCACTTCTAGGATTTTCCAGTCCGCCCCTTCCTCCTTGCTTGGCTCACATCCAAACCTGTCGGAGTCGTGGTTCGATCCATGTCGACCATTGACGCCTCCGCTCAACCTGCCATCTGTCGACCATCCCGTCGACTCTCGAATTCCACTGCATGTGTCGGTCACATACCCGACTGCTCTTGCTCGACTTATTGACTTAGACAAGCCAATCTACTCTTCACACCATTGGTCGTCGGTGCTCCCTCTGGTCAGCTTTCCTCATGTCGACTAACTTCGACCGATTTTCCTAGGCTCCGATGCTCCTGCATCAGACTCCCCAGGTGAAAATGAACTCGACTGCTCCGTCAATCTCCTGAACTCTTCTTCAAAAATCCATGTTTCCTCCTGCAACTCATCATTTTCCCATCACACTAAGTTTTCCTTCCTTCGCGAACTGAGCATACGCACGACTTCTCGTTCCTCTATTACTTCTGTGATTTCTTCCTTCTGTCGATCTGGAATCTGCACTATCCATTCGATATCTGAAACTTTCGCGCTCCTGCTGCTTGAACCTTCTTCAAATTTGTACAGATCTGAGACATTGAACGTTGGTGAAATGCTCAAGTCATTCGACAACTCCAACACATATGCATTGTCCGGAATTTTCTTCAGAATCTTACATGGTCCAATCTTCTTCAGCTTCAACTTGTTATATGTCCATGTCGAAAATCTCTCCTTCCGCAAATGTGCATAGACCAAGTCTCCTTCGCTGAACGACTATAGTCTCTTCTTCTTGTCGGCTCTTAACATGTATGTTGCGTTTCTCTTTTCTATGTTCTTTTGCACATCTTCATGCACTTCTTTCATATGCTCTGCAAATGATTCTGCATCTACGCTTTTCCTGGCTTTTTTCGGTAACTCGACCAAATCCACCACTCCATGTAGGATTCTTCCCTGAACAATATGGAATGGGATCAAACATGTCAACTGATTCACAGAATTTTTATATGCAAACTCTGCTTGCGCCAACACGTTCTCCCACTGCTTGGGTATGTCGGCCATCAAACACCTCAGAAGATTTCCCAAACTTCTATTCACCACCTCGGTCTATCCGTCTGTTTGCGGATGATATGCCGAACTAAACTGCAACTTTGTGTCTAGTTTCTTCGATAGGGTTCTCCAGAAATGTCCCATAAACTTGGTATCTCTGTCCGATGTGATACTCTTCGGCAACCCATGCATTCTGACTACCTCCTTGAAGAGTAGTACAACAATGCTTGTGGCATCACTTGTCTTCCGACATAGAATAAAGTGTGCCATTTTCAAAAATCTGTCAACTACAAAAAAGATTGAGTCGCTCCCTTGCTGCGTCTTCAACAATCCTAGCACAAAATCCATGCTTAGGTGCTCCAATGGGGTATCCGGTACAGGTAATGGTGTATACAACCCCGTGTTCTGACTTCTCCCTTTTTCCAACTGGAAAAATCTACATTGTCGAACCCACTTTTCGACATCTGTCTTCATTCTGACCAATAATAATTTTCTTCGACCAATGCTCTGGTCTTGTCGATGCCAAAATGACCTGATAATCCACCGTTATGCAACTCTCAGATTAGGTTCTCCCTTATTGATCCTCTGGGAATACACAATTGCTGTCCCTTGAATAGGTATCCCTCTTGGATGAAGTAATCCAAGTATGGAGTCCTGTCGACACTTCATGGTTCATGACAAGCTCCCCATGCCTTCGCAAAATCCTCGTCGGTCTCATACTCTGACTTCATCGACTTTATTCCTATTTCCTGAAATGTCGTTGTGTTCATTAATGCAACTCTTCAACTCAGCACATCGGCAACCTTGTTTGTATTGCCCGACTTATGTCGCAACATGAATGTATATCCCTATAGGAATTCAACCCATTTCATGTGACGTTGATTCAACTTCAACTGAGTATTCAGATACCTCAGTGCTTGGTAATCTATGTATAACACAAATTCCTTGGGAAACAAATAATGCCTCCACTTCTTCAATGCCTGGACAATAGCATAAAATTCCTGGTCATAGATCGAATATTTCCCCTTCGCATCATCCAACTTCTCACTGAAGAATGAAATTGGTCAGCCCTCCTGGCTCAACACTGCTCCAATTCCCGTTCCACTTGCATCGCAATCGACCTGGAAAACTTTGTCGAAATCTGGAGCGCTAACACTGGGATCTTAGTGACCTTTTCCTTCAACTTTTTGAAAGCTCACTAGGTTGCTTCTGTCCACTTGTACTCACCCTTTTTCATGCACTCTGTCAAAGGTGTACAAATCCGACTGAATCCCCGAATGAACTTCCTGTAGAAACTGGCAAGTCCATGGAAACCCCTTACTCTAGTAGTACTTATCGGTTCCGGCCAATCCAATATTGCCTTCACCTTTTCTGGGTCCACCACCAACCCTTTACCTGAGATTACAAATCCCAAGTACACCAGTTCCTCCTTCATGAAGAAACACTTTTGCAGGTTCACCATCAGCTTCTCTTCCTGCAACTTCTACAATACCTATCGAATGTGCCCCAAGTGTTTTGTCTTGGTTCGACTGAAAATCAGAATGTCGTCTAGATAGACTATGACAAAATTTCCCAAAAATGACTTTAGTACTTCATTCATCAATCGCATGAATGTACTGGGTGCATTACTCAATCCGAATGGCATGACTAACCACTCATACAACCCTTCCTTTGTCTTGAATGTTGTCTTCCATTCATCTCCTTCTCTAACCTGGATCTGGTGATAACCGCTCTTCATGTCTATCTTTGTGAAGTAATTCGCTCCACTCAAGCAATCCATCAAGTCATCCATCCTTGTCAATGGAAACCGGTATTTGATTGTGATCTTGTTGATGGCTCTGGAGATTGTACACATTCTCCATTATCCACCTTTTTTCGGCGCTAATACTGCTGGTACCACGCATGGACTCAGACTTTCTCTGATCAATTCCCTTTCCAACAACTCCTGGACCTGTCGATTGAGTTCCTGACCTTCTGTCGAACTCATCTTATGCGGTGCTTTGTTTGGCAGACTCGACCCTGGAATCAAGTCGATCTGATGGGATATGCTCCTTGTTGGCGGCAATCCCGTCAGTGTCTCATCGACTACTATGCTTCGAAACTCGTTAGGCATATTTATGACTTTGACCAGAATCTTCTCCATTGTCGACCTCTCGACACATGGTCCTTTCGGAATGATAGCAAAACACCCCGACTGCTTTTCCTCCTTCGTGAGGAATTATTTCGCTGAGCACATCAGCACTCGCTTTTCCCAAAAGATGCTCTTGCCGTGCTTACCATCGGCCTGCTCCTCCGACTTCGGCTTAAGAGTTCTTTGCATGCCATTTTTCCACACTATGAATGTGTTGGCTCGACCATCATAGATCATTTTCCGATCATATTTCCATGGTATCCCTAACAACAGATGGCACGCGTCCATTGGGATTATGTCACACAATACACTGTCTTTAAATCCTTCGACTCTGAAGTTAATCAAGCACTGTTTGGTCACCTTCACATGATGTCCTTTCTGCAACCATAAGATCTTGTATGGGTGTGGATGTTCTCGACACTTTAACCGTGCCTTGTCGATCACCTTTGTCGACACAAGATTCTTAGTGCTTCCACCATCAACTATGGTCTTGCAATGCCATTTGTTGATTCACACCTTGGTTCGAAAGATGGCCTTTCGATGTTGGCTCTTGCTCGTCGCATTGGTCGTCCAAAACCAATGTCCTCCTGGTTGTCATGGCCCGACTCTTTTTCTTACCATCCTCACTGCTGTCGGATGTCGACTCTTCCCTCTCATTGACTTGCTCATCCCTTCGACGTTTGGGTTTTGGCTCCTCTGCAGCATGTAGGTTCTATGGGCATTCATATGCCTTGTGTCCCACTCCATGACATTTGTAACAGATTATGGCTGGTTTGTTAGCTCCTTTTCTGTTGGATGGACCACTTCAACCATACGCACCTCGACCGTGGTTTTCACGACCATCACATCGGTTTTCTTGCGCTTTCTCCCTTGTTGATGTCCCTTCCATCCATCGGTTTTCTTCGACAGATTCCTTCTTGTAACCGCTACTTTGGCCCTTCGCGGAAATAGTCTTCGCACCCCGACTAGTCATCCTACCTCTAGTCGCTGCGTATTTACTCAACAGTTTCTCTTCTGCCTTTAGAGCTAACTGGTAGGCTTCAGCCACTGCTCTGAATCTTGACATTCTCAATTCATCCTGAATGGAATATTTTAACCCATTCACGTACCTAATGACAACTTCTTCTCCTTCGTCGGTCTGACCTGACCTTATCGATAATCTATATAACTCTTCCGTGTACTCCTTCGGGATCATCTCTTTTTGTCGAAAGTTCTGCAACTTTCGGAACAAGGAAATCACATAGTCGTTTGCCAAGAACTTCCCTTTTAGCTTGGCGACCATCCTATCCCAAGAATTAATTTTTGGCCTTGCCCTTCTTGACTCTGTCAGCTTGCACATTGTCCCACCACAATGAGGCATGACCCTTCAACATCATACATGCAGTCTTAACCCGTTTAGGATCCTCGATCTGCTCTATGTCAAAGTATTTCTCTATTTCTCTGAACCAGTCGATCAAGTCTTCTGGATCCAGACTTCCTGAGTAGGTACGTACATCTATCTTTGTCCGACCTCTCATATCCGTCAGAAGCTTAATCAGTTTGTCTTCTTGTTCTTCTCCCACTGCTTCTCGTGCTTCCACTTCTTCGACCTCCTTGTCGCTGTGGTCGAACGCATCAGGAATACAACCACACATTTGGCTTTCTTTGATCGATGCAACTTCATTTGTCAAAGTTTTCATTGTTCGGACGCACTCGTCGAACATCTCACGATTAATTGTGACTTCTACGCCACATGCTCTTCGTCCAACTCCTCGGACATTAACGCCTCTATGAGCCATTTTCAACCTCATTGAAACTCCCACTTCGTCCAATCCCAACCGGACTTCAACAAGTCGTGTACAACTCTACCCAACCGTAGTTGGAGCTGTAAACACACTCGCGCACTAGATTTACTTCCAATGTCAATACCATTTGATGTATCTTTGCAAGTAGGATTCTCCTGCCGCTCTTATACCAACTGACGCAAGGCAGGTTGGTATCGTCGCCATTCTCCTCGACAGGATACTCTTCCCGCTTTGATACCAACTAATGCAACGCAGGTTAGTACCACCGTCTTTCTCCTCGACAGGAACTCTTCCCGCTCTAATACCAACTGACGCAAGTTGTCTTATGCAATAAGGTTCTTGCTTAACAATTACACACCACACACTCGTTCACATAGAGACGATGCAAACAACATGCTAGAAGCTGGCTTATATTACTTCTACCGAATCGGTTACAATGCAAACTGCAAGGAATGAAATAACTAACTAACTATCAGCCTCAGCCGTTACAATATAGATGTAACTATGTGCTATCTCAGTGTGTCGATCTTCACCCTCTCTTGGTTCACTGCGTAAATCTGATTTATGGCTCGATCTTCTTGCGTTCGAAAGACGTGTGACTGTTCTTCTCCAATATTCCTATCTTCTCCCTGAACTGTGCTCTGTGGAATCCTCCAACTGAACTGACTCCCCTCCTCTGTTCCTATGCACAAGTCTTCTACTCTGCTGCTGCTATTCCTTAGATCACTCCGACCCCTGAGACACTTGTCCTCTGTCTGTCAATATCCCCAGATCCCGCAGACCTGCAATTGTTAGTGCCCCAACCGTGCTGCACAATCCCTACATGTGTTGACATCTGTCACGATCCCAACCACCCGCAATAACTGCCATTAACTTCCTTAGCAACCCCGAACTGTTGCCAAGTACTCTCCTTGACTTCTACGCGTTCTTCTGACATGCTACAGTAGTCCGTTATGTCGACCATACTGTCTGTCAACTTCCTTTCGCACTTCTAGGCTTTGCCAGTCTGCCCCTTACTCCTCACTTGGCTCACGCCCAAACTTGTCAGAGTCGTGGTTCGACGCATGTTGACCATCGACACCTCTATTCAGCCTGTCGTCTGTCGACCATCCTGTCGACTCTCGACTTCCGCTGCATCTGTCGGTCACATACCCAACTGCTCTTGCTCGACTTATTGACTTAGACAAGCCAATATGCTCTCCGCACCAGTGGTCGACGGCGCTCCCTCTGGTCGACTTTCCTCATGTCGACTAACTTCGACCGATCTTCTTAGGCTTCGATGCTCCTGCATCAGGTCGGCTCCTCCTGGACGCCATTATCACTCCCTTGCATGCACATTTAAAAGTTAAACATTTAAACTCGACAACTTGAGTCTGGATAAAAATATAAATTTAAAATGTTGAGTGTAATAGAGTCTTTTTACCTGTCGAAGGGAAGTTCGAGGCTGGAAGTGGTTAGCCAGGCTCGGTCGTGGCTTCTAGCGAAGTCTGGAGGCGACAACCACTTAACACCAACACTATCTCCCTCACACCTCGCAAGACAACCGAAACCAGTATACCATTAAAATTAAGTGGTATTGCTGGTATCTCCTTAGACAGAGTCGAACACAGAGCTCTTAGACCAACATTATAATAATGACGGTTAAGACATCAAAAACACTTTAAAACCCTATCAAAACCCTTTGCATCTGCCTATCCAAATGGACGTTGGAGATAACTGTCCAACGTAAGCCATAAAGACCTGGTTGCACTATCAACTCGCAGCCAGGGTGGCTATTAAATTTCGCCTTCAAACCAAAGTACAGACCTTTAAACCTTTTCAACCACCAAATTTTTGAATGACAACACCATCTTTTCATCCAATTTCAACTTTGGTGAACCCCATAGCCCCTCTCTTATCAACATTGACATATAACACTTAAACATTGCATTGTTAGTCGTAGACCATGGACAAAGGAATTTTATCGAAGGTCTTTATAAAGACCTTAATGCATTGTGGATTCAAGACTATGCCCATAGTCCCGACACATTAACACTTGTAACTAAAACATTAATACATTAAGTTAAAAAAAAGAACCAAGATCAAGACTTAGCTTTAGGTTAAGCAAATGATAATGGAAACTATAACTAGAAAAGTGTTTAAAGAGTCAAAAACATCACCCTTGGTTATGACGACGGCATGCTGCAAGGCTCGTAATTAACCTGCCAAGAACAGTTATAAGAATGATGTAAGAAACCTTGTAATGCAACGACCATCCTTACTTATGTGCTGTCACTTTTGCTTACTAGGAACATAGCGATGTATTACATAGATGTTTTTACATAATTATATGCTATATATATTGATAATTTATTTATGGATTTTCAAGGTCCATGACATTACCTTGCATATGCATCGTTTATTAGATATGGAGCTTTTTCCTCCCGATAAGAAATAGTTTTCGAGCTTTTCACTCATTTGGCCTTCGAGTTCACGATTCAAATCCTGCAAGAAGTAACAACAATTTAGTAAGTCATAACTACTCTATAAATATGGATTAACAAAAAGGATTCTCTATGAATATGGGAATTTAATAACCATAAGAAAAACCTCAATCCTATGACAAATGAGCAAAATTTCAACCTGAGATTTCCATGGGAGTTAAACCCTCAAACATCTCAGCTACAGAACAACCAAGGAGTAATAGAATAGCCAAGGAATTATAGAAGAAGGATATAGAGGTGTGCTGTTGAAAAAGTAATTTATGTGGCTAAGCTCTATCTTTAAAAGTAGTTGCTAACTAATGTACAAGATTACTAGATGGCTTAACATTATTCCACAAGGTGATTGATCTAGATCATCAATTTCTCCTATGCATTATTAGTCCATGCCATAGCAGGGAATATAGCGATCGGTTAGTCATTACATGAGTTTGACTTTACATTAATCACACAAAACATTTATAATGTTTTCAAATGTTTTTATATATTTACCTATTAAGTTTAATATTTTGAAAATAAAATTTATTTTTTAAATATTTGAAATTCAAAAATTCCAATTTATAATTGGCTGAAAGCATTGAATTGACAATATAACCCTAGTGTGCAAAATAATTGCCAGAGTAAAAAAATAAAATAAATTAAAAAAACCCATAAAATGCCATCTGTAAAGGTATAGAAAGGATAACTACCTTTAGTGATAGATTGACGTGAGCATTAATTATTAGATTTATTTTAAATATAACACGTACCCTAAAAAGGTGTCAGCTTATTTGTTCACATTAATTGTTACATCTCATATAAATACTGACCTGACCCAAGCCTCAATTTACGGCCGGCCTTGGCATTTATTGCTGGACCCCTGCAAAGCTCCGCATAATGGCATTCAAACATATTCAAATATACAATGTCCAAACAAACATTGAAGATTAAAATTAAATTGAGTTTTTTTTTGAAGTGACACATATGATATAGGCAATCTACCATATCAAATAGTAGATATTAATGAGTAATACTCCTACGAATTCCACTTCTGGAACTACTTGTGACCCAAAGAGTTGGTCTATGCAAATGGGTCCATGGAAAGCAGCTCTAGGCATCACAGTGCAAAGGTTACAAGAGATAATAATTCTAACCTGGTAGGCTCAGTCGTGGTCTAGAGATTCAAACGAAGCATTAAGAATTTTAACTTGGTATCCTTAGTTGTGGTCCAGAGATTCCATCGAAGCAAAAATAAATCGAAGGTATGTCCACTGGTTTCCTGGTTTCTTTCTTACATTACATTATTTTTTTGTACTGTATATCATTTTCCAATGAATTAGAAATGCTCAATCATGCCGACACAAATAAAGAAAATTCCAATAAAAAAATGTTAACTAATTTTGCTATGTAAATATGCATATTATGCAAAGTTTTGGCTAAGCAACAAGCCAACAAAAAGCAGTAGTAGTTAAACAACAACACATACCAATAGTCCAAATATTCAATATTGCCTTCTTCTGTGTATAGGTATGTTTGTTGGTTTCTAACTCAGTACCAACTCAATAATATAACAACCTTGGCTAAACAACAAAATTGAGGAAGGAATAGTAGATTCGTTGGAGCAAATTTGAATCATTCCCGTGGCCAATACATTGGGCAGGTTCGATAATGTTACCAAGGTGCCGAAGGATCTGAAGGGTCGGGTAAGGATTTTTCTTTTAATAATTCTTTCCATCAAAATTATTGTGATTTTTTGTAATTTAATTTGAGAAATTTCTGTAAACGAGAGAAAGCGATGTGAAAGAATTACATGACAGGCCTGCTAAAGATTTGAGTGGCTGCATATGAAAATTCAAAGTTAAAGATTTAAATGGCTGCATACAAAAATTCAAATTTATTTTGACAACTATAAATTGTTTTCTTAAGAATTACATGACAGGCGTGCTAAAGATTTAAGTGGCTGCATATGAAAATTCAAAGTTAAAGATTTAAATGGCTGCATTTGAAAATTCAAGGTTATTTTGACAACCATAAATTGTTTTCTTAAGAATTACATGACAGGCATGGAAAATATTTAAGTGGCTGCATATGAAAATTCAAAGTTAAAGATTTAAATGGTTGCATATGAAAATTCAAAGTTATTTTGACAACTATAAATTGTTTTCGTACCTTGCTAAATTTTCCATGTCATAATTATCATTACCGTTTGGTCTCCTAAAATTCGCCTCGTGATGCCCATAGCCAAATTCGCGAAGCAAAGAAAGCCTTGAGCTGGAAATTGATTTTGCTAAATCCGCCCAGCAGAGCCAGCCAAATTGGTTATCCCTATTTAGTACATTTTCCAATTTTAAGCTGAAAACATGCACTCCAACTAGAATTGCTTTAACAAAGACATAGAAATGAAGCGTATTTAGAAAAAAATCAATAACAAATCTAAAAAATAATCAAGAAAATAGTCTTATACCTTTGAAATAACGCCAGTCTTAACGAGTTTTAGGATATTTGATATTTGAACGGTAAAAGCACATTCAAGTTGGAAGAATTATTTATCCAAGAACCTTGGACCCTCAATGAAGTCCAAGGTTCGATCCCTGTAAGAATTGTTAATACATATCGAAGAACCAAACCAACACTCCGACGAAATTGTTGGCCATCACCATTTTCTTCTATACTCGGCATTAAACGATATAATGTATTTTCTCTTTTCACCTGGGAATGGAACACCTGCTCAGATGCTATCTCCACTTCTCATAATCCCAACGTTGGGTAGGAATCACTACCATCCACTCTCATTGTTGCTTTGAATACCATCCTAAACCATACCATTTAGGCTGGGGTACAAACAGCAGGAACTCGCTTTCTAGTCATCGGAAAATGTACAGTGACTTTCTCCATTGGCCCATATCCTTCCCATTCTGCCTACATATTGCTTTGCCATCAATGCAAGGGCATTGAACAGCCATGAAAAGAGGATAGGAGGCATCTTAGATCCATGTTCCAGAGAACAGATTACATTCCGTTGTATTTGTTTTATTTTCTCCAATATTCAACGTTGAATGAATGAGATGAGATGGACATTGTCCATCATCTCTGCAATTATTTCTCCATGTGTAGTATCTTCAACGCTTGACATATTTTTCATAGCACTTCTTCTCATGTCCCCTGCAACGACTGCCACACACAGGAGAATCGGTTGCTCCCTCCATCGCCGTGCGAGTCCCTCGTAGTATCTACAATGCCGCGTGTAGAATGGTGCATGCTTTCGACATTTGTACGCCCATGTTTTCTGTCAAACAGAAGATTATATGCCACTCTCTGCCCGTTCACATCTGCCTGTTCACATGACACGAGGGTCACAAGGTAGATATAATATTCGTATCAAACATTGTGTTTTAGATTTAAATTACTATTTCCTATTTTTATAATGCTAACCGAAAAGTAGTGAGAGTTAATATGGTTTAGCCACGTCAGGTTTGACTATTCTCTTTTCTGTGTTAGAGAATTAACGTGTCAAACTAGTTTGTTGAGTTAGCACAAACCAATCCGTACGTGTCAAAGTCATCTATTGACCTAGCACAAACCAATCCATTCACATATTTCGGTCTTCAAACCCAACCATACGTCCATAGTCTGCTCACAGTCTATGATTAGATTATGTATGGGACTTCATTTTACACAATTTGCATTTTTCACTCGTTATTCATCAGGGTTTGGCTCTTTCTAAGGCTTTCAAGTCATTTCTTCATTTTTGTTTCCAACTTTGCTTGCCTGCCTATATATGTATTAACGGAGCTCCTTTTTCCTATTGGATCCACATGCATTTATCTTATTGCTTACGATATCACTAACTGGTTAAACTTACTCACTTACTAGCTGGCGATCACTCCTTCCTTAACATAAATACATACATATATTAACAATTGGCCAATAGATAATACCAGCCAGATATATAACTTTATATAACTTTAGATATATAACTTTAAAGAAGCACATATATAAAGGCCCATAAACCAATAAGCCTACTTTATGTTGATCAAGTAACATAAAGTCATATATATCCCTTTTTCATGAGCCAAACGACTAATGCCTTATCATGGCCAAGAGCTCGATCATGACCTTCACGGCTTGATTAATCTCCAAACAAAACAATCGAGTCATATTTTATAAATGTTGGAGATCTCAAAACTTGTCGAATCCATCAGCTAGAGCTGCTTGGTTTTCTCGACAGATAGTCGATCTTCAGAGTGTGCTTATTCATTATCAAGCTTCTGCTTGGTTTTCTTGACAGGTAGTCGATCTTCATCTTTAGAGTGTGCTTATTCACTATCGAGCTTCTCCATATAAATATCTCAAGAGGGAAGTCAAATATCGAACTAGTGAGGAATTACTTATAACCATCTCTGGCATCAAATTGTTTCTCTTTTGTCAATATGAAGAGCATATCTTCCTATCCTTGGAACAATAGGGCCTTTGACAATTTTCAGCGCACATGGCCTTGAGTGGTTTAGGTCATACGATCTTATTTAGGCAAACCAGATATAAAACATAACCGATGCAGGTATAGTTGTAACAAAATCAATATTTAATTTACAAATTATTAATAACGAAAGTGTTTTTAAAAAAAATTTGAGTGTAAAATATTATAATTTTTTTGGATCAAGGAATACTCTGTTCTCATCTTTGACAATTTTCACACAATCCTCTTTGAATTTGCAGAGAGGTCTCAATTGTCTTTTCAAATATCTGGAACTTTAAAAAATAATTAAACAACTTTACCAAATATTTAACAGAGTTATTTTTTTTACATCATACTTAATCAGACTATATATACACATTATAGCTAACATAAATATAATACTAAAAATGGGTACGATCATCTTGACTTCAAACCATATACACATATTATAATAAACATAAATATACTACTAAAAATGGGTATGATCATTGGGATTGGCTTCAAATTTAATAAAAAAGAAATAAAAACATTGAAAACTTATTTTTCTTGCAAACTTCATAGCAATATTATTATGCTTCAAATTTACTATACTTTATAAAAATATTAAAATTTTTTTTATAATAATTTGTGTTTTTATTTTGAATATAATTTCTTTTTTCAATTTCAAATGTATTATTTTTATTTTGAATATAATTTATAGAATTTATTATATAATTTTTATAATTAAATATTTCAATTTTTCAAAATTGAGATTATAAAAATTATATGTTAATTATGACTTTAAAACTAAATAAAGAATAAGCAAATATGCATCAAATTTAAAAATGCACAAACGTATTCCATGGATCAACTTTAAATATGCGTGATATTGTGCAAGGTTTGTGCTTGACATAATAAATAAACCAGTACCGGATTCCATGGAAACCATCCCCATTGTATGTCCTCAGGGGCTGCTCCATCACTTCACTTACAGAAAACAAGACATTTCGCATTGAAGATTGCTAACGTCCACCCGCCGGTCCCTCGTGGAGAGGGAAAACTGAGGACGACATCAGCTACCTGTCAAATTTAGAAAAGTCATATTTTAAAAATTATCTTTTAATACAAGACATTAGGAACTGTAGATAAAAATTGAAATCGTACCTTATACGAAACAGATTAATCCCAGCTCCTCGAAATATATATGTCCCTCGTCGAAAACATAAAAATACAAGATCACTTGAAAAAACAAAAACATTCACATAAGTTTTACATTAATTTAAAATGTTCAATCACTTTTCAACAAGTGTGCCTATTTTTTAGGACTTCAAAAAATGATATATCATAATCACCGTTTTAAGGACTAAAAAAATGGTTTACAAACGTGTTCATAATTTTACCACGCTTTATCATTCATAATAACATTCTATATACTCATGTCTTCATTTTCTTAAGTGTATATACTACAACCTATTTCAAGTTCACAATAAATTTATTATAAGTTCATGTTTAAATATCTTGATTATAATCAAGTTACAAATCAAATGACCCAAACTTAACCACATTCCTGCACAGTCTCATTTCCTTGGCCAACACGCACTCCATCATCTATGTGGACATGAAGAGGAACTCAAAATGAATTATTATGATATTCGTATAGACAAAATCAAACCACTCATAAAATGAAAGGGCAATCTTTAAATTATTATGATTTCAATATATACAAAATAGAATAACAAGCATTTTATAGCAGTGCATTTATTGTTGTTTATCTGAAATTGAAATTATTGTAGTGGTTGTTGTCGTGAAGTTTTGAATCCTTAATTATATCTAAATGTCTATATTTACATTATCAAACATATAATATCAAACAACAATCAAATATGTAATATTAAAGAATAAAGAAAATGCATTTATTATTATTGTTATGAGATTATTGTAATTACTATTGCTGTAGGGTTCTATAATAGGTGTTTATATCTTATAATTTGGGGTGGACTAGCATCTATGTTTTTTGTAGATTACACAAATATGAGATAAGTGTACTGCAGTCATTCCAAATTTAAAATAAACAATTATAAAAGAAAAAAAAGAATATAAAAAATAATTAGTAGTTGATGCATGGATAACTCTTAGCTGATGCATGGATGATGGGTAGTTAGTGGCATACAACCCATTTAAATAAAATAAGGCATATGCAAATATTGATTACAACTACACATAACTACACATGAAGAACAAATAACATATAACTTTTAGACAGCTTCTTATCAAAATATATTTTTCCACCATCCTTGAACCATAAAACAAATTGAGCTGAACTCACCATGACTAAGGATGGACCCAAATGAAGGATCCACCTTGGTGTGGGATAAATAGCAACTAAAACGTTCCCCTTTATTCAGTGTTTTTTTCTATAATTCTTGTAAAAATAGTGTTTGGAAATTGCAGTTTACCTAAATTTACAATTTCAGCAATCACAGTTGCTCATTCTAGACTAAATGCCTGATTCTGAAACTACTCTTTCAGCGATCACAGTTACTCATTCTAGACTAAATGCCTAATTCTAAAACTACTCAACTGATTAAAATCACTATTTGAACAACCAAAATTCCGACAGATCGGGGCGTTTTAGTTGTTCAGTATACTTCTCCATTTTAACACGCTTTACCATTCATAATAACGTTCAACATTCTACGTACTCACGTCTTCAATATCTTAAATGTACATACTACAACCTATTGCAAGTTCAGCTGTTTGGTTTCTAAATAAATTTACTCGTCACACTAAATTTATTATAATTAAAAAACAACATGTGCACATTATTATAAATAAAAAACAACATACACATCAAGTTTTAAATATCTTGATTATAATCAAGTTACAAATAATCAGATCGAACTTTGTCCATATTTACACAACCAGACATGTAATATCAAACATAAACAACACTATTTAGTGCTGTCAGCACTGTGTTAAGTGTTGTTGCTATGAGGTTGTAGTAACTGTAGAGATCTGGGACGTTGAATCAGATCTATCTGTCAATATCTACACAGCACGAAGAGTTCTGAGGCGTTGAATCAGATCCAACTGTTATGGTTATATCTTGTTAGGAGGACAAAGTATAACGACACATACACATTATAGTGATGGTTGCATCTTGTTATAAGGACAAAGTACAAAAACGCATTAAATTAAATTGTTAAATTAAACGAAAATATATTTTCAAGGTCATTAAGAAAGTGATGGTTTAGAATAAATTGTTAAAAGAAAAGAAAAATATATTCTCAATGATAGGTAAGAAATTGTATTTGAAAATTGTAATTGTTATGTTTTTGAAGGATAATATATAGTGCACGTAGATTCATATTATATTGTTTGTACAACTCGAGGTAAAAGAGAAGCTTAAGTCGAACTTTGGAAACATGATTTTTTATTAATTTTATTTATTTATCTTTTTTTATTGGTTCAAGGGGAGGTAACGTTAGCCTTGGGGATTGGTATGGGGTCTCAATCACTATGCGGTCGGGAAACCACAACGTGTTTGATGGCAATCATTTGGCTCATTTCGCTAGAGGAATAAGCTATTCTCTCTGCGATTTGTACCCAGGGCCCACTGGGTGTCGTCGAGAGAGCACTCACAATGTTTGTTAGGGAGTGGGATATGGGCCATATTTTACTTACAATCAAATTCGTCGCCAATTTCCTATTCTCTACTTAAATTTTCATATTGTTATGGCGTTTTCTATCATTAACGTTTGGTGACTTTGTATTTCTGTATAGATAACGTTGGAATCGTTTTGTCAATCAAAACTCTTCTACATCTTACTCATTCATGATGGATTTTTCGGAGGAAACTATTGTTCTTACGAGGACACATGTTGTAATCGATCCCTTTAAGAGCAAGGGCTATGGGATTTTCATGTCCAGATAGCTCTTGTTCTTAAAGGGATCGATCACGACTTCATTGATTGGTAGTAGGAAGAGTCGAGAGATGTTTTGGTATTTGTGATTTGATATGAGGTGGAGATTCATCAACCAATGATGAATAATCCAATTGAAAATCCGTTGGCCATCTTTACATGTTCATGCCTAAAAATTTCAGGGAGTAGTATACTTGCTAACCAAAAAGCCCCTGAGCTACTGGAATAGAAAAATCGCTAAAATTGAAGTTTTCATTGCTTAAATCGTGATTTCGGTGATTTGGGTAGTTTTAAAATATGCCATTTAGTCTAGAAAAAATCACTGTGATTGCTAAAAAGTTGTATAATTACACAAACAACAATTTTGAGACATGATTTTGATCACATTTGACAAAAAATTCGTTGAAAGAGTGGAGAGTTTTGGTGGATTTTTATGCTACACAAAAGTTCACAACCATTTTGATTCTTCGCAAATTTGAAGTGAAAACCTCTAGTGTATCCTGTTCCTAGTTTTTTATTTTTGGGATTTGATCTTGTGTCCACTGCACAACTTGTCATGTTCAACTTTTTGGAAACATAATCAATGTGTACCAAGTAAATTTAATTAGTTTTATTATTCAAACTATATCTTTCTTGACGAAGGGCTTTTTGGTTTTTACTCTTCAAACTACAAATTTCTTCGCGAAGGGTTTTTTTAATGGGATGCCTTCCTTGAACGATGGTTTTCAAGGAGAGGAATTGTAAGTAAAAATAGATTATCAACTTTTGTATAATGACATTTTGTTAAATAATAATAACAATTTATTATAAACCTTTAATATTTATATACATCACATTATTTGAAACTTGACTTCAATCACATTGTTATGTCCCTGCCGGCGTGATGTCGTCATAGCTCGTTTAATTGCAAATAAATGTGATCAGTGTACGAGGCAAATAAACCATTTGTGGTGTGGATGTAAATTTTTCTTTAGCAAGTCATCTCTACCAGCATCTTCTTTCCCATGGACTCAGAGCCTTTCTGGATAAGGATGAAATGGAGCAAGGAGGCGACATAACTGGTCAAATTGAAAGTGCTATTCGTTCGACCTCTATCCATGTGGCCATTTTCTCTATTGGATATGCCGATTTAGCCTGGTATTTAGAAGAACTCCTATTGATGTAGGAGTCAAATTCTCTAATAATTCCAGTCTTTTACAAGGTGGAGCCTGATGAGCTTGGGAGCAAAGGGAAGTTATGCTCAAAGCCTGGAGAAATTGGAGTCACGATACGGCCTCAACACGGTTGAGAAATGGAGAAAAGCTCTTGCTAGTGCTGCATGAATAAGTAGTTTCGAGTTGAAAGCGTATAACGGGTAAGAACTCAAGCTCATTAGTTTTGTTTATTACTTTATGCAGTTTTATGATATAAACAAACTTCTTTTTCTTACTAGTTCTATTTCTTTCTTGCGAGTAAGCAGCAATGAAGGGAAGCTGTTACAAGATATACTTGAAAACGTGGTAAAAGGGGTGAAAACACAAGCCTTAGCCTTTGAGGTTGCTAAATATCCAATGGATTTAGCAAACGATTTCGAAAATACAATCCTATTGCAGCTACAACGCAGCGGAAAACCTCAGATCTCGGGAATCATGGGGTTAGGTGGTGCGGGAAAGACCACGTTGGTAAAAGATCTCTTCAATAGGAAGAATTCAGATTACAGTAAATCCTATTTTTTGTCTGATGTCAGAGCTAATGCAGGTAAAGGTAGTTTAATATCATTGCAGAAAAAGCTCCTTAAGAGCTTGAATGTATCACATGAGATAATAGATCGGGTTGATGATGTTGATAAAGGTATAGGGATACTCTGGCAGCATCTCTCATCTCATAAAGTTTTAGTAGTTATCGATGATGTAGATCACGAGCGTCAGGCTCATGCACTTTTTCCAGATCAAACTATTCTCCAGTCCGATAGCTTAATAGTGATTACATCTCAAAACAAAGATGTTCTCACAAGCTTAGAAGTCGAAGAGTCGTCAATATATAACCTAACTGGATATACTGCACAACATTCTCGTGAGCTCTTCTATTGGCATTCCTTCAAACAACCACACCCATTGCCATAATTTGAAGATTTGGTAGATGAGTTCCTTAAAGCCTACGGTGGATTTCCCATGTCTTTAAAAGTCTTTGGGTCACTTCTTCATGGAAAAGACACATTTTACTGGGAAGACCAATTGATTAAACATCAACGCATACTTCCAGATGAGATAACACAAAGACTTCAAATCAGTTATGACGCATTGGATAGGGAGGAAAAACAAATATTCTTAGATATTGCCTGTTTTTTCATAGGAGAAGACAAGGATATTGCAAGAAGAATATGGGATGGCCATTTGTCTGGGTTTGAAGATCTACAGAGGAAATGTCTTCTAGAGGTGAACAACGAAAATAAAATAAAAATGAACGATCACCTTAGGGACATGGGAAGAGATATTTCTAAAGATTCAGGATTGCTACGTCATATTTGGCGTTGGATAGAGAACACCGCTCAGGATTTGTTGCAGTATTCATCGGTCAATGCTAAATCATTCAATCCGGATAATTCTCCAATCATTTTATTTTTATTTTTTATTTTTAATTCTTCAATATTCATTTTTAAAAAATAAATGGGTACTAATTATTATCATGTTTCCAGATCAATGGAAAGGTCATGGTGCGAGGCATTAGAATGGTTACCAGTGATTACAACGAGGATGTAGATGATGTTATTCCTATGATGGTAGGGTTGCAACTTGTCGGTACTTAAGATGTTCTATTGGAACGCATTTTGACAAAGGTGCAGCGCCTTCCAAATCCAATATGGCTATGCTGGAACAATTGCCCCCTGTCTTCCCTGTCTTCCCTGCATTCCTCGATTTCAATGAAAAAATTAAGGGTTCTACAAGTGCAAGGGGACAGATTAGAAACACTGTGGGAAAATGAATCCCAGGTAAATTAGGATTGGTTAAATCAAAGTTTGTGTATGTTAGCTATTGAAATTGTACCACAGGGTCTCCGATATGTCCTAATGGTTGTATTTGGATGAGAATGATAATCCATTTTTTTTACCGTTGTGCAGGCACCATTACAGTTGCGCGAATTAGAGGTTAAAGCTCCCCTCTCGAATTACAATCTAGAGTTTATAGGTAAGTTGGAGCACCTAGAACGGTTTGTTCTCACAAAATTGCCCAAAGAATTGGGTACTCTTCCACGCTCCTTTGGTAATTTAGCCAACCTCCGACACATCGATATGAAGAGTTGGTTCTCTAAATTGGGTGCTCTGCCATCCTCCTTTGGTGAATATTATCTGCCGACTATTTATCTCGCCGACTATTTATCCCCTTGCTCCAGCCCAATTTTTGCTTTTTTCTCTCTAGACCCTTACGGATGATTGATAAAATCTTATTCCCAACCTAGCCTGGTTTCTTTTGGCACGTTTGGATGTTAGATATGTTTATTATTGTGTAGTAATTTAGTTGTTAATTTTAATTTCTATGCAACAAGTTGTTATGAAATTGAGCCACTTCTTAGCTCGATAGCTTGATATGGAAAGACTAATTGACTCTGGATGATTGTACCTGCATTGTCAAGCATATCATCCTTCTATGGAGAATGATTGGGACCTACAGCCCCTACCTATTGTTTGAAAACCAGCTCCAACATAGTTCTCTAGATTCTCCCTTGTTTCTTCTATCTGCTTTTAAATTCTGCTGTTATTTTTTTAGTGTTTAAAAGAATTCTACTGTTATTTTTTTAGTGTTTAAAATCTTCGTCTTGGAATGCATCAAATATGCCATCATTTTAGATTTGGATAATCATAACACCAACATCTTGATTAATTTGCACATTTCAGGAGCACAATAATGACCTAAATATTGCCCATCAAACTCATCATGCACTTAAACTGAGGGTTGAGTTGTGTTTCTAGTTTGGTATAAAAATATATTGTATGGTAGTATTTTTTTTATTAATCTGACTATTTCAGGAGCATAATATTTGGCCTAGAATTTTCCCATCCATCTCTGCATGCACTTGAGCTACGGGCTGAGTTGCATTTCTGGTTTTGTTTAAAAATACATTGTATGTTAGCCAAATGTATATTCTCAGGCATTTATGGTAGTTTCATGCTTATTAAAACATATTGATGCTTCCTTTCATAAAAATCCTTTTACCTTGACACTTACAATAAGTGTATCCTGATACAATACCTTGGTCACTTTTCTTCTTTGCACATAGGCTTCTATCTATGGCAATAGCCGTAGGTTGGTATGGCTATAATACGATTTAATGCTCAGCCAACTGATTCCTCTTTTTGAAATTGGAATTATCTTCTTCTTTTCAGCTTAGTGGTATTCATTTTCTGTCTTTTGCATTACACTTTATAATGACGAATTCTGATACTTAAAAGAGTAATAGTGCACAAAATTACAAAGTTAAAAAAAAGGATCCATTCTACTTATGTTTCACGCCTTTCATTATTGTCTATACCTAAAGCCATTGATACAGCTCCAGACCCTTCCAAGAAGAAAATTTAGTCATGTTTTCATTTTGACTGGGAAAACATTTACCATGCCTTTGACATTCTTCAATTTTATCAAGATGGCGCTAGTCAGCTTCACACCCCCAATTCAAAGATTTCCTGCATTGAAAGTCCTTTGCAAAGGTAAGGGCAGTTTTCCCAGTCTTTCGAATTAACTCCTCGAGTTATGTTTTTCGCAAAAATTAAGGGATTTATACCCATCTTAAGGTTTTCAGGTTTGAAGTTTGAACTCAAACGCTTCTCTCCAAGCTAGGCATCCTTTTCAATTGCACTGTCAGGGACATTACCACCTCGTGGCTCTTGTTGTTATTGAAAACGTGTGTTATATTATTAAAATCAAAATTTAATTTTAAGAATCTTTTAAAACAAAATATAAAGTTTTTATTTATCATAAAATTGTATAAATCAAAAATTAAATTTTAATAAATATTTTCAAATTTTTTTAATATAATTTAAATTTTTTTATTATTATATCAAATTAAATATTTATAAAAAAGTAAATTATTATATATAAACAATTAATATTTTAAAAAACAATTTTAATATTCAATTTAAAATCAATTTTATAAGATAAAATTAATATATTATAAAACATTGAATCAAATGAGTGTACAAATAAAAGTTAAAGTTATTGGTTAGAAACTCCATGAGTACCAACCTAATAAAATAAATTCTAATCCACAATTTCCTTGTATAAGCACTTCTCCGATATGGGTTGGCTTTATCAACGTCTATAATTGGATTGCCAAAGATCTTACATGGCAAGTTGGAAATGGAACAGATATATTGGTTGGCATCAATCCTATCATTGGATTGGGGGAGGATTATACTTTATCCAGGGGTATTATTAATATTCTTCATTGTTTTGGTCGTGAAACTTTGAACAAGATTCAAAGGAACCAACCTAGAATTTGTTAAATTTTTAGTATTAAATCACAATACTATAGGATCTTTGCTGAGAGAATAACATCTACAGTATATCAATGCATGACAATCATAATATGACAAGCATCACAAGCATCACAAGAATCAAAAGCATAGAGACAAGAGACACAGAGTTTCCGTGGGGAAAACCCTAAGGTGAAAAACCCCACAACTTCCTCAGAGATAGAGAGAGCAATGGCTCAACCAAAATACAACCAAATAACACTGAGATAGTCTCCTAGCAGATGATCCTCCTTCTCCTCACTAGTGCGCCACTTTTCAGAGAGAGAGATAGTTACTTTTCTGAGTGAGTAAAATAGAGATCTCCTATCTCTATTTATACTCACCTTTTTTCCCAGTGACCTACTGGGGTCGACTTGTCTACTTGGATACATCCACATTATATTATATATTAATTAGGGCCGACCCCATAAGGTGGTCTAATAACCCATCGGCTAGTACACACACTTGCGACACTTGTCAATCCACATGACGACACTTCCTTATAGAGGAATAACACATCTCTTATAAGGGTACAATAAATATATATATAATACACAGATGAAATACATTCCGAAGTTACATATACATCAACACTCCCTCTTAACTAGGAAGGTATTTCTCGACACAGATCTGCTAGACAAGTTTTCTTCTCTGGATCATCGTCATCGATGCATCGTCATCATCATCGTCACTGCTGCTACTATCTCAACCAATCTCTGACTCTACTCGTCATAGGAAGTTCTACAGAGCCAGTCCTTTTTTATACTGGATGTAGGCCCACCACCTGCAGGTCTTTGTCATCACTGGCCATACTGTGGAATCCTCAGGACTTATTACGTGCGTCACAAAACCTCGAAAGAGCATCCCAGGATGTTACGGGTACACAACTCCGACCTGTAGGATCTCCCAGGGCGCTATTACATGTGACCCCACCACAAAACCTCGAAAGAGCATCTCAGGATGTTACGGGTACACAACTCCGACCTGAAATCTCCTAGGGCACAAATTACATGTGGTCCACCACAAAACCTAGCAAGAGCATCTCAGGATGTTACAGGTACACAACTCCGACCTGAAATCTCCCAGGGCACAAATTACATGTGGTCATGGAAAAACCTCACAAGAGCATCTCAGGATGTTACGGGTACACAACTCCGACCTGAAATCTCCCAGGGCCCAAATTACATGCCATAGGACAAAACCTCGCAAGAGCATCTCAGGATGTTACGGGTACACAACTCCAACCTGAGATCTCCCAGGGCGTTATTACATGTCCTCCTAGAGCAATGTCTCGAAAGAGCATCCCAGGCTGTTACGGGTACACAACTCCGACCTATAGGATCTCCCAGACATGCTCATCTGCACAACCTGATCCACGGCCATAGAGTATCAACCTGATACTCACCATACATCATCCTGATGTACTCATGATTGTCCTGATCATCATCACTGCAACGTCCTACTGCATGTCATCTGGAGCAACATCCTGAAGCTCATCATCCATGATCATCCTGATCATCACTGCAACATCCTGCTGCATGTCATCTGGAGCAACATCCTGAAGCTCATCATCCATGATCATCCTGATCATCACTGCAACATCCTGCTGCATGTCATCTGGAGCAACATCCTGAAGCTCATCATCCATGATCATCCTGATCATCAATGCATCCACCTGATGCATACCAAGTATCTACCTGATACATATCATCATACATGATCCACCTGATCATCAATGCATCCACCTGATGCATACCAAGTATCTACTTGATACATGATACATATCACCATACATGATCCACCTGATCATACAATGTATCCACCTGATACATATACAGATACATGGTCCAAGCAACCAACATGATGCACATACATACATAAATGATCCACCTAATCATATCCAGCATCCAACATGATGCATACATACATACATAAAAATGATCCAACTGATCATATCCAACATCCAACATGATGCGTACATACATACATAAAAATGATCCAACTGATCATATCCAGCAGAAACCAGAGCATCATCCTGATGCCCATTATCCAGCGCTTACATCCACAGCCATGTGAAGGATCCTCCTTCCAACATGCTTGGAATGGCTTTAGCAAATGTGTCCATCACTTCTTCCTCGAAGTGTCCTCGATCTGAAGAACGCCAAGCCTCTCTCTGAAGTACTCGAACTTCACTCTGGCTAGTGGCTTCGTCAGCACATCTGCAATCTGCTCGTCCGTCGCAACATACAGGAGCTTCACAGCTCCTCTCTGCACCATATCCTTGATATAGTGATATTTGATCTCTATGTGTTTCGACCTGTCATGAAACACTGGGTTCTCGGACAGCTTCACACAACTCTGGTTATCACAGAAGATACCAGTAGCCTCCAACGGGAGATCAAATAACTCAGACAGTAGCTTCCGTAGCCATACTGCCTCACAACTAGCTGAGCAGGCTGCAACATACTCTGCCTCAGCTGTACTCAGTGCTACGCAGGACTGCTTCCTGCTAAACCAAAAGATCACACCTGATCCCATATTGAAGCAACACCCATATGTGCTCTTCCTATCTGCAGCACTGCCAGCCTAATCTGAATCAACATAACCCTGCAGGTTAAACTTTTGATTCGCTTCATACTTGAGCCCATAATCCACTGTACCCTTCAGGTACCTCAGAACATGCTTTACAGCAACCAGGTGAACACTCCTCGGATCCGTCAGGAACTAGCCCAATGTGTTCACAGCAAAGCAAATGTCTGGTCTCCTGTTCGTCAGGTACATCAAGGACCCAATCATCTGACGACACATGGAGACATCAATCGGCTCAGATGAAGCATCACATAGAAGCTTCAGATTCGATGCCATAGGTGTGGCCATATCCTTGCAGTCCATCATCCCGAACCTCTTCAGGATCTCTACTACATACTTCCCTTGTCCAAGGAAGATTCCATCTGCACTCTGCCACACCTCAATGCCAAAACAAATAGTGCATCATCCCCAAGTTCTTCAACTCGAACTCAGTAGCAAGCTTCCGCTGCATGTTGGAAATCAATCTATCATCTCTTGTTACAAACAGGTCATCCACATACAACTATTCAAGAAAGCTGTCTTGAAATCCATCTAGTGTATCTTCTATTTCATCACTTTCATATTTCTCTATGCTACCATCTGCAGCATGCTTTATCTTGATAGATCCATATGGAAGTCATAACAAACTTCCCTTCAGGTCTTGGGATTACATCCCAAACATCATTCTTCATGATCGATGGATCATGGCATTCCATTTCTTCATCCCAGATCCTGGGAACTTCAATATCTTCAATATTTTCAATAGATATCTTTGTTGCTGGAACAAATGTTGTAGTCCTTTTGTAGGTGAAGATATACGGTCTTTCCTACAAAACAAGTTAAAGTGCATCATTAGAAACATCTCATAATTTTCAGAACAAATATGTCATCCAGTCATGCAGTTATCTTAGCCAATGCTTCAATACAACATTTATCCATGTTCCACAAATTTCTAGATGCCTTCCAGTCTCTACCAGAACATTGTTAAGAGTTTGCACTACTCCCAACATGTCAGCAAAGAGGTTTCATTCTAGATAAGTAGCACTGGAATGTTGTACAGTGCCATAAGCCACTTACCCATCACATGCATATTAGTAGTATACTGTTCATTAATGCAATCATTCAAATATGCACAATACATCTCCTAAGTCTAGGAACATAAGCATAATATTATTAAACAAACAAAATAGGCAAGAAATGATAATTGAAATACTTATCTTTGTTTGTTTGTTTGGGTGGACTCCCTCTGAGTCTTTGCTTCCTGGTAGGAGCTGCTGAAGTAGCTTCTTCTACACCTTTCTGTTGTGGAATGTAGGAAGATGGTCAACTCCCTCTGAAGATCTGCATCCTTGCAGGAGCTGCTGGAGTGTGCTCCCTTTTGATCTTTGCTTCCTGGATTACCTGTCCTTATATTCATCTTTGCTGACATCAATATTCTTGAACCCATAAAAGACCTCTTCTGGTGTCTTGTTGTCCAATATCTTGTGGGGAGTTCTGTTCTGCACATATACAACTGTTCTAACTGCTTCTTCCCATAGATGCATAGGTAGATCCTGGTCATGCAGCATTGCCCTTGTTGCTTCCATGATAGTTCTATTTTTCCTTTCTGCAACTCCATTCTGTTGAGGATTATAAGGAGCAGTCAACTCCCTCTTAATCCCTGAATCACTGCAAAGCTTCTTGAAGTCATTTGAGGTGAATTCTCCACCATTGTCAGATCTGAATGTCTTGATTTTCTTGTCAGTTTGATTCTCCATCAAGGTTTTGAATTCCTTGAATTTATCAAGCACCTCATCTTTTCCCTTCAAGAAGTATACCCAAGTCTTCCTGGAGAAGTCATCGATAAATGATACATAGTAAACATACCCACTCAGGGAGCTGGATGACATAGGGCCACATACATCTGAGTGGATGATTTCTAGGATGTCTTTTGCCTTGCTTTCACTGCTTGGGAAACCCTTCTTAATGTTCTTACCTTTTGCACATCCTTTGCAAACACCTTCATGTTTGGTCTTGATTTCAGGAAGACCCTCTACTGCCTTGCTTGCAATTGGAAGTGCCCTATAGTGCATATGAGAAAGTCTTCTATTCAAAAGTTCACTTGGCTCCATGGATTCATGTACCATGGCATGTTCAGGTTGTCCCTTCAATTTATACAAGCCTCCCTCTTGCTCTCCAATCACTACTGCATCATCTATGGTCTTTCCCTTTGGCCACATTAGGACTTGGCCATCCACAAATGCAACCCTCATACCTTTTGCATCCAATGCAGAGATGGAGAGTAAGTTCTTCTTGAGCCCAGGTACATAAAGTACTTCTTTCATCTTCAATGATTTTCCAGAATCTAGGTTGTAGGAGGCTTCACCACTTCCTTTGATTGGGTATTGATAATCATCCCCAAGTTTCACCTTATGGGGTGATTCATGTTCAGATAGGTTCACGAAGGATTCTTTAAACCCAGTCATGTGTTTGGAAGCCCCACTATCAATCAACCAATCATTACATCCATGGGAGATGGTACCTGTAAGAGCATAAATTAGAACATATTCTTCTTCACTTGATGAGTCATCATCACTACTACTTTCTTCCCTAGCCTTTTTCTTTGGAGGTTCATCATCTTCGGCAGCATGAGCATGAAACCTTCTTTTGCTGCCCTTCTTCTTCTTACTGGAGTTGTTGTTATTATCCCTTTTGTTCTTGGGACAATCTGAAGCAAAGTGACCCTTCTCATTGCATGTGAAGCATCTTAGGTCCTTCTTACTCTTTTGATGGAATCTTTTGTGGTGAGAGTGATCCTTCTTGGTTTTGCTTCTCTTGGTGTGAGCTGCAAGAGCTTGATCTTCTCCTCCCATCTTTTCCTCACGAGCTATGAGTCTAGCTTCTTCTTGAGAGCATTCTTCCCTCAATCTGTTGAAGGAGATCAATTTCTTCCTTGCACAAATTCCTTGAATAAAGGAATCCCATGACCTCGGTAGGCCATTTAGAGTGGTCATCACCACTTCACCATTCTCCACCATTTCATCTACTGCTTCTAATTGTTCCTTGATCTGGGAGACCCTTGAAAAGTAAGATTGAATGGTTTCTCCATTCTGAAACTTCACTGCTTTCAATTGGTTCCGCAGGGTCATCTTCCGATTTATGTTCTTTCCTTCAAATAGCTTGGTCAAGGATTCAAACATCTCTTTGGGTGTCTTAAGAGAAGACACATGAGGTATGAGATGGTCTTTGATAGAATCAGCAATGATTCTCTTTGCCTTGACCAAGTTCTTCTTGTGCAATGCCTTGGCTTCTTCATCCTCTGGGATAGGGATGTCTTCTTTCACATATGAGTCCAACTCATTCTCTTCCAGGATTAACCCAATCCTATACTTCCAGGCTCGGAAGTTGTCAGCCTCTTCAATCTTATCCTCAAGCTTAGTGTGGAGAGACATCTTTAAGAGTACTTCAAATGTAAATAGAAAAGATTTAGGACTTACCACTTGAAGTGCTGAAAACTGGATCTGGTCCCGGACTAGGGTTTGTCAGAGAAACCCTAAAAATTCAAAATGTGAATTTCAAAATTCCGAAAGGATAGAAAGATGTGCCTTGGAGAGCTGATCAGCCTAGTACATTCAGAATTTGAGATCAGCAAAGTCTTGCCCTTCAAAATTGCCTTTTTGTCCTCCCGGGTTCACTAGGGAGAGCCCTGAATTAGGGTTTGAGTTTCCCGGAGATCTACCCAGCCAAAAATCTCGATCCAAAGCTCTAACCTTCGAGTTTTGCAAGGAGCTTCCAGCTGTGCCTTCAGTTTCCAGAAATTCCTATTTTTGTGGAAACCCTAATTTTTAGGGCCAAATCTGAAAATGCTCGAAACTGAATTTTGATTGGACAGATAGATGTGCCTTGATGAGTAGATCCAATCTACTATACTGAATTTCAAAAATCTGTGGAGAGAAACCCAATAAACAAGGAATACAAGCTTCCGTCACTGCAAAATGTCTTTTTCTCAGTTAAGCTCTGATACCATGTTAAATTTTTAGTATTAAATCACAATACTATAGGATCTTTGCTGAGAGAATAACATCTACAGTATATCAATGCATGACAATCATAATATGACAAGCATCACAAGCATCACAAGAATCAAAAGCATAGAGACAAGAGACACAGAGTTTCCGTGGGGAAAACCCTAAGGTGAAAAACCCCACAACTTCCTCAGAGATAGAGAGAGCAATGGCTCAACCAAAATACAACCAAATAACACTGAGATAGTCTCCTAGCAGATGATCCTCCTTCTCCTCACTAGTGCGCCACTTTTCAGAGAGAGAGATAGTTACTTTTCCGAGTGAGTAAAATAGAGATCTCCTATCTCTATTTATACTCACCTTTTTGCCCAGTGACCTACTGGGGCCGACTTGTCTACTTGGATACATCCACATTATATTATATATTAATTAGGGCCGACCCCATAAGGTGGTCTAATAACCCATCGGCAAGTACACACACTTGCGACACTTGTCAATCCACATGACGACACTTCCTTATAGAGGAATAACACATCTCTTATAAGGGTACAATAAATATATATATAATACACAGATGAAATACATTCCGAAGTTACATATACATCAACAGAATTAACCAAACTTATTGGATTTCTACGTTGGAGATGGGGTTCTAGGATGATGAAGCAGTTGAATGGGACATATACATTTTTAAACTCAACTCTAGTGGATGCCGATTGAATCGGGATATAGACAAGCTTATCTGGACTAGCAATAAGGCTACAGGTATGATCAATGCTAAGCTTGCATACAAATCTATAGTTAGTCATTGGTGTATATTTCTCGTTGACTGGTGGTATAAGGTTCTTTGGCGCTGGAAGATTCCGGTGAAGGTTCAATGTTTCATGTGGCTATCTCTCAGGGGGTGTTTAAAAACGTGGGAACATTTATATAAATGCGGCTGGGTTGGTCCTAGTATATGTATACTTTGCATAAACAATATGGAAACTTCCGAACATATCCTTGTTGAATGTGAATTTACCAGATCATTATGGAATGAGATCATACACCAACTAAATTTGCATATAAATTGGAAGGTGGGCTTGTTCAGATGTTGTGCACTTGATTGGTTTAGAGAATTCAAAAGTCTACCTTTTTTACCTGCTATGGTTTCTTGGGCAATTTGGCAAGCAAGGGATGAGGCCCTATTTGATGATAAAAAGCCAACTCTCATTTCTACATGAAATAGAATTATGATGGTGATTAACAATTACTGTTCAAATCTTGCTAAAGACTGCGTCTTGAACATAATACTACTTTCAGCTGCTCATTCCATAGACCGATGGCTTTCTTTTTTGGTTCAACTATAGATGGATTATGTGCTATTGGAGGCATGATATATATACATATCAATAGGGATGATTATTAGACCCTGAAGCTTAAATGTGGACATGACACCAACACCAAGGCTGAACTATTAGGTTTGTGGTGTATTCTTACAGTTTCCAGATTCTTTGGACTTCATGAAATCTCAGTTTTTGGTGACTCTCGGGTGACAATCAAATGGGCACAAGGTGTATTTAACATCAATGTGATTTCACTACATCATTGGTGCTGTAGAATCAAGGATGTTATGCTTTTTTTCAAGAATATTACCTTTGAACATATATATATAGGCAACATAATTCATTGGTTGATTCATTATCTAAAGAAGCACACGAGGGTGCAGAAGGCTACATCAGATGGGATGAATTTATTGAGAACCAACTACTTGACTCAGGCCTGGTTAACCTGATTAGTTTGTAGTTTTCTGTCTACCCTTTTGGGTCCACTGTTTTGACTAGGAAATATCCATTTGTATTTTTGTTGTTCTGATCTATGTTTGGACATTATCATGCTATCTTCGAGCATAAGTTGGATCACTATCAACTTATAGTAATTCTGAACATTTTTTTGGACATTACCATGTTATCCTTCTGCATAAGTCTTGATTTATATCGACTTGTGGTTTTGTACTATTTGATTCTCCTAATGAATACCAGTAGTACGGTTTTTTTCTGCTTAAAAAAATTAGTCCATAATTTCCTTGTATAAAATCACTCTGTGAGTACAAACCTTAAAAAAAAAAAATTGAAAAAAATATCACAAAATAAAAATTAATAATTTCAAATTTTTATAATGTAAAGACATTTAAATTTTAATTATTTTAAAATAAATAAAATTTTATAATTTATAAAAAGTTAATAATAACAAAATTTAAAAAAATTTAAAATATCAACTATATATATCTTTTGTTTTGTCCGCCTAGAAAATTTTTATTTACTATTAGTTTGATATATGTATTTTTTCTTTAACCTTGTTATTACACTATATATTTAAAAAAAAATATATTCATAGCATTATAATCTTGGTATTTCATTGTAAAAGTTCCTCTCGAGTTGAGGGATGTGACTACAAGGTTATATGAGAATGTCATTGCCAAATTCAAAAACACTAAAGGATGGTCGCAAGACATTAATTGTAATATTGGAATTAAGCAAGGGTGCCCCCTTTCCCCTACCATTTTTGGCATTTACATCGATAAGCTTGAAGAATGTTTAGAAGAGACAGGTTTTGCAGGCACAACCTTGGCATCAATAGTCATCATGCTACTTCTCTATGCTGATGATATCGTTCTTATGGCAAGGTGCCCTTATGATCTTGAGAAGCAATTACAAATTCTCAAAGGTTTCTGCACCAATATGGGCATGACTGTTAACATGGACAAAAAAAAAGTCATGATTATCAAGTCCAATAAAGACCCACTTATGACAATTTTTCTTAGGACAATAGAATCTTAGAGGAAGTAACCTCCTATAAGTACTTAGGAATTGACTTTCATAACAAACTCAACTGGAACTATAGCATTGAGAAGAGAATTAATGGAGGGTGGAAAGCCTACTTCGGACTTGAAAACAACTGTAAATCAACAAAAAGAAATTCCTATTTAAAACGCTCATCACTTACGTTATTTTATATGGTTGTGAAGCTTGGGGATGCAACATTTCTAGAGATTCTTGGAGAAGAATTGAGCAAATCCAGAAATTATTTATTACTTATAATCATAAAATTAAGAGAAACATGCCCTATCCTATTCTCCTCTTAAAAGTAGGGCTCTCCCCCATTGAAAGCATGGCTATGATTAGATATCTAATGTACAAGAACAATTTAAACAATATAGGAGACAGTCGACTTCCTAAAATTTCTCTTAACTCTAGCTAAAAGCACCTCCACCTCAAGCGGGGATGGCTCTAAGATTCCACGGCTTGGTTAAATTATTGGAGGATTAATGAAACTACCACTCTACAAAATATTGATAACATTAATTACATTATTACTTCTACATTCAAAGAGAAAATGTGGTGCAAAGAAGAATTAGAGGTAAAAATAAAACTTTGGTATTACAAAGAGATCAGTAACCCTAATCTTGAGGATCACAACTATCTTTCTATCTTAACAAGCTCAAAGAAAAAAGTTAATATTGCTAAGATTAGAACAAACTCTTATGAGCTTCATTTTGAAACTGGTTGTTGGACAACCCCTAAAATGCCTTGGGATGAAAGAATTTGCCATCTATGCGATTCTATGAGCGCGGAAGATGAAAATCACTTTATGTTAGAATGCTCGGCTCTCACTCACATTAGACCTCAGTTTCAAAATATTTGCTCCGACACTAACCTTTCTAATCTTCTAGATCCCAAAAAATATAGTGAGCTAGGGACACTCCTATGTAAGCTTTTTGAGCATAGAAATAACATTTTAAAGAAAACCAAATAATCGCTTTCTTCTTAAGATCCGATAGACCAAGATCAGTCCTAGTGAACGTTAAAGACAATCATCATCATCATATATTCAAAATCCTAAAATTCTCATTTTTTATATATGTTATTTTATTTATATAAATAATTTAAAATAATTTTTAAACAAGTGGAATTAGCAACAAAGCTGCTTATTACTGCCTCTTAAAAATAAGAAAAAATAGTAATAAAGCTAATCTACAAATAAATAATATTTTCTTATATTAATAATAATAAAATAATTATTAAAAAATAATATTATTATTACTATTATTTTAAAATTTAAGATTCGAAGCAGGGCCAGACGGAATTTGAAAGGATGGAAAACACGGATGAAAAGGATGCTTATATTTTGAGGTTTATGTAATTTGTTTAATTTATTTATTCAAGGTTAGATTTCTTGATAAAGAAATTATTAGAGCAAAATGTTATTATGCATTAAAAAAATTGTTATTTAAAAAAATGTTATTGTAATTCAAATTCTCCAATAAACAAGGCTTGCTTTGTGGATAATTCAACTACAAAATTGAAACCCTTTTACCAATTAGAGATTTTTAACAACCATAGAATTTTTCGAATCAACAACAGATATTTTAAATAAAACATAAAAAACGCATTATAAATGCATTCTGAATTATATACACTCCAATCTCTTTTTTCTTTGTTATCTCTAGCTGCTTTGTCGCATATAGAAGAAGAGAAGCGCCACCTCAAACTTAAAAGCATAAATGTCATTAATGCGTATTAGCACTTGAAAGAACGTATGAAATTCCTTCATGGCGTAATCAGATGTTATCATGATAATTCAATATTTTACTTTATATATACACTCTGAAATAATCGAATATCATGATAATTCAATATTTTAGTTCAGATGATTTCTATAGTCGTTTAATTTGATTTAAATTCTAAGTAAAATTCTCAACTAAACAATAATATAAGGAGTGTTTCCATTCGTTTTCTAAAATTCAATCACGGGTTTATTAACATATGCCTCCACTTGCGTGTGTGGGGTCTGGGGTCTACACGGATGGACTGTGGGTTTTGTTGCATATATGGTCTACAAGTTGACACACACAGCCTTGGAATTCAACGTTGGATGGAACGTTTTTTCCCTTTCAAAACATGTGTCACACTCAGTTCATCCAAAATCTAGAACGTAGAAATTAACAATGCGTACCGTGTACAATAAGTCATCATTTCCCTTATTTTTCCAAAATTCCAATGATTTTCTAAGTCACATGATATTTAATGTTATTAATGAAACATGATGTATGAAAACCAGATGGCAAGCAAATGTTTTTTTTGAATTTTGTAATTTGAAATTGTTTTTTATTTTTCAAACTTTCACATCCTAGGCAGGGGTAATTAGTCAATTCATTGTCAAATCATGGTTTTAGCCAATCATAAAACAAGAAATTTAATTTTAAAATATTTAATAAAATCATTTTCATTTTCAAAATATAAAATTTAATATAAAATTATTAAAAAACATTTGAAAACATAATAGTTTTAAAAATTATCAAAGCAAAAATAATAATACTAAATAGTACTAACTGATTGCTATATTATCTGTCTTCGACAGTAATAACAAAATAAATATTTAATTAGTAATAAGAAAAACTAAAAATTATTTACAAATGAATGTATCCCGATCTTGACTACATCAAGTTGGTAGTAATAACTTTTCAAAAGAAAAAACTTGCGACTACTTGTGGGTCTATGTTTGGATCACGATTAATTGCTAAGTTGCTCAGTGACTAGATATTTTAACTCATGAGCCCAAGGAAAAAACTCGTATGGTGTCAGTGTATATGCATAACAACAAAGTAACAATCATTTATGGTTTTTTTGCATTCTTGTTTTCTAATTTTTTTGTGAACCTTATTCAAATTTTCACACTATCGCCTCATAGAAAATGTTTTAAAGTTGGTAAAAAACAACATAAATGAAAGACAAGTTGCTCGGCTAGGAAAATGCATGTCCCAAAGAAAGAATGGAAAGCATTTTTTTTCTTTGAGAAACAAAAAATCTTGGTTTAAAATATATAATTGAGACGAATACATGTAATTGAATTTGTCAGTGTAGCTGCTTGTTAATTATTATATTAGGACGTGTAATTATAGTTAATTTTTTGAGTTTGATGTTTTCAAGAGAATAAGCATGTACACTATAGAGAAATTGGTTAAACCAACCTAGATCCAAATCCTAGGCTCTATCAAGCGTCGAGAGGGTTCAAATCTCTCGAGGTGAGATGATTAGGCTTAAGGTCCAAATCCCTTCTATTTTTTCTATTTATTATGTCTGCTATAGTATTTATTTTACTTCTTTTGTTTCTACTTCTTATGGCTACTATAATATATTTTTTACTTCTTTCTTTTATTTCCTATGTTTCTATTTTTTATGTCAGCTATAATATTTTTTACTTTTTTATCATTTTTACTTCTTATATTTCTAGTTTTTATGTTGGCTATATTTTTTTTTACTTCTTTATTTTATGTCGGGTATAATATTATGTTTCTACTTTTCATATCCACTATAATATTTTTTGAACTTCTTTATTTTATGTTGGCTATAATTTTATTAATGGCCGACATAATATTTATTACTTTTTACTTTGTATTATTCTTTTTTATTTATGGCTAACATGTTACAACATCTCCCTCATACTCGTGTAACTTTACTCGACAAAAGTTACAACATCTCCCTCTTACTCGTGTAAAGTGAATTGGAAAACGTTACAACATCTCCCTCATACTCGTGTAATGTTAGTGGACACACGTTACAAGATATCCATCATACTGGGCTATAGAGCGCCTCTCGGCACAATCATTGACTCCTGTGAATGGAAACATTTTGGGCATTAAATGCTTGAGATTTGAGTGAATTCCATTTTCCTGGGAAATTGTTTTCCTTTTAAGGTATAAACAATCTCTTCTTTTGAGATATCCTATCTTTAGATACTAAATATAGGGTCACCCCACACATTAAATTATCTTGAGAAAAGTACGGCTTAGAGGTAGTCAAAGTCGAGCTGCTTGTTGCAGAATGCCAGTAAACAAGGTGAATGACTAGTTCACTTGATGAGTTTTCATCCCTCTTCTTAGTATGTAGGTGAAAAGGATCCAATTGAAATGTTCTCCTTCATTATTCTAGTCTGTAGGTAAAAAGAAACCAGTTGAGGAAGCTAGGGGAGCAGAAGAAGAAAATGGAAAATGTTTACGAGACACATAAGATATCCAAATTTTTTTGGGTACTTCTTCGGCGTGCCATTGACCTGCATAGAAACTCGAGCATAGAACATCTCATCGTTACTTTTGAAATAGAGGGAGGACTTTCAAATACTATTTCGATAGGTGTTGTCCTTGAAATGTATCATTGGTGGCAGTGCTCAAACATCATAGGGAGTGTTTGTCCCATCGACATAATTTTCAAAGTGACATGGAGAGATTCTAACTAGCACACTGCCTGCTGCGTGTATATAAATAATACTAAAGTGCCGCAGTGATTCAGATTGTATAGGGAAAAAAATAAAACACACATAAAAGTATAGCATAGAGCACAATACTAAATAAAAATCTAATTTCTATTAATGAATAAAATAGCATAATATTGTAGAACACACACTAGCTAGAATGGTGGTAGCTTATCTATGAAGGGAGAGGATGGAGGTTACCCCCATTCACACAAGCTAATACAAGAGGCCCAAGAGATGCCCTTTTAACATAAAGAAAGAACCCTAAAGGTCTAAAACCCTAAACCTAGGAGGAAAAATGTCAAAAAGTATTTTCTCTAAAAATAACGCCAAAAGGTATTTTTAGGTGTAACTTTTACATCAATTTCCTGAAAGTGTAACTTTTGCATATGAGCTTCGTTTGGTGCATATAGGAGCCTATTGGAAAGCTCTAACTAAGAAGCACAACAGATTCCTAATTAATCATTGCAAAGAGAAACATATGTTGTGGAGGATCCTTGGCCAAAACAAATGTTTGGGCCCTCAAAACAATCCCAGAAGTTTAGGACAATAAAATTCCCATAAAATCCTATAAAATACTAACAAAATTTCCCAACTAGAAAACCATGTTGATTTAGTGGAAGAGGTGGGAGGCCACCGATATACACTTGGATCAATCCTCCCCCGTTAATAAGCAATGGCCTCCATTGTGTTAAGTTCCTACAAGAGAGGGGCGAACTTTTGTTGCATCTAAATATGGATGAGCCATTTGCCTTGGTGAAGAAGTTGTCCTGCTTTGACTATCCGATAGAGTTGTATGGTATATTTTTGGGTGGCTTTAATCTTTGTATTTATGATCTGATCCATTCTATCTTGCTCAAGGCAATCAATATTGAGTTATGTAGAATCCAATTACTTAGCCATGTCCGAGGTGTCCAACAAAGGTGGGAAATATGGATGAAGCAACTCCACATTAAATATTGGGTGTAAGCCAAGGAAAGGAGGAATACTCACTTTGAAAGAATTTTCACCCACATCCTTCATGATGTTGTAAGGCCATATCTAAGTGGTTGGAGCTTCCTATGATAGCCTATGAGGCGCTCTTTCTACAAATGCAACCAGACCTTGTCACCAACCTGAAAGTTGTGGTGAACCCAATGCCGATCATGTCACTAATTGTACCAGCCACTGAATCTCTCTAAAATGTCACGAACTAGTTGGAAAATGTGCTAAATCCATCCAACAAATCGGGTTTCCCTATCAGCCTCAATTTGAGCATAGGAAGATTCCTCCTGTGTAGATGAAAGATGCATAGCTACATCAACTAGGGCCAATGGTTGGAATCCCAAGCATGCCTAAAAAGGGATGTGATTAGTAGAACTATGAAGAGATATATTATATCTATGTTGAACATAGGGAAGGCTCTCATACTATGTGCAGGTATGTTTGGAATTGTACGCTCTTAGAATATGCACAATCATCATGTTGACCACTTATGTATGTCCATCAGCTTGTGGGTGAAAGATAGTTGATTTGGTGGGCTTGGTGTCCATCAATGACCATAGGATGGACCAAAATGTGCTCAAGAACCTGTTGTACCTATCTAAAATTATAGTTTGCGGTAGCCCGAAATGAACCCAAACACATTCGAGGAGGAACTTAGCAGTGGCCTTAACTGTGATACTCTTCTTATAGTGTGTGAAAATCGCCATCTTAGAGAAGCAATCAACGACCATGAATACACAATCATTACCATGCTTGGTTGAAGGTAGTGTTAACATGTAATCCATAGAGATGGACTCCCATGGCCGAGTAGGGATATAGGTGTACAACCCTTTCTTCTTAATGGGAATTTTAGCAATGGCACAAGTAGTGCATGATGTGATATACTTGCTAACATCGTGTCAAAGGTTTGGCCAATAAAAATACTTTTTCATTACTCCCACTATCTTTTCCATGCCAAAGTTCCCTGCCACCTGACTGTAATGAGCTTCCCAAATCATCTTTGTATTCTTGCTTCAAGAAACATAGAGATGGCCTAGATGGCATAACAGTCCATCCTGGAGATGAAATTCTGCAACTAGTGTGCCTTTTCCCAATGCTTCATAGGTGGTAGTGAATTCAGGATCATTTTCATATAGTTAGGGCCACCCTAAGGTTTCATGGGCACATGAGTTGAGCATTTTTTCCAAGGCTGCAATTGGAGGTCGACTAAGGAAATCAACGACTCAATTTATGCTTCCCTTCTTATATTTAATGTTAAGGTGGAATTGTTGCAAGTACGTCGACCACTTTTGATGGCGATCATTCTGTAACTTTCCTTTTGTTTGTATGAACTACAGGGGCTTGTGGTCAATGTGGATGCTGTCTTTTTTCCTAGAATGTAATGTTTCCATTGGCGGTAAGCTTTTACAATGGAATACATTTCCTTATCATAGGTGGGGTATTTGCGAACTGCATATGAGAGTGTCTCACTATGGTATGCCACTGGATGGCCATTTTGAGTGAGGCCTACGCCAACAACATAGTCTGAAGCATTTGTCTCAATATAAAATGGTTGTGTAAGATCTGATAAGGTGAGTACTGGTGTTGAACATAGGTGGAATTTCATATCCTCAAATTCATTTTGTTGTGGCTAATACCAACCAAAATTGGCTTTGGAACCACCCTTGGTCACTTGGTTAAGGAGACAAGCGATATGAGAGAACCCTAATATGAACAAAAGATAGAAGTTGGAAAGGCCCAAGAAAATATGAAGCTTGATTAGAGTTATTGGGGATGACTAGTCATGGATGACTTGTATCTTGGATGGATCCACATGCACACCATGCTCATCCACGATGTATCCTAAATATTGGATTCTATGCATGCCAAAAGATCATTTTTCTAGATTAGCATATAATTTATGTTGAGCAGGTTGCTGAGGACCTATTGAATGTGCTACAAATGATCAACCCAATTCTTGTTGAAGATGAGGATGTCATCCATATATACAACCACAAAAGAATTGATGAAGGGCCGTAAAATATCACCCATCATCCACATGAAAGTTGCTAGAGAATTATTCAAGCCAAAAGGAATGACCAACCATTCAAAAAAACCTTCCCTGGACTTGAAGGCAATCTTCCAGACATTGTCTTTCTCAATTGGTGTTGGGAATAGGAAGTTTTGGATACAAATTTTGGAAAAGTAGTTTTGGTGTGGGAAGAACCAAGGCAAAGAGGTTCAATGAAGTGGTCAACTCCGACGAAGTGGCCAAGAAACCAGGAAGATGGTCATTTTGAATGTGTCAAAGGGTGGGGTTAAATAAGTTAGTTATGGTTTTTTCCACTTGCATTAATGAGTTGAGTAGTTAGTTAGTGGCATAGTGGGAGCGGGGCAGGCTGTGTGCTCCCTATAAATATGTAAGTAGTCAGGATTTTTGGGGTTAGCAAGTTGTTCAGGAAATTGTTATTCAATGTCTGTATTCTGCGAACTGCTTATTTTTGTATGTTGAAGTTGTTAGTTGATGTAAGAAGAAGAGTCACATGATCTGCAGGTTGTGTGCACAGATCCATTGCAACAGAAGAAGGAAAGTCTGTAAGTCTTTATAAACATTAAGTGCTTATTTTTGCTGCGAATCATGAATAAAAGTAGTGCTTCCATGGTTTTTCCCATCTTGGGTTTCCACGTTAAAATCATGGTGTCAATTGTGATGTGATGTGTTATGTGATATTTATGTTTCTTAATGATTGAATAAGTTGATGAATGAATCTGCTTATGATGAAGAAATGTATGAATGTGAAATATGTGATATGTCTGAAATATAGGGTTAGCTCATGATATCTATCGGAGAGCATGGCTTGTTGAAGATCTTAATATGTCAAAGTTATGAATTATTTGTTGAATGATATGTATATCAAACTATTCCCCTTCCTCACTGCAGAAACCTGGTTCTTGTAGATCCCATAGGTACTTCGGGTGAGAGCTCATCTTCTTCGTAGGTGTTGTCGAAAGGGACAAAACCCTTTTGGGATGGTATCTTGGGTTTTGTTTGTGTTTGATTGTATATGAACCCTGGTCAAAGTAGAAGTGCATCAAAAAATGGTTCCATTGTTGGGACCAGGATTTGTGTCGAAGGGGAATGTGGGATATGTGGCATCCTATTAAGCCAAAGATCCAAGATTGGGTAGATCAGAAGTTGAGAGAGTTTGCTAAAGATGAAAAAAAGCATGCTCGATTGGATGATGAAACGTGGCTAGATGAGTATGTTTTCTCCGGTATTCACGAGGTTTTATTTGGGGATTTTCCTGTTATATTAACTAAGTGGATGGAAAGGTTAATTGATCAAAAGATGAAATTCCAAGGACGTGAGCCTAGAAGTTGGACACCTGGGATGATCTAGAGATTGAAAAATGTGAGTAATAAGATTTCACGCGCTATGGATTACTGGTTGGATAGTATATTAGAGGGGTATATTATCGGATTTGTTGTTGACACTATTAAGTCGTATAGTGTAGCGGGAAGAGAATTATTTCAAGGATCGTGCGGTAAGTACTTGAGATCTTTGAATCTATGGATTAAGATGTTGCTCTGTGAAAAAGGGGTAATGAGGATGTAATTTGATGAGTAAAGCATCTGTGGGCGGTGGGCATGGGTGTCGACTGAAGGAAGGTTTGGGAGAATGTATGGAATGAGATGAAATGATAAGGGGAGAAGAGAGTGAGACAAACGAAGAGTGTGGGTTTTTGCAAAGTGGGAAGAGAGTTCGGTCGAACAAGCAGAGGAGAACTACGACATGGAGAGAAGGTTGTAGTGTGACCAAGAGAAGGGACAACGAACTAGTACAAGAACTCAATGAAGATTCTTATGATGAAGAGGAAGAATAACAACTCATTTAAATAGCAGAAGAACATGCAGATCCTTCTTAGACGCGAGGATGCTAAATACCCATGACCATGTGTACATATTCAGAGATTGAGGTAAGACATAGTAGTTCATCACAGTTTCTCCAAGCAAGTCAAAGGAGTAGTAATAGTCAGAGTATCACTTTGCAAAGTAATAAGATTTCAATTAGTGGATCATTAATACCAAGTCAGCTAATTCCACTGAGGAACATAATGGTTGGGGATGATACGAAACTATCAATTTTTAATGGGAACAGGTTAGAGGACCTAGAGCATCATTGGTATTTATGTAATGCAGTTTGTACTGTTAAGTAAGTGCAAGATAATAATGTCAAATTGGTTCAACTGATTACGACCTTTAGGGGTTGTGCTCTGGACTGGTTCATGAAGTTTTTAAAATTTTCTAGTGGACAACCAACAAAGAATTTGGCAGAGGTTAGATATGGGTTAAATATTGAATTTAAAAATCCAAAATCTATGTCATAATGCATTACTGAACTCAAATAAATTAAACAATTTCCAAATGACATTGTTTGGGACTTCGACGAGGGATTCAAGACATTGATGGCTCCTGTAAGTTTTCAAATGAACGACATTCAACTTAAGGATTGGTTTATAGCCACTTTATTACCTCATATCAGAGTTCCTTTGATGCAAAAGAAGACTGCATCATAGAAGGAGGCCCTTGAGTTGGCTATGAAGTTGGAAGCGTCACCTATCGGAGATACTGGAACTGGTATGGCTCAAATTCAGTCGCAGTTGGCGAACTTGTCAATTCAGATCCAAGACATCAAGAAGGATAAGGAAACAGAAAATATGTTTGGTGTACAATATGTAAGGAGTATTTCCACTCGAAAGATCAATGTACGACTTTCCATGACTATATTGATGTTGGAGCTCCTAATTTGTTGAACCCTAGAACGGGAATATGGTGTAGAATTTGTCAAACTAGAGGACATCATCCAGAAGAATGTTATTTTCTATAGAAAATGGTGAGTTCCCCACAAAACTTGTTTTGTAATTTTTTATTATCAGACAGTCATAATGAAAAGGAATTTTGAGCATATAAGTTGCTCACAGAATGCACAATAGATACTTTCCTCATGAAAGGAGAAGAACACGTCGAAAGAAGTAATTTACATTTTGATCAGTTGAGTGGTGGATTCTGAGGATCTATACGAGGAGGATTTGGTCAAGGAAGAGGATATGTAATATGTTATAAATTGGTGCTCCAGGACATTATTCCAGATAATTCCTAAATCCCACTTCGACTTGCACATATTGTAGGGCATTAGACCATACTATGGAAGACTGTCCCCATATTATAGAAAATGGCAAGTGAAGAATAACCTAAATTAGAACCAAAATTTTCAGAAGATTTCAGCTAAGATGAGACAGAGGTAGCCTATTGTAATTGTGGTCACCATAGGGGGAGCTACGACGGGTGATGACAAGGTAAATCACTACCACCAGTCAGATCCGAGAGTGAGGTTGACAGTTCAGTAGCTGCTGCAATTTGATGTTGAAAAAGAGAAGGGAGTTTTCTTTGAAGGCCGCAATGAATTTACGGGGAACCATAAGGGGGAATCGATATCCTCCCTGCCACCAGTATTTGAAGAAGGTCATGTCTCTGACATGCCACCTTGCTTCGACCGCTTTGTATCAAGGAAAATTCTAGGAAAGGTAAGTGCTCTACATAACTTTTCAAATTTTTTTTTGGCTCTAATTAAGGATGAAAATGCATTACGTAAATTACATAACTCAATTGGAGAATTTGATGGTTAAATGAGGCAAGCAAGAGATGTGAACCATGTTCAAAAGAAAACAAAAGCTAGACAGGAGCTATGACTTAATGCATAGATTAGAGATTATGATATGGACTTTGTTATTTTAGATCTGGGCTCAGATGTGAACATTCTTACTAACTAGGCTTGGGAAAATATGGGAAAGCCTAAATTAGTGTGGCACCTATTCAACTGATATTGGAAAATCAACGGAAATTCATACCCTTTGGAAGGATGGTAGGAGTCCCTATCGAAGTGGAGGGATTGTGAACTTTTGTAGATTTTGAGGTCATAAAGATTGTCTATGATACCAATCCATATCATACAGTCCTGGGAATATACTAGGAAATTCATAACCAAACTATTATCAACTTCAAGAAGAGGATGCTAACATTTGAGAACGATGAAATAAGAGTTTCCGAACCTCTAGATCCGCTAGAGGGTCAAAGGTATGTCGACCGGTAAAGGAGGAATATGATGCCCGAAACCTGGAAAATATTTAAAATGTATCCTCAAGGATAAACGATTATATCAATCCCACAACGGACGGTACATTAAGACGAAAGAGTGTTAGTTCATGTTCATCATATTCTGGAGAAGCTCTCAAGAATTGACAGAATAGGCTACATGAGGTCTCAATCCAAAGATGTGCTCAGGTTACAAAGTCATTGTGATGGGTCGGTAAAGAGGTATGTGACCTTCCCACCTATGAAGGTTTTCCTAATCTAGATAAATTTATTGTTGAGTTTGAAGTTAAGGTACCAAAACAACAACGACTCTTGGCATTAGATGTGGCCTTGAAAGCAACACCGACAAGGTGGTGGGCTATTCACAAATAGTCTATAACGGGAAGGCCGCAGTGTAGACGATTCTTAGAAATTTGGTCTGGCGAGGGAGTCCCATACGTTAGAGAAAAATATAATGGGTTAACTAACCCAATTGATCATCTGACCACTTGTAGTGTAATATGGCAGAACATACCTAAGCAAGAATGGGTTCACATGTTCATACACACACTGGATATTATACCAAGGAATTGGTACATGTCGCTAGAGATTCTGACAATGAGTTTCAAACAAACATTTAACTATGAAGATGAAATTCCAATAGTAGATACAACTATGCAAATCATTAAAGAAATTTTTTTTGAATAAATTCCTAGACCAGTGTCTAATTTTCCCCAGTGGATTGCAACAATCGAAGAAATGATGGAATGTTATAATATCACTAGAGGACCATAGGATGATGATATAAGAGATGTGCATATCCCATAAACTAAAGGAATCCGTGACCTGAAGGAACCATAGATTTAATCTAACAAATTCTTGAAGCCACTGAAGATAAATAACGTAAATATTGGGTCCCGTGAAAACCCTAAATTTGCAAATATTGGAGAATATTGGGAAATCACTAAATTTACTGCATGAGTTTCAATATTTATTTCCTACCAAGTTTTCTGAGATGAAAGGAATTGTTGGATACCTAGGAGAGATGAATATCCCATTTAAACTAGGTGCTAATCCAATTAAGAAAATCCCTTATAGATTGAATCCCCTGAACAAAGAACAATTTAGAGCCGAGCTTGATAAAATGATGGATGCAGTCATTATTGAGTATGTCGAAGAGTCAGAGTAGGATTAGTCCTATGGTAGTACAAGATAAAAAGAACGGTGAGATTCGAATTTGTGTTGATTTAAGGAAGCTGAATGATTCCTGTCTACATGATCCTTTTCCAACACCATTTACATATGAAGAGCTAGAAAATGTTGGAGGTCATGGATTTTATGGGTACCATTAGATAAGAATTGCCAAGGAATATCAGCACAAGACAACGTTTTCAACAGAATGGGGTTGCTTCCAATATACAGTAATGCCCTTTGGTTTGAAGAATGCTCCTGCAATTTTTTCAATAGTAGTTGTTGTTTCTTTTAAAAAATTTATTCATAAATTTCTTAAACTCCGCTTTGATGATTGGACATTATATGGTGTACTAAAGATCATATTGAATGTTTAAGATGAATGTTAGAATGTTGTAGAGAGTACCAGATCTCGTTAAATTTGAAGAAGTGTATATTTTGTGTCCCAATTGGCATATTGTTTGGTCATGTGGTTTGTAAGCAAGGATTGTTGGTGCATCCTATGAAGATTGTAATCATAGTAGATCTACCTCCACCTACTTCAGTTCGACAACTAAGGAAAAATATGGGACATGCATGCTATTATAGGAAGTTTATAAAAGCATGTGGTTAGATTACAACTTCTATGGAAAATCTCTTAAATAAAGATGTGAAGTTTCAGTGGAATGAAGAGTGTTAGCAGAGCCTCCACACGTTAAAACAGAAAATCATGACAGTTCCTATTTTGATATTTCTGTACTGGAAAAAAGAATTCCATTTGCATGTTGATGCATCTTCAGTTGATCTGGGTGCAGTTCTTGCTCAGCCATGTGAAGGATCTAGTGATCATCCAATTGAATTTGCTAGCATAAAATTGTTAACGACCAAAAAAAATTATACTATGACAGAGAGGGAAGGGCTAGCTATGGTATATGCCCTGCAAAAGTTCAAGCATTATCTAATAGAGGGGCACTTTAAAATGTTTACAAATCAGTCTTCTTTGAAGTACCTCGTTAATAATCCAGTGTTGGGGGGAAAGATCTATTGATGGCTCTTATTGTTCCAAGAATATGATTTTGAGATTGTATTCAAGCCAGGGAGGTTGAATGCGGGGTCTAACCATTTTTCAAGGTTGGAAACAAAATAGGAACCAACAAAATTAGAATATAACCTCTCAGATGCACAAATTTTCTTGGTAAGAATGGTAGATCAATACCTTGAAGATATTGTGAATTTATTGTCTACAGGAGTGGCACTAGAAGGATACATAACTGCACAAAAGAAGCAGTTAGTTTTTAAATCCGCAGATTATCAACTGATAGTAGGTCAATTGTATAAATTTGGACTAGATGAGCTATTGCTTCGATGTGTTTTAGCAGATGAAGGACTAATGATTTTGGATTAATCTCATGATGGTGTTGTGGGAGGCCACTAAGCAAGAAAAGATACTGCGCATAAGATATTAAGGGTTGGGTTGTGGTGGCCTACCATCCATAAGGATGCCAAGTAGTATTGTAAGAACTACGACCTGTGTCAGAGGATCAGGAAACCATCAAGGAAGGATGAAATGCCATTAGTACAACAAGTTACGTTGTATGCCTTCGATAAATGGGCTATTGATTTTGTGGGTCCAATAAATCCACCAGGGAAAAGGACTGGAGCAAGGTACACTATCACTAAAGATGAATATCTTACTAGATGGGTCGAGGCTGCACCAGTCTGATATTGTAGTGCTGCGACTGCTACGAAGTTTCTTTTTGAAAATGTTGTTACAAGGTTTGGTTTCCCTTGAGTTTTACTAAGTGATCATGGTGCTTTGTTAACAAGACTATATAAGCACTTAAAGAACTCCATATTTATCACAAGAAGAGCACCCCATATCACCCATAGGAAATGGGACCGTCGAAGCATTTAACAAGATTCTTGAACATGCATTGAATAAGGTTTGTAATGTGAAGTGTGACAACTGGGACTTGAAACTTCCTGCAGTTTTATGGGCTTATAGAACAACATGCAAAAAATTGACAGGCCAGACACCCTTTAGACTAATGTATGGACAAGATGTTGTCATTCCTATGGAATATATTGTAACAAGTTTAAGGGTTGTTGCTTGCATTGGTATGTAGGATATTGGTACTATATAAGAGACATTGTCACAATTACTTCAAATAGAAGAAGAAAGGTTTATCGCAAGATTTCACCAGCAAGTTCTAGAAAAATAGAGAAGAGGCATTGCATGATCGCCACATCACCAGGAAGTAGTTCCAGCGAGGAGACTTAGTTCTTCTTTATGATAGTAAGTTTTTCAAACACCTTGGAAATATAAGGATGCATTGGCTAGGTCCTGATGTCATCAATTATGTGACAAAGGGAGGTGCAATGCAGTTGCATAAGCTTGATGGCGAACTCCTCAATGGTTTGGTAAATGGAAACCAACTGGAACCTTACAGGGACATCCGTGTCTTCTTGCATTGAAGATCTCTATACAAATGCTTGTATATAAAAAAAGAAAAATATTTTTCTTTGTGTCTGTATATGCTTTTTGGAACCCCAAGTTATTTTTGTGTCGAAGTGTTTCCGTGTCAAAGTTTTGGAAACCCCAACTTATTTTTAGCATCGAAGTGTTGTGTCAAGTAGGATGGTTGGGGGTCTATCGTAGTTTATTTTGTCGAAGTAGATAAGCATCTGTTGCGGTGGGTGATCTATCGTGGTTCCATTTAATGCGCATTAATGAATTCCTTTATGGAAGACAAAGTGGCGGTGTTAGTGGACTTTCTTCCTTAATTTCTGAATAGAATCAATTGTGTGAACATATTCGTCACTACCACCAGGATGATTGAAAGGATTTGGCCAATTCACTCAACATCGGGAACGACAGAGAATTGCACACAGAACTAATTTTAAAATCTCATTCACCAATCAGTAGGGAATCATTGTTGTCTCAATGCTAAGGTGTATTCAACAAGCTAGAGTTTAAGCACTTACACAAAGTGAGTTTAACTGAGAAGAGTATCAGGATGTAGGCTTATTTCTCTGCAACGATTGAAGAACATGGATCTGTTGAGGAGGTCAACATGTAGGGGTTTGTACTGATTAGTGAAGATAAAATAGTAGTGCTATCACTACACATTCCAGAGAATGTGCCAAAGAAATCTAGGATTTTGAACCGTAATGTGAATCCATAGGAAAGGACCAAGGGTAGACATGATGTTGAATCTTTTGCATCTAGGTCTATGACTATTTTTCCTAGGTACATACCACCTCATAAGATGAATACAAAACCAATTCGGCTGCCTAAGAATGATAAATATTCATTGGTGACTATCCCTATTGTTGGAATATTCTAACCATCTCATCTTGGTTTTGCATGCATGCATGCATTCCATGCAACACTCCATGCATCCATGCATTGGTAGTTGAGTCTCCTAGCACCTAGTCCTTAATTTAGGCCCCTAGAGCTTAAATTTGGTCATCATTAGCCTTCTTATCCACTCAAAGAACCTTGGTTACGTCACTAAATTCCAAAGGCACCCTCATGCATGATTTAGGTGTTAACATAGTAAGTTCCATGATTTAGGGCGCCTTGTCCCCTTGATTGACTAGTTAACTATCTGTTACACCTAGTTTCACTTCCATTGAGTGTAGGAGTGCCTATTTGGACCACTAAAAGTCAATATTGTGCCATCCTAGAGGATCATCCCCAATTTATGGCCCTAATGACTCAATCATGCACCAGTCCACCTCAGTTGACTAGCCATTCATCATCGGTGGCCACTATCAGGAGATGGATCAGGTCGATGGTTCCAATGCAAACTAAGCCTACCACTTGTGTGGATTCCAACTGCCTCTTTAGGATCACGAATTTCTCCTTTGGAGATGTATTATTTATGTACATGTTCTACTAAATAATAGATGTAATGGAATTTTTTCCAATTGTTCTTCATTCTCTTGTGTTGTAACACAGTTTTTCCTTCTCTATTTTTCCTGCTCAATTCTTTTGATCTCTCTTAGACTTAGTGTTAATTTTATCTTGTCTCTAGATCTTTGTGAGAATATCACAAAATATCACATAGTATCAGAGCTTTGCTAAGCAAAGTAATCTTCCGGATATTTTTTCAGATATTTTTTTTTCAGGTATTCTACAACAACTTACATGAATATGAAAGCAAATCCTCCTCTCTCTCCATTCAACTATGATGAGTGGAAACCAAAGATGATAGAATATCTGAAGAGATATGGTATTTTGTAAATGTGTATTGATGTTATGAGAGATTTTGCTTCCTATGAAGCGGAGAATGATTGGCTAAATGAATGTGATAGAGCCTTTGGAGCAATGTGTATTGCTATGTCTCCTGGTATGAACTACCTCATGGAAACTATTGAATATCCAAGTGATCTATGGGCCCAACTAAACAAATCATTTGGAAAGCAGAATGAAGAGATTGGTGCAAATAATTTGGAGAACAAGACCAGTGATACCTACTCAAGTGTCTCTCTAATGATGTCTCAACCTCAATCATATCTCATGATGAAGTTGTTCAAGATGAAGAAAAAGCTACAGGTTCAACACATAAATTTAATGTTGAAGACATTCCTTCCTCTGTTGCTCTAGAAGTTGAAGGAAGTTTTGAATTGTCCTCTACCCATGTAGTTCATGCATATAAGGTGATACAACTAATGAATCTTATCCTTTTGGAGAGATTATCCATTCCTCGCTCATGTTCTCAATATATTCTATTTCGAATTCTGAGCAAGACAAGCTAGTTCATGCTCTAGAATATGAAGAGGTTCTTAAATCCTCTCTTTCACATGAGTATGCTAGTGTGAAGAATGATGATATACTGAATGTTTTGGAGGTTAAATCAGAGTTTGGAGGTGATTCATTTTCCCTCTTTGATCACATGCTTCCTATGAACTTCTATTTGATCATTAGTACATGTTCTCGGGGCTTCAATAAAGATGGAGGACACTACCATTCGCTTCGGTTCAAGTATTAAGCATATTTTGGTGATTTTGGTTTTGATATCACCCCTCATGGTTCAAAGGAGATATCAAAGAACCATCTACACATTCATGGAGTTGATCCTACCTTAGGTGGTTTGAATTACAGGTTCCAGGATGATCTTCATATTTTTGGATTTGTTCTCACCATGTTTGGTCTGAAGATCAAGTTAAGAAATCCTCCATAATCGCTTGCATCCACTGAAGGAGAATTCAAGCACATGTTTTTGGAGCATGATCCACTTCTTATCAAGAGGAATATACCTGGAGAAATTGAATCAAGCATCACACCTACTTGATTCTTGAGAGACTATTTTTGGTGTGTTTCATGTCCATCTTGAGGGGGGGTTTTGTTCCTACGGGGTTTTCCCTCTTTCGTCACTTAAATGGACTAATAAATATGTAAAGGGTGACCTTTGGTCTCAGTTACCAGGGCCTTATTTCTGATCTTTCCTTACATAGTCAATATTAAGGGGGGTGTTGGAATATTATAACCATATCATCGTTGGTTTGCATGCATTTTTCTTGCATGCATGCATTCCATGCAGCACTCCATGCATCCATGCATTTGTAGTTGAGTCTCCTAGCACCTAGTCCTTAATTTAGCCCCCCTAGAGCTTAATTTTGGTCATCACTAGCCTTCTTATCCACTTAGAGCGCCTTGGTCACATCACTGGTCCAAATTCACCCTCATGCATGATTTTAGGAGTTAGTATAGTCAGTTCCATGATTTAGGGCTCATTGTCCCCTTGATTGACTAGTTAACTGACTGTTACACCTAGTTTCACTGCCATTGAGTGTAGGAGTCCTATTTCGACCACTACAAGTTAGTTTTGCACCCCCTTGGAGTCTCATCCCCTATTTTCTAGCCCTAATGACTCAGTCATGCACCAGTCCACCTCAGTTGACTAGCCATTCATCATCGGTGGCCACTAGACCTTATCGAGAGATGGTTCCAATGCAAACTAAGCTTGCCACTTGTGTGGATTCCAATTTCCTCTTTAGGCTCACGACTTTATCCTTTGGAGATGTATTATTTATGTACACATTATACTGAATAATAGATACAATGGAAGTTTTTCCAATTGTTCTTCATTCTCTTTTGTTCTAACACAAATTTTCCTTCTCTACTTTTCTTGCTAAATTCTTTTCATCTCTTAGAATTAGTGTGAATTTTTATCTTTATCTCTATATCTCTGTGAGAATATCACAAAATATCACACCTATCCCGAAAGGAGTTTTGGTGCAGGGGGAAATACTATGTAATATCAACAAACTGTAATATGGAGACCACAACACCGCCAAGTATCCATATTTTCATTACAAAAATTGCATGTAGATAATGAACATGGAAGAAAATGCACCATTAGAACTTGAGCCTTTGGATTGGGCCTTGGGGTTGAGAAGGGTTGGCGTTCTGTCGTTGATGCACCTGCCACATTTTGGTAGGACCAATGAAGCCAATGATTACATGAAGTAATTGATGCTCTGTTTTCATGGTGGATGTTTGTTGCTCAACACCAGGGTGTCAGGTGACACTGACATGATTGTGTGTATTATAGGGTTTCCCAAGGTCGGGGTGGACCCTGCTCACTTTTTTGTGGGAAAAAAAAGAGATAGAGAATTGGACTCTCTAATGAAAGATAAATATCACCTGTCGAAGAACAAAAGAGGGTTCGACATTGCATCAATCAATGATCAGGATGTTCGCTTTGCTGCAAAGGCGTTGGCGACAAAAGTGATAAGGAAGGTTCAACCAAACCAAGTGGCTACATCGTTCATTGCAGTAGCAGAGCAATGTGCAACATGTGTCCATATGAATTGGGCCATGTTTCTCCTCAACGAATTCCTAAATGACTATGTCGATGCCTAGGATAATGGTACCCATTTCACCTACTCCCAATTATTACTTTTAATTTCATTTGTGGGATGGTTGGAGCTGGAAGCCTACTAGGGCATGGAACCAATTGGGCCCTATTATGCATCTTCGTATACAAAATTATAGTACACTAAGAACAAGAGGTGGTAGGTAGAAAATAATTTTAGTTTTTATTTGCAAAAAGAACCATTATAGTATTATGTTGTATAGATCCCTCATATTGAAGAGCAGACGATGGTTAAGTTCTGGGACATTGTGAGGTTCAAAGCTGGGCCTCATCACATGTATATTCAGGTGAGGCGGGACCCACATCGACAATGGTTGATCATTGGGTTTAAGTTATCGACAAAAGAAGTGGAATCTATCATCCAAGAATGGATAGCAGAATGCAAGGTCCCTGTCGAGGTAGAGAAAATTTCACTAGATCCGTCGTAGCAGGATCTGCAATAGGAATGTACATCTAGGAAACAAAAAAATACCAATCAGAACCATAGTACTCAAAATAATGGAGCCGAGGGTGATGATGGATATCCTCCCCACTCAGATAATGATGGACAAGACTCAAGCATGACGCCTACTGATCCAAGTCCAGGGGAGAAATGAAAGGTCGTGATGTCTACACAAAGAGGTAGGGAGAAACATAAATCACAAAGGTCTATCACCATTCAGTCCTTGACAGATGACGATGTTAACATCATGTTTGACAGGATGAATGAAGTGGCAGAAGAAAATAAGAATATAGCATAAGAGAAGACTGTTGAACTGTTTTGCAGAGTGGTGAACCTGTTAGAAACACTCTGCCAAGCGGTCAAGAGGATGAACATATCAACACCGCAACAGGTAACTACACTGTAGGTCAAGGTTGCACAGAAGGAAGAGCACCAATATTAATTAGCTACACCATCTCCTATAGATAGAGTGGCCAATTTTGTACCACATGCATTAAGTTTTGATGAAGCAAGAGTAAGTGGAAGAGTACCTCATTCGAGATATGATGAGTTGAAGCTGTCATCCTTGCCTATCTTTATGCTGCACAGTCTTTAGGAGAACATTTCGTAGGAGCTCAAAGCGTGTGAGTAGTCCATATATGATCTTATGAAAGGATATAGGAACCAAATAGATGCTCTTAAGTAGCAGTCCACCGAGCTTCAAAAAGAAAAGGATCAACTGAGCCAAGAAAAGAAGAAGTTGTACGAGGTTATCACAGTAACATGTCGAGCAATCCCAGAAGTAGAGGTGGCCGAGGAAATGATGCATGTGGAGAATTTATAGCGACTAGGAGGAGTCATTACTAAATTCAGGAAAAAAGTGGAAGAATTAGAAGCGAAGTTAGTACCAAACACACCACTTGAAGTGACAGAGAAACAATGGGAAGAAGTACAAGGGGCCATCCAGAGTATTCAAGAGTTCGAGGCTTAGTGCATGAATATGTATGAATAAGTGTTGCAGAGTTGGGATGCTCTATTTGAAGATGCTGAATTTCAGGATATCATTGCGAGGATAGGGACTATGGAGACCAAAATGATAAACCTGCGGGGTCTTTTAAAGACTTTTTCACCAATGGAAAGGATGAGAAAGGCCTCAAAAAACAAGGCACTACAAGAAGAAATTAACTAGTTAAGGGTTCAACAACAACAATAGACAGAAAGGGTTGAAGTGCTTCATACTAAAGCTGAACGCATCTCCGAAATAATTGGGAGTAAGCGTGTAGAGATTGAGGAGGAAGTCACCTAGACGGTCGAGCAAATTAAATATCATATTACTTATGAACTTGTCGACGAAGTAATCCAACAAAAAGAGGTTGTTTAGTGTTCGTTTGAGGAAACAAGGAAATTCTATGAAGAGTTTTTCTCAAAGATGAAGGAATCACTGGAACAATCTTGAAGTGTCTCGAGATGAGCCACATGTGAGTCTTGGGGGGTTGTTGGGACTAGGAAGTTTTGGGTACCAATTTCGGAAAAGAAGTTCTACTGTTGGTAGAACTAAGACAAAGAGATTCAACGAAGTGGTCAACTTTGACGAAGCGACCGAGAAACTAGGAAGATGGTCATTTTGAATGTGTCAAAGTGTGGGGTTAATTGAGTTAGTTAGGTTTTGTCCACTTGCATTAATGAGATGATTAGTTATTTATTGGCGTAGTGGGAGCGGGGAAGGCTGTGTGCGCCCTATAAATATGTAATAAGTCATTATTTTTGGGGTTAACAAGTTGTTCATAAATTTCTAGTCAATGTATGTATTCTGTGAACTGCTTATTTTTGTATGTTGAAGTTGCTGGTTAATGAAATAATAAGCATTGGATGATCTACAGGCTGTGTGCGTAGATCCGTTGTAACAGAAGAAGAAAAGTCTATAAGTCTTTATAAACATGAAGTGATTATTTTTGGCTATGAATCATGAATAAAATAAGCTATTCCGTGGTTTTTCCCATCTTGGGTTTCCACGTTAAAATCATGGTGTCAATTGTGATGTGATGTGTTATGTTGTTTAATGATTGCATAAGTTGATGAATGAATGTGATTATGATGAATAAATGTATGAATTTGAAATATGCGATATGTCTAAAATATAATGTTAGCTCATGATATCTATCGAAGTACATGGCTTGTCGAATGTCTTAATCTATCGAAGTTATGGGCTATTTGTTGAATCATATGTATGTCAAACTATTCCCCTTCCTCGTTGCATGAACCTGGTTCCTATAAACCCCATAGGTACTTTGGGTGAGACCTCATCTTCTTCGCACTTGTTGCAGAAAGGGACAAAACCCTTTCGAGCTGCTATCTTGGGTTTTGTTGGTGTTTGATTGTATGTGAACCTTGGTTGAAGTAGAAGTATTCCAACAATTGGTACCTGGTCGTAGTTGGACTTCAGATCAATATTACTGAAATGATTTCCCCCCTTGAGTTGGTGAAGAAGATCATCAATCCATGGAATTTTATATCGATTCCTGATTGTGATTTTGTTTAGAGCTCTATAATCAATATAGAGTCTCCATGTACCATCTTTCTTTTGAACCGACACAATTGTTCTCCCGCAAGGTGAGGAGCTCGGTCATATGTTCCCATTTTGGATTAAATTATGAATCTTGCATTATATTTCCTCATTTTCCAGTAGAGATTGCTTATAGACTGGGCCATTACATAGAGGTGGAACAGGTACAAAATCAATTGAATGTCTGACCTAGAAGTGTAGAGGTACTCCTGATGGTGGGGTGAAGAGATCTCTATATTCTTCTACTACTTTGTCCACATGATTTTTCTATATGGAAATATCTCGTGTAGAGGTCATGGATGTTGTTATGATATTTTTTTCACTTCCAGAGAGAATCACGAAGAGGATGAATTTCCCAATCTAGGAGATTACCTTCCTACACTGCTTGATTGAGATAATAGAGAATGTAGTAGATGGAATGACATATGGTATCCTATATACTTTTTTCCCAAATAAACAATGACACTATGAGGTCGAGACTCATATACAACATGTTGTTTCTACATATATGGCTTTCCTAAAAGAAATTCATAAACTTCAAGAGGGGAAACATAACACAGGACCTCGCCTTTTAAGGGATTGATGTTGTAGTGAAGGAATTATTGTTGAATGATGTGGATGTCGCGACCCTGGATGACCAACAAATGGTGTATGGTTGGGGCTGTGACATTGTTGGAAGCTTCAATCTCTTGATGACCTCAACTGAGATTAGTTTCTTTTAGCTCCCGTTGTCAACAATGAAGTGTAGTGGGGTCCCCTTCACCCACATCTATGAATGGAAGAGGCACTCCCCCTCTTCAAGATCTTCTAGCTCCTTTGATTAGATATTTTTGGTTGTGATGGTAGAATTGAATTCTGCATCAATGATTCGTTTCCCCTTTTCCTGATCAAAATCAAATTTTGGATCAGGTTTTGACTCTCTTTCTTTAATCTCGACCAACAGTGACTATTTTGAGTGGCATTTGTTAGTGTTATTCCATGGAACTCACACCACTTCCTAGTGTCCTTTTTCGACTTCTCATTTCCCTTCTTTTCCTACATCTTCGATTGGATGTCTTGAGGTTGAATCTCCTTGCTCTGCCCCTTTTGCTACGAGTTAGGGACACCTTTACCATACTTTTTTTGTGGGAAATTTGTAGACCCAAACTCCCACTTGTTTTGCTGCTTAAACTTATGCTCAATCTTTAAAACATAGTGGTAAGCAGCTCCTAGTTAGGAGATGTCCAGAAAATACATCTCTGCTTGAATGTACCTGTGTTGGCCATTGTGATACTTTAAAACCAAGTACTGATAAGAGTCTTTGATACCCAACTTTGAGTGTAAGATATGAAATATATTGGTGTACTTTGACACCGCCTGGTCTCTTTCTTGACATGAAGTCAATGATCTCGTGTATTTGTCATCATAGCTTCCAATAGTGTAGAATTCTTGAGGGCATCCAAAAAGGATTCCCAAGTGGGTCCTGACCTGAATAGTGTATATTCATCTTCCTTCTGTCTCTCGCAGTAGCCATCCGACAAATCTTTGACATGGGGAAGGCCTTTAAGGAGCATGAAGGTGATCTTTTCGGTCTCAGAAAATTTTTGAACAAAGCAATAGCCTTCTAACAAGTTTAACCATTTTTACAAAGCATATACATCTATCTGGTATTCAAATAAAGGGATATTTAAGTTCACTTATACCTTGAATGGTGTCGCACCTTTGAAATGGTTTCTTGTTGAAGGTACCTCGCCCGTTTGAAGTAGTTGTTGAAGGATCTGGACAAAGTTATCCATCATATCGTCCTTTTTCACGTGAGGGATTCCTTATGCAACATTTTGATAGGATCTCCTACTCCTTCATATGGCTTGTTCCCTTCCATGGGAGGTCACTTGGTATGGAGAGAGTGATCTTCTTCTAGTGAAACTATCTTGAGACACCACCCTCTATACTCTGACCTTGTTTGAGACATGCACCAAGAAAAAGAGAGAGAGCATATTGCTCTAATACCACTAATCTAGATTGTATAGGGAGAATAATGAAACACACAAAGAAGTATAAAAAAGAGTACAATACTAGAGTAAAAACCAAATTTATATTAATGAATAAAATAGCATAATATCGTAGAACACAAACTGGCTAGAATGGTGGTAGCTTATCTCTGAAGGGAGAGAGATTATGGCTATGCTCATTTGCACAAGATAATACAAGAGGCCTAAGAGATGGAATTTTAACATAAAGAAAGAACCTTAAAGGTCCAAAACCCTAAACCTAGGAGGAAAAATGCCAAAAGTATTTTCTCTAAAAATAACGCCAAAAGGTATGTTTAAGCGTAACTTTTACATCGATTTCATGGAAGCGTAACTTCCACATACGAGCTCAGTTTGGTGCATGTAGCATCTTGTTGGGAATATCTAAAGAATAAGCACAATTGATGCCCAAATTATCATTGAGAAGAGAAATATATCCGTTGGAGGATCCTTGGCCAAAAAACACTATTTAGGCCCTCAAAATAGCCCCAGAAGTTTAGGTCCCGAAAAATCCTAGAAAATCCAAACAAAATTTCTGAACTAGAGAACCATGTTAATTTAGTGGAAGAGGTGGGTGGCCACTGATATCCACTTGGATCACACAAAGTCATGTGCAACGAGCAAATGCATGTATGCATTCAAAACTTGTACACTGATGACAATATTGTTTATGGGCAACTGAGTTAAAGGCACAAGAAATGCAATAATTGATATGGTGTGGGATTTGCAACTGGGGAGTCTATTCTAGTTTGTTTTACCTTTTTTGATAGATTCTCAAATCTGTCTGGCGACTCCACTGCCCTTTTTTCCTTTTTGGTAGATTTTTAGTTTAATCACTCTCATAAATTAGACTTGGATCCACCTGGCGACTCCACTGTCAGTTAACACCTCAAGGTATTCGACTAGAAGAAACTCTAAAGGCTTGCTTGGTTTTATCCCTGAGCCTGAAAAGATTTATAGGAGAAGACTAAACAAGCTTGCTTCTCGGAAAATCCTTGAAGAACTTAGATCTCAGTCCATTTCTGACATCCATAGTCTTTTTCAAGAAAATAACTTAGAAAATTTTGAAAACAGTAATAATTGTTTTTCCGATACGATGGGTGATTTCTATTCTCCCCTCAACATTACTCAGATAGCAGGTCAACCACATGATATTCCAGACAAAGCTATCGACCAACTTCCCATTTTTACTGGAACTGATGCCATTACTACTGCATATCATCTCAAAGCCTTCTCAAAATGTACAAGTGGATATGTCAGAGATCCTGCTCACAAGCATGATGATGTATACATGAAGCTATTTGCTTTGTCCTTAGATGGGGATGCTGGTGATTGGTTCATCGGCTTACCAAACAACTCATTTGCAACCTTGACTGATTTCAAAAATGCTTTCACCAACAAGTATGGTGAGAAAAAAGAACCCCGAGATCAACTTGCTGCTTTAACAAACATCAAAAGAAGTGAGATGGAAACCATGGAAGAGTTCAATAAGAAATTTACCGACTTATCCAACGCAATCCCTATAGATTACAAACGAACTCCACATACTATCCTGGTTTACTACATTGAAGCTTTAAGTGGAGAGATGTAGTATGAGCTTAGGGATAAGGATCCCACCACTTTGTTGCAAGCACACACAATGGCAACTAAGATAGATAAAAACATGCAGTCTTCTGGTAAATCAAATTTTCTTGGTTATTCAAGAGCTCTAACTCCATTGAAATCAATTGAGCCTAAAGATAAAGATCCTTTATCTTCTATAAAGGATTCATACGAGAAAAAGATGATGGATATTTGTGCAAAGAAACTCTGATGAAATTGTAAACATTCTTTTGTTAAATAAAATTATTGAGACTTTGGAGGTCCATGCGAGAGCTATTGGCATTGTGGTTTCATCTTGTAATTTGGTGATATTCTCTCACTCTATCTTTCTTGTTGCAAATTATTATTCATTGTATGCCTTGTGAGGACTAACAATCTAGTACAATAGGCATTTGATCTAGTTTGTTGCTTGAGATTATTGTTTTGCAGAGATCATCAAAGGTGAATATTAGCTTGGGATCAAGCTCATCTTCATTAATCAAGAGCTTTTACTATTTAACGCTTTCATCTTGTAGGTTCTTCAAGTAGTTTTCCATTTCAAGAGAAGAAACACAAAGATATCAATGATTTCTTATCTCCTCCATCAACTTTTCAACAAAAAACTTCCTCATTTGTTACTATATCTAGCATCCAAACCGTGGATTTCCAAAGCTTGATCCCTCTCCAAGTTTGAGACCATTGCTTAGTTTTCCCTTGATTTTGGCATCCTTGGCTTTTTTGCCTTCTTGTTTGCCTCTTTCTCTCTTCTCCCATTCCAATATTTGCTTCTCTTCCTCTCCCATTTGCTCCTCCTCTTTTCCAAGTTCTTCCTCTCCCATTCGCTCCTCCTCTTTTCCAAGTCCTTCCTCTCCCATTCGCTCCTCCTCTTTCCCAAGTTCTTCTTCTCCCATTCGCTCTCCTACCTTTTTTCATCACTTCCTCCTTTCATCCACCTTCACAAAATCAACAAAAGACAAGTTAAAAGTTAGAATTTGTTTAAGTTAGTTGTTTGCTTTTATGAGAAGTTAGTTTAGGCCTTGTTAAGACCTCATTTAGGGCTTGCATTTAGTCAAATTTTTATATTTTTGCAATCTCATTCAAAAGACATAAAAATTGCATATTAGATAGTTCATTTTTTTTTGTAGTGTAGATATCTTTCCTATCATTTTTAGAAGTTGTTTGCTTGCTGGTCCGTTTTGTTATTTTCATAAAATCAAATATAAAATCTCATGCTTTTTGCAATCTAGATTTCATTTTTCAAAATTTGTAACTAGCTAGTTTCAAATTTTCGTTATTTTATTTTGCTAATGTCTAATGGGTATATGGTTTGAGTTTAATGGAGTACTTGTAGGTACTTAAAGAAGAAGAGAGCTAAGAAAAACAATTTTTTTGAAGAGCAAAGAGCAAGAGAAGAGCAAAGAAGACAAAAACAAGGAGGATTTGAACCAAATCCAAAGCACATTTGAAACCAAAGAAAAAGCCATCAATCTCCTTTGTACAAGCTATTTAATCAAGATTCTTTTAATCATTGGTTCTAAGTTCATTTCTTATCAAAAGACCTTTCAAGGGCTTAAATACCAAAGGCATTTGTAATAGTTAATAAAAGTTTCTAGTGGAGGAGTCCTCCACCTTTTGGGTTTCTTCCCCATTTGGGGAAGAGTGTTGGGTTCACTTAGCTTAGATCTTTTCAGTTCGTGTTTTAGATTAGTCTTTATTTCTTCTTGTCATATTTCCATTCCAAGCCTTCGACCGGAAGTTGTATCCTTGGGATCCCATCCCAGGGGCAGGACCACATAATTTGTGGTTACTCTTCCTTCCCCGCCGGTTTCCTTGGTAGAGCTTTCAGCTAGCTGGAGGTTCTCAAGTGCAGGCGGTTCTAGTGGTTGACCTTGTTCGAAGGTTGATCCCACCTTTAGTGTAAAATTGCTTGGTAGAACACTAGATCCTTCAGTTATTTCATTTTATTTTGCAAGTAGCATGCTAGCTGTGTTTCACATCTATTGAGTTATCACATGATTTTAATATTACAAAATTTCAATATCTTGTTATCACAACTACTTATTGTTTCATAAAACAAACAAAGCCTCTTGAACTTGGCCAAATCTAAGTCAAGAGCACTCTCTGTCAGAGAGCATTGTTAGATCTGCATTTTTCCCTTGCATTAGGCATTTTAAAGTAGGAAGTCTCTTGAACTGTGGTCTTAAGACTAAGTCAAGAGCGCTCTCTATCGGAGAGTTGAACAAGTGCTCTTAATAATAAAACTTTTCAATCCACATTTCCCCCTTAATTAATTTATCTTGGTCGTTTATCCAACACCCGTATGCTCTGCCAACCGGAAACGGTTGGACTAGTACTCAGAAAGGTGAAGGATTTGATAAGCTCATAAGTGATAATTAATTAAAACTTTCACCCCCATAACCAACGAACCGGCGTTGTTAAAAAATTATTCAAAGCAGTTCTCAGGGGAGGCGTCGGATTGCCCAATCTACGACACAATGGCTGGTTAGCATTGCGCGCCTCGCTGTGATTCCAGATAGGTCCAACATGTCTCTTAAAGGAGCTGCTTAGAATGTCTTTCTGGACACTCTTTTGATATCCTTGGTTTTAGCCATAATAATCAGGAACATCTAATAAACACTTAAAATTTACCAAGAACAATTTCAAAACGATCTCACAAACAGCTACTTTTGACTTACATTTTTCAGCATCACAAGTATTTCATTTGACTCCATTTGGCACTGGTCTTTAAAAGTTCTTATATATCTTCTGAATCTGGACCATATGTCCTTGTCATATGTTTGATCTTTATCTTGTGGATTCTTTGTTTTAATTCTAAGTCAAAGTATATTGTCATCTTCTAAAATTGTATCTTGTGGAATTTGCAACGTGGATTGCGTGTTTAATTGTGTTCTCATCATTATACAGAAACTCCTAAATAACACTCATCCGCATCACCCCACACAAAAAACACTTAAAACACTAGAGCCTTAGTGAAACCCTTTTTTTAGGGATGAACCCCCTTGGCTTCGTTAGGAGTTATCCTAAACGGAGGAGCTAGGATTCAGGTGACAGTACTTGGCTCATTGCTTACCCCCAAGGCCACACCTCTCTCACTTGTAGTGAAGAGACAACTTTCAAAAATATTTCTGCTGCTGGTGTGTAGTTTGGCAAATCAAATTAGTGAGATATGTAGTACTATAGTCATGTCATTGGCTATAGCAATAGACTATTGCACTGCAGTACTGATTAGTCACTTTGCTTTGTCACACTCCCCTATGTTTGAATTACAATGTATAGTTGGATTTAACTTTGATTATGTTCATGATATGAAAAAAATGACTTCATTTTGTAGCTTTCTATTGTATCTAAAGCATTATTTATGTGGAGAATTTATAATTTCTAGCTACAATCATAGAATTAGAATATTCTCCTTTTCACAAAAGGATAGCTATGTATTATGTATCAATAATGTATAGTTGGGTTTTTCTTTGTTAAAGAGATCACATTTTGTATATTGATTAGGATGTTTGTAATGTTCCATTTTGACTTTCGTCTGGCATATATTGTACTTAGTTCTATTTTGTTAATTTATATTTCTTGTGTCACATTTTACTTTTGGATTGAAGGTTAAAGTGTAAAGGTTTGATTATGAATAGTTGGGTTTTTCTCTGTTCAAAGAGGTCACATTTTGTGTATTGATTAGTATGTTTGTAATGTTCCATTTTGACTTTCGTCTGGTATATATTGTACTTAGTTCTATTTTAATAATTTATATTTATTATGTCACATTTTACTTTTGGATTAAAAGCTAAAGTATAAAGGTTTGATTATGAGATAGTTTGAGAAATGACAAAGATGAGAATTGACAATATGATATATGCAATAAGATAGTGCATGAAAATCTATGCCAAGATGTTTGTGCACTAGTCATGGGTGTTCTTATGAATTCAACGTATCTTGAACTAATTATTATGATTGATTTTTGTTTCATTATTTGTTCTGGATAAACTCAAAAGTAATTCAGTAGGTTCAGTTAGTTTAAGTAGTTGACAAACGAACCATCTCATTAGCAAATAGCTTAGCAAGTTCCAATAGATCCTTTCCTTAAGAGACATGATTTTAGCTACTCTAAGTGATCTCATTCTATATAAACTAATGATGCATTGTTTTTAAAGCTTCAACAAGAGCATAATCACTAGTTGGTATTGATTTAGTACATTGTGTGTCATGACCTGGTTACAGTGGTTGTGCAACGTGGACTATATTGTTCACCAATTGCATTGTCTAGTAATGATTAAAGAACTTTGAGCTTCATTTTTGGTATAAATGGTCTGTAGTCCTCTAGCACCTTTTTTTATTGGCATATGGCCATATAGTTTTGATTTATAGCCTAGTTTTCCTTGTGAACATGGCATCCATTTTGACTTACATAAAAATCCTTGGTTGTAATGGTTATTTATTACTACAATTGGTTAATCGTTCTTCGGCATCGAAGGTTAATGGCTTTGAGCTATGAAATTTTCTCGCCTTTTTTTCCATTGAATTTTGCTATGGATTAGGAGAAGAATGTGTTGGAAACATAATCCTTTGGGTTATGAAGTACTATTGTATTATTATTTAATACTCAGATTTATGAGAGAAAATGTGAACAATCATTGGGAGTCCAAGAGATACGTTGGAATTTGGAAACCAAGGGTCATTCTTATATGTATTTATATGTACATACATTAATGAGATAAGTGTGATTTCATGCCAATTCTCTTTGTCTTTGTGGTGCATATGCTTGTGTGTATTTTTCTTTGTTTATCCAATCTGCTTGTTTTCCCTATTAGGCATCCTAATAGTGGTATCAAAGAAAGCCAACAAGCGAACCAAAACAAGTGATCTTGGACCAACACCTAAGCCATAGCTATAATCGTGTGCCAGTTGCCAAATACTCGAACTAGAGCCAAAGCTACAACAAAAACCAAATCAAGCTCAGTGGAGCACGGTTCTAACTCTTGTTTAGTGCTGTAGCTCTAACTTTGGCTAGGTGGGTCTGGCTCGAGGCTCTAGTAACTGGCACAAGTTCTGTCTATGGCTCAAGCATTGGTTGAGGCTTGATTGTTCTATCTCACTTTTCCTTGCTCACTTTTTATGATTGTTAGTCAGAATACATCACATTAATGCAACCTTGCAAAGTTACAAAACAATGCCAAACAAAACATTGACGCCTCAAGAAAAAGATCCACAACGGAGGCCACTCTAGTTTTTGAAGATTGGTGCTTTAGCATGTGCAACAAAAACTACTATTGGGGATAAATCCTCACTCTCTAATGAGGCCATCAAATGATCCACAATGAAGGTCTCTCTAGTTTTTGAAAACTTATACTACAACAAATTCCATTGCATATAATTCCTTAGTCTCTAATGAGGTTGTCACTTACAAACTTTGAATGATGGACATTTTTTTACAATTTAAATTTTGTAACAAAGACTAAATATCATGTTGGAAAAAATGTCATGGAACTTGAACAAGATCATTGCAATGCAAAATTACTTACTTTCCTTGCAATCAAGGGTTTTGTTTCTTGTCACATCTACTTTTACTTTTCTTTTTGCAATTATTAAAATTTGGTATGTGAAGTAATTTGTTTAGAACTTAGATATCACAATTTGGTATATAATCTAATTTATTAGTTTATATATATATGGAATTGAACCCAAGTGGATGGATTGAAATCCATCTATCCCCACCAACAAACCACCATATCCTTGACATATATATAATCCATCTATCCCCACCAATGGACCACCGTATCCTTGACATATATATATATATTAAAAAAAGATTTTAAAGTAACTTTTATATTTATATCTTTATATTTTATAATATAAGTATCTTCATTATGTATGAAATTATGATGTTGGGTAGTCAAGGATATGGTGGTCAGTTGGTAGGGATAGATGGATTTCATTCCATCCACCTTCATTTATAAAAATCTATGAATAGTTTCAATACTTACAATGACTAATCATAGACCAAAATAAACCGACAGGAACCCAAAATAGATAATAAAAAAATATCAGTTCCAAACAAGACCAAAGGAAACCATAGTAGGAGCCAGAACCAAGAGAAAATATATGAAACCAAAACAGATGCCTTCCAAGAATAGGCAGACCTGTGACAGGGACAAACCCATGAGATAAAAATCCAAGAAGAAATTAGAGAGTATATGCTCTGAAATACGTAAAGGCCGCTAAGAACTAAAAGTGTAAGAAGAAAATACAGTCCGCTACGTAGGATTTAAATATGGGAAGACATCCCGTCACAAAAATAAAGGCCCAAAATGAGGATTCAAGGAGGAAATATCTCCAAAATTCCGTGAGACAACAAGCTGCAATCCTCCCAGACTTCATAATGAATATTCCCATCCACCGTGTCCAAAACCCTCCTTGATAATGCTGATGCAAGTCACCCTACGGAAATAAGGTTCTTGCTTAACAATACACACGACACAAACCACAATGCTCACACAAACAAGGTGTAGAACAAGATGCCTGGATTGGCTTATATTACTTCTCTGAAAACGGTTACAATGTAAAATAACTGTAAGCAAATAACTAACTACAATCGGCCTCAACCGTTACAACGAAGTAACTGTGGTGTGTTCTCCCTGTGTGTTGACCTCACCCTCTCCTGGTTCACCTTCGGAACTTTGAGCTATGGTTCGATCTCAACACTCTGCACTCGGCCTGTGTGACTCTTCACAACTCTCTCGACTCTGCGCTCTGCTCCACCGTCTATATTGAAGGCCTCTTTTCCCTCTTCTCCTCTGCAAGTGCTATTTACAAGATTATCACAATCCCGAGACACGCATTCCCTCCATTCGGCGATCCTGTCCAAATCCTGTGAATTTGCACTGTCAGCTTCCAGATGTGTTGTACAGCCTCTGTCCATGACGTCCTCTATCACGTCCTTCACCAACTCGCCATAAATTCCATAACTTCCTCATTAACCCCGAACAGCTACTAAGTATAGTTCATTGACTTTCTGTCCTTTCGACCTTGCTACAATAGTTAGTCACATATCGACTGTCCTATCGGCTCACTCCTTTCCCCTTTACACTTGGCTTCACTAACCCTGTCGTGTCGTAGTTCGACCACTTGTCGACTACCCGACCTCTTACATCGCTCATCATTTGTCGACCATTCCCTGTCGATCCTCGACCTCACGACATCTGTTGATCCCTCAGTCGGTCGCACCCCGACTACTTCTGCTCGACTTGTTGACTTCGACAAGTCAACTTGCTTCCCGCACTAGTGGTCATCGGCACTCCCGCTGGTCGACTCCCTTTGGTTGATCAGTCTCGACTGATCTGCCTAGGCCCCGATGCTCCTGCATCAGTCTCCCCAGGTGAAAAAGAATTCGACTACTTCGTCAGTCTCCTGAACTCCTCTGAGGAAATCCATGTCACTTCTTGCAACTCATCATTGGTCCATCGCACCAAGTATTCTTTCATGTGCGATCTACAAGTACGCCCCACTTCGTGCTCATCGATTACTTCTGCGATCTCTTCTTTATGTTGGTCTGGAATCTATTCCGTTCAGTCGATACGTGTTTCTTTTCCTTTACTGCTACTCAACCCTTCTTCAAATTTATACAGGTCTGAGACATTGAACGTTGCTGAAATGTTCAAGTCTTCCGGCAATTCCAACACATAGGCATTGTCTGAAATCTTCTTCAGAATCCTGCATGGTCCTCTCTTCTTCAATTTCAGCTTGTTGTATGTTCCTGTCGGAAATCAATCCTTTCGCAAATATGCATAGACTAAGTCCCCTTCTTGGAATGACAATAGTCTCTTCCTCTGGTCAGCTCTGAACTTGTAGGCCGCATTACTCTTTTTGATGCGCTTCCGCACATTTTCATGCACTTCATGGATATGCTCTACGAATGATTCTACATTCGCGCTCTTCCTGGTTTCTGTCGGCAATTCAACCAAATCTGCCACTACATGTGGACTCCTCCCTTGGAAAATCTGGAATGGGCTCAATCCTGTCGATCGATTCACAGAATTGTTATATGCAAACTCTGACTGTGCCAACACATTCTCCCACTGCTTGGGTCTGTCGGCTGCTAAACACCTCAGAAGGTTTCCCAAACTTCTATTTACAACCTCGGTCTGTCCGTCTGTCTACGGATGATATGCCGAACTAAAATATAACTTCGTGTCGAGTTTCTTCCATAGGGTCCTCCAGAAATGCCCCATGAATTTCGTATCCCTATCCGACGTGATACTCTTTGGCAGCCCATGCAACTTGACTATTTCCTTAAAGAATAGCACAGTGATCCCTGTGGCATCACTTATTTTCTTACATGGTATGAAAAGTGCCATCTTCGAAAATCTGTCAACTACAACAAATATTGAGTTGTTCCCTTGCTGTGTCCTGGGCAATCCTAACACAAAATCCATGCTAAGATGCTCCCACGGGTTCTACGGTATTGGAAATGGTGTATACAACCCCGTATTTTGACTCTTTCCCTTTGCCAACTGGAAAACTTGACATTGTCGAACCCATTTTCCGACAACTATCGACATCCTTGGCCATAAATACTTTTCGTCGATCAGTGCTTTGGTCTTGTCGATTCCAAAGTACCCTGCTAACCCTCCATTATGAAATTCTCGGATTAGGTTCTCTCTCACTGATCCTCTGGGAATACACAATTGACTTCCCCTGAATAGGTAACCTTCTTGAATGAGATAACTCAAATATGGAGTTCTGCCGATGCTCCAAGGCTCTCGAAAATCCTTCCATGCCTTTGCAAAATCTTCTTCTGCTTCATACTCCGTCTTTATCGACTCTATTCATGTTTCCTGAACAGTCATCGTGCCCAATAGCGCAACTCTCCTGCTCAATGCATCATCAACTTTGTTTGACTTGCCCGACCTATGTCACAACACAAACGTATATCTATGGAGTAGTTCCACCCACTTCATGTGTCTCTAGTCCAACTTTGATTGAGTATTCAGATACCTCAGTGATTGGTGATCTGTGTATAACACAAATTCCTACGGCAACAAATAATGCCTCCATTTCTTCAATGTTTGGATGATCGCATAAAATTCTTGGTCATAGACCGAATACTTCCACTTCACCCCATTTAGTTTTTCACTGAAGAATTCAATTGGTCAGCCTTCCTGGCTCAACACTGCTCCAATTGCCGTTCCACTTGCATCACAATCGACCTGGAAAAAATTGTCAAAGTCTAGGAGCGCCAACACTGGGCTCGCAGTGACATTTTCCTTCAATTTGTCGAAAGCTTCATAGGCCTTACTCGTCCACTTGAACTTGCCCTTTCTCATGCATTCTTTCAATGGTGCACAAATCCGACTGAATCCCCGAATGAACTTTCGGTAGAAAATAGCAAGTCCATGGAAACTTCTCACTGCACTCGTATTTGTCAGTTCCGGCGAATCTACTATTGCCTTCACCTTCTCGGGGTCCATCTCCAACCCTTTACCTGAAATTACAAATCCCAAGTACAGCAATTCCTTCTTCATGAAGAAACACTTTTGCAGGTTAATCATCAGCTTCTCTTCCTGCAATTTCTGCAATACTTATCAAACGTGCTCCAAGTGTTCTGACTTGGTCCGACTGAAAATCAGAATGTCGTCTAGATATACTACGACAAACTTTCCCAAGAATGGTTTCAGCACTTCATTCATCAATCTCATGAATGTACTGGGTGCATTAGTCAATCCAAATGGCATGACTAACCACTCATATAACCCTTCTCTTGTCTTGAATGCTGTCTTCCATTCATCTCCTTCTCTGACCTTGATCTGATGATATCCACTCTTCAGGTCTAACTTCGTGAAGTATGTCGCTCCAATCAGGCAATCCATCAAGTCATCCATCCTTGGCAATGGAAATCGATACTTGATTGTGATCATGTTTATGGCTCTGGAGTCAGTACACATCCTCCATTCCCTGCCCTTCTTTGGTGTCAATACTGCTGGTACTGCACATGGGCTCAAGCTTTCTCGGATCAATCCCATGTCCAACAACTCTTGGACCTGTTGGTTAAGCTCCTGCCCCTCTGCTAGACTCATCCTATATGGCGCTTTGTTTGGTAGACTCGACCCTGGAATTAAGTCAATCTAATGGGATATACTCCTTGTTGGCGGTAATCCCGTCGGTTTCTCATCAGCCATTATGTCCCTAAACTCTTCGAGCAACTCCTCGACTTCGACCGGAATGCTCTCCATGTCGGTCGTTCCTTCGACATATGGTCCTTTTGGAATGATTGCGTAACATCCCGACTGCTTTTCCTCCTCTGCGAGGAATTCCTTGGCAGTTCTCATAAACACTCGCTTTTCTGAAAGTTTGCTCTTACCGTCCTTGTTGTCGGCTGGATCTCCTCACCTCGACTTAAGAGTCCTTTTCACGCCATTCTTCCACACTGTGACTGTGTTTTCTCAATTGTCATAGATAATATTACGATCATATTTCCATGGCCTCCCTAACAACAGATGGCATGCATCCATGGGAACTACATCACATAGTACACTGTCCTCTAATCCTTCAACTCTGAAGTTGATCAGGCACTATCTGGTCACCTTAACATGGTGTCCTTTCTGCAACCATGAGATCTTGTAAGGGTGTGGGTGTTCACGACACTTTAACTCGATCTTGTCGATGAATTCCATCGACACAAGATTCTCTGTACTCCCACCATCAACTATGGTCTTGCAACGCCATTCCCCGATCCGCACCTTCATTCGAAAGATTTCCTTCCGTTGTGCTGGTTCCATTGGGTCATGTTGATCTTCTTGGATCAAAGCTCTCTAAACCGTTAGATTTCGGTTCTTCTTTTTCTCACCTCCACTGCTATCTGATGCCGAATCTTCCCTCTCGTCGACTTGCTCATCGTTTCGACGTCTGGGTTTCAACTCTTCTGCAGCATGTAGGTTTTCTGGGAATTCATATGCCTTATGGCCCATTCCTCGACATTTGTAACAGATTATGGCTGGTCTGTCAATTCCCTTCTTGTTGAATGGACCACTTCGACTATACGCGCCTCGACCACGGTTCTCATGACCATCGTGTTGGTTCTCTTGTGCTCTTTCTTTCGTTGATGTCCCTTCTGCGCGTCAACTATATTTGACACCTTCTCTCTTGTAGCTGCTACCTTGACCTTTCATGGAGACAGTCTTTCCACCCCGACTAGTCATCCTGCCTCTGGTCGCTGCGGACTTTCTCGATAGTTTCTCTTCCGCCTTCAGAGCTAGCTGATAGGCTTCTCAAACTGCTTTGAATCTGGACATGCTGAGCTCATCCTGGATAGCATACTTCAGGCCATTTACATATCTGGCGACAACTTCTTCTCCTTCATCAGTTTTTCCTGAACGAATTGACAATCGGTAGAACTCCTCCGTGTACTCTTTCATGGTCATCTCTTTCTATCGAAATTTTTGTAACTTCCTAAACAAGGAAATCACATAGTCATTTGGCAAGAACTTCCCCTTCAAATTGGCAACCATCCTGTCCCAAGATTTGATTTTCTCCTTGCCTTTCTTGAGTCTGTCAGCCTATACATTGTCCCACCACAACGAGGCATGACCCTTCAATCTCAGACACACCATCTTAACCCGTTTAGGATCCTCGATTTGCTCCACATCGAAGTATTTCTCCATCTCTTTGAACCAGTCGATCAAGTCTTCTGGGTCCAGGCTTCCCGAGTACGTACGCACATCTATCTTCGCCCGATCTCTCATTTTTGTCAGAATCTTGATGAGTTTTTCCTCTGGTTCTTCTGCTGCGGCTTCCCGAGCTTCCACTTCCTCAAATTCCTCGTCGTTGTGGTCTAGCACTTCAGGAATTCAACCATGCCTCTGGTTTTCTTTGATCGCTGTGACTTCATTTGTCAAAGTCCGCATCATTCAGATGCATTCGTCGAACATCTCATGATCCACTGTGATGGCTGCTGTGCCACGGGCTCTTCGTCCTCGGACATTAACGCCTCTGTGAGCCATCTTCAACCTCTGCTGAAAATTCTCACACCTTCAACACTGACGCAAGTCATGTTGGTATGGTCTTCTCTTCTCCAACCGGACTCGCCTCCGGGCTCTGATACCAACTGACGCAAGTCACCCTACGGAAATAAGATTCTTGCTTAACAATACACACAACACAAACCATAATGCTCACACAAACAAGGTGTAGAACAAGATGCCTGGATTGGCTTATATTACTTCTCTGAAAACGGTTACAATGTAAAATAACTGTAAGCCAATAACTAACTACAATCGGCCTCAGCCGTTACAACAACTAAGTAACTGTGGTGTGTTCTCCCTATGTGTCGACCTCACCCTCTCCTGGTTCACCTTCGGAACTTTGAGCTATGGTTTGATCTCAACACTCTACACTCGTCTTGTGTGACTCTTCACAACTCTCTTGGCTCTGCGCTCTGCTATGCTCCACCATCTAGATTGAAGGCCTCTTTTCCCTCTTCTCATCTATGGGTGTTGTTTCCAAGATTATCACAATCCCAAGACACGCGTTCCCTCCATTCGTCGATCCCATCCAAATCCTGCGAATCTGCACTGTCAGCTTCCAGATGTGCTGTACAGCCTCTGTCCATGACGTCCTCTGTCACGTCCTTCACCAACTCGCCATAACTGCCATAACTTCCTCAGCAACCCGGAACAACTACTAAGTACAGTTCATTGACTTTCTGTCCTTTCGACCCTGCTACAGCAGTCAGTCACATCTCGACTGTCCTGTCAGCTCACTCCTTTCCCCTTTACACTTAGCTTCGCTAACCCTATCATGTCGTAGTTCGACCACTTGTCGACTACCCGACCTCTTACATCGCTCATCATCTGTCGACCATTCCCTGTTGATCCTCGACCTCGCGACATCTGCTGATCCTTCAGTTGGTCGCACCTCGACTGCTTCTGCTTGACTTGTTGACTTCGACAAGTCAACCTGCTTCCCGCACCAGTGGTCATCGGCACTCCTGCTGGTCAGCTCCCTTCGTTCGATCAATCTCGACTGATCTTCCTAGGACCCGATGCTCCTGCATCAAATGCACATACAGTTGTATTGTCTTCATGGAGTATTTTTGCCTATATTCTCTATAGGTGAATTCTAATTCCTCAATCAAGGATCCTGAAAATTCCAAAACACCTACTATAGCCTTACCTGCACACCACTCAGGATTAAATATTTTATTTTAAGAACTACTTAAGTTCCTTGATTTCCATGTTTCCCATATAATGAAACAAGCCAATTTCCCACCTTTCGATTGTGTTTAAACCAATTATACATACAATCCTGTAGTGAGCTGCCAAACCATGCCAAAATGCTTGTGAAAGAGTGTCTAACAATTAACTAGATTTTTTAAGTGTAGGAGCTAAATTTGCAAAGAGAACATATATATGAGGTTTAGAATTTTCCCACAAGAGTCATAAACACATCATATATCATTTGGATATCAAAACTTTATTGAATATCTTGAAGTAATGTTATTAGTGTGACTATAAGTTTTATTATTATTTTGTAAAATACATAAAATTCAAAGTTTATTTCTTAAAGTTTTATAATGTTGTGAAAAAATTATATTTATTTTCAATTATATAAATTTAATTTATGATTTGCTAAATTATTTTGATAAGACTAATTTTTATCATTGATAAAAAACTTAATTTTTTTTTTAGCAAATACCTTATAAACAATATGTTATAAAATGTTATTTATAGTAAATAATAATGTCTTATCAAGTTATTGTTGATGTATATGTAACTTCAGAATGTATTTCATATATATTTATCGTACCCTTATAAGAGATGTGTTTTCCTCTATAAGGAAGTGTCGTCATGTGGATTGACAAGTGTCGCAAGTGTGTGTACTTGCCGATGGTTTATTAGACCACCATGTGTGGGGTCGGCCCTGAAATATATATTATATTGTGGATGTATCTAGATAGACAAATCGGCCCCATAGTGTAACTGGGAAAACATGTTAAGTATAGATAGAGATCGGGAGATCTCTATTTGGATCATTCGGAAAGACACACTTCTCTCACTCAGAAAGTGGCGCACTACTGAGGAGGAGGATCATCTGCTCTAGGAGACTATCTCAAGTGTATTTTGGTTGTACTTTGGTTGAGCCATTGCTCTCTCTATCTCTGAGGAAGTTGTGGGGTTTTTCACCTTAGGGTTTTCCCCACGGAAACTCTGTGTCTCTTGTCTCTCATGCTTTTGATTCTTGTGATGCTTGTCATGCTTATTGTGATTGTTATGCATTGATATACTGTATATGTTATTCTCTCAGTAAAGATCCAAGAGTATTGTGAATTAATGCTCAAAATTTAACAGTTATCACATATATCATTTTTAGTTGAATATTGATATCACATTTTCTTTTTAAATATTAAGAATCTCATACAATCAATAAATAAAACTAATTTTTATTTTTATTTATAGTTATAATAATGATTACAGTGATATAAAATATAATATGGTGAGTTATATATATATATATATATATATATATATATATTCCAGAGTTATTTATATGATTACATTTAGAATTTTTGTAATTATATATATATATATATATATATATATTACTTTTAGAGTATTTGTGATTACATTTAATGAATATCTATCTATCTATCTATCTATCTATATATAAACCATTTATGGTTGAAAGATGCCCAAAAGATGCAATTTTAGTGTCTTTTTAATGGTGACTGATAAGTGTCATTTAGGGAAAGGATTGTCGTCCTATGACCATGGTTAAACCACTAGAACCATTCTTTGTGCACAAATAACCTAATCATGGTGCCCAAAACACCCTTGGAGGCAATTTATAGCCAATAAAAGTATAATGTGATAATGTGATGGCTTGAGGACTCATCCATGGTGCCTAAGCCTAAGAATACATGTTTAGGGCTAGAGGCTTGTGTTTTCCTGCCTTTACTCTGCTCACAAACCTAAGACATGTCCATGATGCCTAAGATGCCATAATGACACCCATCTTAAACTTATATGTGGAAGACTCCTTGGAGAGGGTTTGTGTCATTTCTAGGTGTTTTTCATGGTGCTTGAGCTCAAGAAGTTTTAAATAGGGATTAAGGTTGTTTCTTCCCTTCTGATAATGTTTATGCCTTGAAATACACTATAGTGCATAAAACCTACTCATGACACTCATATCCCTGAAGGATTGAAAATAACCCTTATAAACAACTCTCTCTCTCTCTCTCTCTCTCACACACACACACACACACACATAATCTTATTTATTGTACAATTTTTTTATTTATAATTGTTTAATTTATGTATTGTTTTAGTAATTCTTGTATTTATAATTTAAGTTTGAAATTTGAATTTGAATTTCTATTGTTATATGAAATTGTTAAATGTGACATTTTGAAAATAATTTTGTATTTTAAATATGATTAATGTATTAATGATATTAGATAACAACAATTCATTATATATATAATTGAAGCTTAAAAAATTATGAGTTGACAATATATTTCAAGTTGTACATTATATCACATATTTATTTTAACATTACATTAAATAAATTCCTTCCCACTATTCAAATATTAATTTTCAGTTGAAAACAAATAGTATATCTATTATTCATTATAGAATCAAGATATACATAATTCATACAGCATCACAATTCCATATTTTTCCAGATTACTAATCTAGTAATAGAGCTATTTTCCATGACCAGAAGACCAAATACATGATCCAAAGTCCCAATCCTAGAGTTTCACCCACCGAGATCACATTCTAAAACGACCACTGAAACCACCTTCTATACATAAATACAACACAAAAAATACAACAGGTCATAATGCATATATACAATATAAGCCGACTAGATGGAAAGAGTCCCAACAATAAGCATGAACACAAAATACCAATACAATAGGGGCCATCCCCTATGGCTCAAACTGACCTAAATGAAATTGTAAGCATTAGATCCCATTGAATAACTATCAATGGAGACTCAATAACATCAAGCAAACTTGTAACTCAAATAATAAAAAGTGATAGGAGCCAAAAACCAGGCCCCATGCCTCCCATCTCTGCCTAATGAGGAGAACACAAAGTAATACAATATACTTCCAAATCTAAACATAACAACAACCACAAAAATCAACCATTTCCTGGATAAGATAAACAAAAAAACCAATAGAGAGTCACAATAAATATATGGTTATGAAAACAATGCATCTGCGACAAGGTTTAAAATGCCTGGAAAGAGCCTATGCAAACCATAGCCTTGTCCAAGAATTTTTCAAGTGATAATATTCATGTCTCCAACCTTATATCATCTACCTCTCCGTTGAACTCTCAGAAGATATGAATGAATGATAGCTCATGGAAAGTCACTCAAATTATCTGTTATGACCGTCCAAGCTTCCAAGATTATGATTGCTAATATAAGGATGATTTGTTATCCAATCAATAATCATCCTCGAATCCCCCATCACCTGAATCCCAATCATGTGTAGGGGCCATCCTTGGTCCCTGGTAAAATAAAGTAAATTCTATTTTATTTCAAAGTTTTCTTTCTGTTCAATTCTTTCAAAATAATAATGTTTCATTGTGCAGGTAGAAAGCAAGTAAATTTTGTTGTGTAAATGTGAAGATCATAAAATTATGAAATTTCATTGCAGGTATAACTCATCTAGATCACAATTTAGAAATTAAACTAATTTATAATTTAAACATCATATTCATATTTTTTGATTCAACAATTAAATACCTGTAAATTTTTCCCAACCCTTGGAATACTCAACCTCTGAAACTTGGTATGCCTCCCTGCCAACTGGATGGTCTAGCCGACCACCTAGCTCCAAGAATTTCTTCTTGGACCCCCAAGCCCAAAACCTGAGCACTCAGTCCAACCCGCCTGAACCTCTACCTCTCTGTCATAAAAACAACCTCCTCTGCTATAATTCCAGTAACTTCTCCCAATTTTCCCAATTCCTTCTCCTTTTCTCAATTCTCCCTTTCTCCCAAATAAAGATAAGATCCTTCCCCCAAATTCCATTCTCCACCTTATCCTCCTTCCTACCGACTCTTCCCTCTACATTCACTACCCTTGTCCCCCCCATTAAATTTCAACTCCCTCTCAGAATCGTATTAATGGTCGAACCATCCCCTATTAAGTTACAAATCACCCATAAATCACTTTTACCCTTTTTCTTTTAAGATGTAGGTTAGTCTCCAAACACACAATTGAGAATATCATGCAATCATTGACATGTATATAAATTTCATTACTAAGGAACAATAAGGAAAATCATTTCTATGTACCATGCACATGGTATCATATCTATCCATTCAACATATAACTTTTAACTCAGTATCCACATACCCATCATTTAGTAAATTTGCATGCTAGAGACATAATGAAAAAATGAATATAATTCATAACATTAACATCACACACACACACACACACACACACACACACACACATATATCTCGAAAAAATAGTAGAACCATATGTCCATAGTGTCATCAAACTTCCGAAGTCTCACAATAATAAGCAATACAACATATAATGATAGTTCAGGTAATAAAGTCAAAATGGGGCATTACATCATGTTTTTTATAACAACAAATTTTAACAATGCCTTGAGTGCCAAGGGTTTTGCATGAGTATTTGTGCGCCATCCCACTCCCATCATAATTTTGAATTTATGATCCTGATTCACCTACAATACAATTCCAATGCCACATTTTCCTTCTACACCTTGAAAATATCCATTGAAGTACCCCCAAGGAGTGCGCTCCTTAATTTGTGGTGGAATTAAAACTCCATTTTTGGAATTCCTATTCTGCTCAAGCTGCATAGGTAAATTTCCTCTAATATTCTGAGATATTAGATTGAAATAGGGTTTCTCGTCCTCAAACAAGACCTGATTCCTATGAATCCCGCCCTATCAAAAATAAGCCAAGAAGTCCTCCCACTAACCCCAAGATTCAGTCTCGGTCCAAGTCTCCAAGCCAGATACTACAAATCTTGATATCCATGATCCATTTATATTTAGCATTCTCTTGAGGGTTATCCACACTCTCTTCACAAAGGCAAATTGGACCAATAGATGAGATATACATTCTCTAGCACACTTACAGAGGACACACATACTAGGGCACAACCTCCTTTCTTCAAGAAATTGTTCCAAGTAATTACCTTGTTTGCTAATACCATCCAAAGAAATAACACGATCTTTAGAGGTGCCTTCCATTTCAAAATGACCCTTTTCCACTAACTTTCCTCTACCTTTATACCTGAACAAATTATTGATTAGTAATACATATTCACTACCACCTGTCCATTTTTATTGTTCCACGACCATACTAGAGTGTCCTCCTCTTGAGAGACAAAACAACATGGATGTTGCATCTCCTTCACATAAGTATCCCATCTCGATCCAAAGTCCCACTTAATCCGAAAGTATCATTATTTATCCACCTCTTCCCAAACCACTTGTTGGGTCACGGATTTGTCCCTATTTACATCACTTATCGACACCTATTTCATCCCTCTTCTTCCTATTATTGCCCATTTATCATTCCATTTTCCATCCATTTGCTGTAACTGCTCGTAAAATAGCATATTACTCCCATTGATGCTTGAATAGTTAATAATGATTATTTTCCTTTATTTTTGATGAATTGAAGACTATTATGTATAATTTTATTGATGATGGTTTGTGAAGTGATTTTTCATATTAGCAACAACGTCACTCATGGTTCAAGCCTCCAAAGTTGGCATGCTAGCACACGTCCACATGGAAATATACAGCATGGTTGCGTTCTTAGGTTTGATGACATGGATTTGTGATCTTAAATTCATACCTAGGTCCAACATGGCAGTCTCCAGCTCATGATCAAACAGTCCCAACCAAAAACGTGTTCCAGATAAGAACACATTGATTTGTGTTGCAATTTGTGGGCAGATGAAGAGGAATCTCAAAAATATGGGACATGGGTTTTGTGCCTAACGACCTTAATTACTTGATTGATGTGACAAACGCCCAAAAAAGCCTCGGTTTGAGAGATATGAGTGGTTCTTTAAAGGATATTTTGCCAGATTTACTGTTGCGGCTGGTGTTTCAAATTAGCAATTTGATAAAACAGATTCCAAGTTGGGAATTCAGTAACTCATCCTCATGAGATATTTTTATGTATAAATATGTAATCAGTCTCATGTATGGGGGTTGGATAATTAGTATTTAAATTCATTATTCTCTTTGGATCCAACTTTGTAATAGTTCAAGCTTGGTTAATAGATGTTGGTGGTTTCTTAAAGCAGAGTTGTCGACTTTTCATTGTAAAGATCCAACTCTACTCAGTGGAGGAAGGGCCCTCTTCCCTGAGCAGATGTTGGTAGTGTTGAGTGTAAGTGTGTTATTGTGTAAATTTGTTTATTATTTAGTTCCTGCTTTCATTCATTTTTAGATTTATCGTTGTTGTTATTCCTGTTAATTCATTTTGATAGATTGTTGGCCAACATAGCACTTCTTTCAGATTTATGTAATTAGATCTTGCTTCGTAAGAGTTGATTTTTATTGCAATGTTTGAAGTGTGATTAGATTTACAATGTGTTTTTATGAATATGTTTGGGGTTTCATTTCTTTTCAAGAAGGTGTGATCTTGTTTACAATGAGTTTCGATTTCATACCAATAGATCAACAGTGTTAGGTAGAAATTGCGCTTGCATAGATACTGCACGATAGATTTGAAATAAAAGACTTCCTCATGTTGACAATTTATGTTCTAGGAGTTTCAACTAATCTTCCCAACATTTTGGCACCGTTGTTGGGGAAGTTATAAACGGTGAAAAAGTATGTCTGACATTGTTTTTTATATGCACTGTTAAAGTAGAGCATGGTAGATGTGTTCTTGATCCTGATGTGTCAGGGCAGTACGACGTAGTGAAGAGCTATGCATCCTTCGGCAGACTGTAACAGGATCGGCCTCACAAGGGTCATGGCATGTAGGTTGCATGATTATTTTTGAGTTGATTGAATTCGCTTTGAGTGTGGATTTTCTTTCTTTGGATTTAGTTTTATTTCATTTTTAATTTTTCATTCATAAATCTTATCATGCCCCTTAGTGGTGTTGTAAGCACCACCCATTCTACTAACAAGTTGACAGGAACATTCGAAGGAGGAGCCTCAAGAAATCCCATGAAGAAATTTTTATATGTTGGGAAGAGATGGAAGGTGAGAGAAATGAAGAAATCGTTACCTTTGAATTCCCCATCAGAGATTCAGGAGGAGTGGCAACAACGCAAATCATTCCCCCACATGTTCTACCAAATTTGCACAGTTTGGAAATGTCACATCCCCATCTTGAACCTATTGCATTAAAATTGCAAATGATGTAATATTGTTATAAAATCGTGGTGAGGAGCTCAAGGCCAAGGCCCCTCCATCGATTTATTGATGCTTATGGTTTACGTGCTAGCCATGCACAATGGAATTGTGAATATCATGTAAAGATGCATTTTAATAAAATACCCACAACTAACTATGCAATGCAACAAGAGATGGGGGCATGATTTTACAAGGAATTGGGAGGGAAATATTCAAACCCTTGGAGCCAATCAAGTCAAGCCAAGTGTCAATGAGAGAACCCATAAAACCCTCAACTACCCATGTTGACTTTTGTACCCAATCATTCATTTCTCCCAAGAGTTGGGTGAAATAGTTAATGCCTTGGGGAATGGGAGGTATGGTTGTCCAAAATTTGAGTATGGGAAAGCCACCCTTCATGGAAAAACGTGTTTTTCTCCTTGAGAAAGAAAAGAGCCATGAATTGCTCCCCAAGCCATTAGCCATGAACCAGTTTTTCTCTCTCACGAGTTGGGAGCTGCCTGGGTGTTTTCTCTCCACGTTTTTATGGTTTTTCCTCATTTTTCTAGCTGGAAACAAGGCGTTTTTGTGTTGCAGAGTGGCTGGGAGTATGGGAGCTTGATTTGGGGTTTCATTGGGGCCATTTTGGCCATTTAGATCCCCAAAATACCCATGGAAAATCGGGTTGGTCCCTTGTGGATGATTTCTCTTTTCACAGTCCGTTTTTGGTGTGCCCACAATTTGGGAAAGTCCATGGCCATCTTATTTGTAAATCCCATTGTTGAAAATGTGTATCCATGCCCAGTTTGAATTGATGTTTGTAAGAGAATGTTGGGGTTGAGATGGGTATCCATTGCTTTGGCTTGATCTTGAGTGCAAGCACCCATAAATGAAAAGGGTTCAGATTTAGCCTGATAAACCTAGTTGTGGACTGGCTTGGATTAGAGGAAATGATTATTTGGCTGTGTATGAGCTTGAATGCCCCTTTTCCTTGTAGAAATCATGCCCAGCTTAGGGGTGGTCTCTGAGTGCTGAAATAATATAGGCTGGGCAGAGACCTATGGTTGGATGGAACGTTGCAATGGCATAGCTTGTTGTTGGGACAATTGCACAATGAAGATAAGTGTTTTTCTGTCTATGTATTTACTTTTGCAATGTTTAAATTGATGATTGTTTTGATATGTTGTATGCATATGATATGTGTGTGGATGAGTTTCAATTCAATTGTGCATATTTGCTTAATTTTCATCTGCACACTTTTGAATTTATGTGTATGAATCTAATGAATGGGCTGAGTTTTATGAAAAGCCCCATAGGTTGGTATCATGTTCCCTTCCTCGAATTAGGTCCGTGGGAGGGTATGTGACAGGAAAATGAATACCCTGATGTATTTTATTTGAATTTGAAGTACTTTGTAGAGGATATTATTGTACTAATGATCAAAAGTTGAATTTGTTTCCCCTTACTCTAAAAGGGATAGCCCTTTGATGGTTCATGAGCCTCGGTGGGAATTGAATACAAACTTGGGAAGACGTGAAACATGTATTCTTGAAAAGGTATCAAGATTATTGCAGGGTCAATGAATATATATTTGAAATGACGTAAGGGGAAGAATAGAGTTTGGAGGATTACAGGGAACGCTTTCAATAAAACCTTCAAAGATCCAAACAAAGGAAACTGGGAAAAGGGACCTTGAAAACACTCCTACTTAAAGGAATCCAAGATGAATATTTAGAAATCTTAAATCTAATGGGAACATGTGATGTATTTAAACTATCATATGATTATGTTTGTGAGTTATGTATAAGGTGTTAAAGAGGAAACTCCAAGATTGGTAAGAATTCTAAAGAAATTTCCTCTATATTTTTTAAATCTGCTGCAAAAATAGGCGTTTTAGGAGCTGAAATCATTAATTTATCTGAAAATATTAATGTTGATATCAATGGTTCACTAAATTCACAATTGGGTGTTTTGTAGGTTAAGGAAAAGAATGGGGAATTTGAAGAAATAGTTTTCCCTTGGTGCTAGAAGAAACATCTTGCAATGGATTGTCTCACAATTTGTGGCATATGTGACTTGAAGCATTCCACGGATTGTTGCCCCTTCTTACCCTGGATAAAATCAACATATCAAAGAGATCTAGAATTTGCAACAAATTTATTCCAACAGTCATGGAAACCGTGGCCTACATGTATGGTTCAAAACTCTATCCGTCCATTTCCTTACTCTCATACTCAATCATTGAATACTCCTCCACCATGGAATCTCTTGCAGCCTCAATCTAACTCTTACCTATCTTATCCACAAGGTTGGAATGACCTATCTTATGATCACATGGCCACTCTCCCTCATGCTGCAACAAAACTCAGTCCTTCAAGATCAGCCTCACAAACCAATCCTCTACACCTGCCACATCTATCTTCTCATCAAACTCCTTGGTATCCAACACAATTTCCTGTCCAATCCACCCCCACCCTAACCATAATAAAATAGTATAGTATGCTTACAGTGCTGAACTACAAATTTTTCCTACACTTCCCGCCTGTTCTACCTCACCTACAATACTCCAAAAAGACTGTGCACTGTTGCAGCAAGTCCATACAAGCCTCGAACATATTATAGGTCCAAGATTTGCAGATGATTTTTCTTCTAGTCCTCATCAGCAAGCCAACAAGATCAACAACCTACACATAATATTTGATGAAGAACAAGGATTGGAACCAAAAACTGAAGAATTTCCAGCATCATTGTGTAATACCCCCATTTTGACCCTTAGGATATTTTGGCTATAATATAAATATTGTATGCATGTTATCGTGGAACTCAAGGCCAAGGCCCTGCTAGTGAATGCTCGACCCTGAAGAGACATGTATTTGGTATTATGCTACCCAAGTGCTAGTGAGCCATGCAAATTGTAAATATGCATTTTAATAGAAATTCCCACAGCTAGCTATGCAATGCAACAAGAGATGAGGGCATGATTTTTACAAAACATTGGGAGGGAAATATTCAAACCCTTGAGCCAAGTTTCAATGAGAGAACCCATGAACCCTCAACTACCCATGTTGACTTTTGTGCCCAATCATTCATATCTCCCAAGAGTTAGTTGAGGTAGTTAATGCCTTGGGGAATGGATAGGTATGGTTGTCCAAATTCGGGTATGGGCAAGCCACCCTTCATGGAAATTCGTGTTTGAATTATTGGGAAAGAAAGGAGACATGAAATCTCTCCCCAAGCCATTATTCACCCATCATTTTTTCTCCCTCATGCAGTCTGAGCTAGCTGGGGCGTTTTCCTTCATGTTTTCCATCATTTTCCTTCATTTTCCATAGTTGGGAACTCGTTTTTGTGTTGCATAGTGGCTCGGAGGAAGAGAGCCACGATTTGGGGGTTTATAGAGGTTGTTTCTTCCCCTTGAATGTCCATAAACGTTTTCTGAAATCAATTTGATCTCCCAGGGTTGATTCCCCATCTAACATTTCATTTTTGGGAGTGCAACGATTTGGGGAAAACCCATGGACCCTATTTTTGTAAATTCCATTGTTGAATGTTGGGGTTGACATGGGTATCCATTTCTTTGGGCTGTGCTGAGCTTGAGAGTCCCCTTTTCCTTGTAGATATCAGGCCCAGCTCGGTGGTGGTCTCTAAGTGCTGAAATAATACAGGATGGGCAGAGACCTATGGTTGGGTTGGAACGTTGCAGCTGCATAGCTACTTGCTTGGGATAGTTTCATAATCGAGATAAGTATTCTCTATTTTTGTGTTTTGCATCTGCACACCTATGCATTTTATTTGTATTGTCATGAGTTTGTTCATGATGATTGGGGCTAAGTTTTGTAAAATCCCATATTTTGGTGTCCCGTTCCATTCCTTGCGTTGGATTGACGGGAGGGGATGTGACACATTGTCACCATATCTAGATCTCTTATGGATTCATGAAGATCAATTATTTGAGGAACTTCATATGACAACTATGGGAAATCAAGGAAGAAAATATTATATTGAATCTTGGTTTTAATCTACCATCATTCCATACTTCAACAATTCTTGGCACCATCATTTCAAGGGAAGTTGATCTCTCATATCCTAGCATTCATAAAGTTATATTTTTATGTTGGGAGTATGAGCATACTTGAGTTCTTTCTTCGAAAGTGGCTACATTGGAATTTTTCCTACACTTGAAGAGAATTTGTCTTTTTCAAGTAGAATAGGATGTTGTAAATAAATAAAATAGTAAAGAGAAAAATAAGTCCAGTTGTGAAAAACACTTTACTAGCGCAACTAGACATGAGATTTGCTTGAAAACCAGATTACCGACTGGCAAGGTTCACAATAATATCTGCGAGTTTCATGTTGGTTCTATTTTTCACTATGGTTCTTCACAATCATTTATTTTGTACTCGTATTGGATGATGTGGAATTCATTAAGGTCCACCTTCCAATGGTCTTGTCCCATCGACTCCAATACATCATCCGGGATCGAGATTAGAGTTTTATAGTGACCTGGGATCTACATGAATCAATGGCAGATTTCCTTGTTGTTAACCATGGGGATTCACCAATTCCTCTTGATTGACAAATCTTGCAGGTGAATCGACTCCGACACATCCATTCGTACCTATCAAGATGCACTAAGGTACTTTAGAGCTCACTATCATCAAAGGTGAGTTCCTTCACATTGGTTAATGACATACATTAATGGTCGATAATCCAATGATTTCTTCCCATGCTCGACTTCAACACATTCATTCCAATGGGAAGAATTGTACCTTGGTTTTGTAGCACCTGAAGATTATGTGATCTAATGGTTTCAACAGTGACTTGCATCATCATTTGTTTAAGTAGTTTTGTAGTTCCTTTCCATTTTCATTTCAGCAATTGATTTTCACAACAAGAGAAGGAGCTCTTTGCTTTTGTGGCATAATTCCTCCTCATCATTTGTCTCAGCAGTTAATATTGCATGCATGCAACACATTTCCTCATTCAGATCAGATTCATCCTCATACAGTTTCAACTCTCAACTACATCTCTCTCATCATCAGTTTGGCCTACATTAGCTCCAACAGACATCAGTCTATCCATGTCAAACAAGGCTTCCACAGAGGTAAAACTTGAGGTAAAATAGAATGATTTTTTGATTTATTAAATGTTCTAGAAAATGTCATCAAAACCATTAAGAATTATCCATTTCACTTCTTTACCATTTGTCATTTTCTCAAGGGTATCAAAAGATTCCAGTTTTGGGGGAAATGCATTGCTATCTTTGTCCATTTATTCTCATCTTTCCCCATTCAATTATAACACCTCACCATTCCACCTCATGCAACCCAAGTCAAGTCCATTCCAACATATCCTACATCCAAACATGAGAAGGTTCCTTGCTGCTGCCACACAAGAACCAACAGTAGGAAGCAAATATGTGTTGTTCTGGCTCTACAAAAACCAACGACCCAAGAAGCAACCACGACACATGCCCAAGCCCTAGAAACTATTGCAAAAGAATACCACGTTACCCACAATACCATTCAACAGAAATAAAGGCACTTGATCATACTAAGAAAGAGAAAGGTAGGCTGGCCATAAGAACCTTCTGCAGAACGATTTGTTGTAGGAGTCTACACTGCCATTCAACAAAAAATACATTCAACGGTATGAGTTTTTCTGTGACTCTTTGATGCATGCATTGGTTCACTTATTCACAATTACTGTGAGTCTCCAAGTTAACTTCAATTGGAAATCAAGATTACATAGGGTATGTGGGTTAGAAATCATATCTTTCATATTAAGAAGGAGTATTCAAAGGACACTTGTTGTTGTTTTCAAGATGATGTAAGATGTTGTTTATAACACTTTGATAGAAATACTATAGCAGGGTTCATGGCAATCAGTTGGTTCAGGCATGAAACAAGTTGCAAGGTGATTCATTGTTGTGTCTTGCTTTCCATTGTTTGGTTATTGTCTGTCCACATTTATGAGATCAGTTTCGAAGTTTTTATAACAATGGTTAACCATATTTTTCAAGACTTGATAGATACTTGGATGTGAGAAGGATTTCATGGTGTTTTGTTGACAACCCTTGTTTTGATTATACACATGGATCTCATGGGATTGGCAATGTAAATCCATTCTTTTGACAAATATTACATCAAGAATCCAAATCAATTTTTATATGACAGGAGTGTGAAATAAAGTAGCTTCAACATTTATTAAGTAAGCATTCCATGGGTGTATTTCAAAATCAGTAATTACAACAAGCACATTCCTTAACAATATTGTGGTGTAGACAACATATGCCAAACAATTAAATCATGACATTCTCTTCTCCACATGAATATTCGAGGGCTGCAAACCTCATTGGAATTTCCAGATTTTTTCTTGGACATCTTTGCTAAGTCGTCTTAATTACATGGTAAACTTGGAATTTTGATACCATGGGCTGATTTGAATCAGGTTTGATGTTGTCACAAAATTTATATGCTTGAGTTTTGTTGAGTGATGCAGAGCCATATAAATCTGATCTCTACATTCCTGTAACAACATCTTAAACAAATCTGTATTATGTTCTTTTCCATGAAGAAATGGATCAACTTATAAAGATGAAAAGGTTTGTGGCAATTAATTTGAGAATCATTGTATGCTACATGTATTGGTTTATATCTTCCAAGGTGTTTGGGAATGACATCATGTTAAGTCTAGGAAATCGATGGCTATTTCCAACTTAGCTGAAAAGTCTTCTCTTCCATGAGGACATGGAAATTATTTAGTTTGGGGGAGAAGGGGTTATTATGTTTGCTGGTTTTCTATCTCATTTTCCATTCATATTTGTTTTTCTCATATATATAAAGTGCAGAAATTGAAGTAAGCATATATTCCAAACCATGAACCGGATTTTCACGAAACTTGGACAAGAGAAGCATTACAATAGGAAGAATAAACTTGGTAAGTTTCATCTCAATCCATTGCACATTTTTCGAGAAAATGCCCATCATCACCTACATCCATTTTGCCTATATCTCAAGGTCCATGCATCAGATGGATTTGGTTTTTGGTGAGTAGAATCATTGTGGTAAGGGGAACATACTCACCAATTTAAAAAAACAAATGTTTCACGGAGTTCAAAAAAATGGCCATCATCACCTACAACCAATTTTCATTTTTCTCAAAATTAGTGATGTGGGTATCTATGATTTTTGGTGTGGAGATGCATTGGACTAGTAAAAAATTGCTTGCAAAATTTAAGCCAAACCCAGTTTGTATTTTGTGAGAATTTGGTTCTGGAATTTTGCTGAAACAACTAATGAAACATCTGCAAAAATTTGTCAATATAGACTTTCAGTGACTTATTTTCTCATTTATTGAAATATGTGAATCAGGACTAGCCCAAATTTAGTGTGGAGTTGCACTAGACTAATAATAACTTGCATGAAAATTTTGAGCCATAGCCATTTTGTACTTTTAGAGAAATTCAACTGTTTCAACAATGTTTTAACAATTTCTTAGTAGAGTTTCAACAAGGATTTTGAGCAACAGGATATCTTGGGATTAGTGCATTGGGTTGCTATGTATTTTGGTAGGAATATGTATTAAAAGGTGAATTATTACATTACCAAAACTCTTGTTCATCGAAGTTATGGTTTGCATACAAAATATAATTTTCAAAATTGTTGTTACTCCACTACACTTTGATGAAACTCCATCATAATTGCTAAGAAATCACTCGATACCACATTGATTATATATCGAGATCCTTGCATCATATAGCCTTGATTTTTGGCGTGGAGAAGCATGAGAATAGTATGAACAGTGCCCAATAGGTCAATTCTTTCAAACCTCAATTCGAACAATTGGAGCAAGAAAAGGCTGAACTATTGGATCAACTTGAAAAGGAAAATAAGACGAAAGAAGATCTAGCCATGTTCTATGAGCAAGCTTGTGAAGTGCAAGAAAGGATTCATCAATTGCTGGTGTCCATTAATGAAGAAGTCTGCAATATGAAGAAAATGATCACAAAGATGACTTCCATTGAAGTTGAAGCACTAAGATTAAGGGACAAATATGAGCAACATGTGGAAGAACTTGGAGAACAGTTTGAGTGGAGGAAAGGGAGATCGGGTTTCCCTTCAAACCTACGGGATAAAACGGATGAAGACCTTGATATGGACACAGGAGTCCTCGAATTATGCTTGAGATGTTGTAGCAGATTGAGTACTGAAATCAGGAAAACCATCAAGAAATGCCATGTTATTTACTCTAAAATTTGGGAAGCCCACGGAAAATGTCATATGGTTCTACCTTAGAATCTTTATGATTTCCCAAGGAGGGAATTGCGCTTGGCTGAATTACAAGGAAAGTTAACCTCTGAGTTAGAGTATATGAATAAAATAGAATGTGTAACCCCAGAAGACCTCCGTCAATTCATTGAACAAACTGCGGTTCACACTTATTTCCTGGAACATATTGAGCAAGAAGTTGGCTGAATTACAAGGAAAGTTAACCTCCGAGTTAGAGTATCTGAAGAAAATAGAATGTGTAACCCCAGAAGACCTCCGTCAATTCATTGAACAAACTGCGGTTCACACTTATTTCCTGGAAAATATTGAGCAAGAAGCTGTTGTGGAGGTGGAAAATATCAAATCAGACTTGCGCAAGCATGAGATAGCACGGAAAGAAATGATCTCAGCGAGAAGTAAAACAATTATAAGGGAAATCAGTCAATAGGCTAGTTATATAGAAGAGGTAAATCAAGCTACAAAAGCAAGTGAGCCCATTGAAGGGAGCAAGCCAGCAGAAGAAGAGCGACCCAATGAGACAGCAGAGCCAGCTAGACAATAATTTGCCTTATTTGATTTTGCAAAGTAACAGTTGTTAATCGTATAATGTCTACACAGACAACTGTCCTTTCTTTTGTCTTTTGTGAAAAGGATTGTCATGAATCATCAGAATTCGGTTTTCTAAGATTTTTAATGATAAATCAAAATTTCTAAGTTTAGGGTACACTTGGCAGCTCAAGGAGTGTTTTGTAAAACTATATATAGGAGAATGAGAGGAGAATTAAGGACTTTTGGTAGGTGAAAGATTTTCTTCCTTATACGTGAACTACTTTGATACTTGCTCCAAGAAATAATTTTTGCCTAATGAAAGCCTGGGAGAAGGTGTTTTTGCCTGGAAGATGTGTCAAATGTGTGCTGGACTATTCCTGTGTCATCTTCATATCATTGTGAGATCATTCCTTGCTATCTTGAATTGTTTCTGTGTAATGAATGTTCTTATGCTTTCCTGTGCAAAGATGTGTTTTCTTAAATGAGTAGTGGATTGTACTAATTGAATTAAAGCTATCTTTAATATCTGCTATATCCTGCTGTAGATGTATCTTATGATTAAATGGTTATCTGTATAATCTTTAAGGTGTTTCTTTCAGCGCATTACTCATCTCTATAGTTTGCTCCTTGCAAGGATAGAATAGATTTGCTTACACAGTTTTAGATTAGTTTAGGTTAATTGCATGCACTTAGCTTTGGGCACTTGCATATCATCTTAAAAAAAAATACATAAACGGTGAACCGGGCCACAACCGGTGTAAAGAACCAAAATCTTTAAATCTTACAGTAGCTGGAACCGTTAACTGGATGGATTCCCTACATCAAACGGTGGACAATCTAATTGGGACTGTTTACCGGGGAGAATCCCTTGTTGATTGATGCTACGATTTTTGAGGCATCAACAGTTTTTGGTGCTAGAAGGAGTGCCACCAGTGCATGGCTAATATATGAGACTCTTCTTTAAGAGGAGATCCAGCTGGAAACCCGCTTAAAACAATAATCCCAGATGATTCATATCTGGAAGTGACAAATCAAGAAAATCCCAACTCTGAATTTGAAAATCAAGAAAATCAAGAAATGTTGTATGCTATACCTTTTGCTGAAATAGCAAATCTGAGAAGACATACCCGTGCTTACGTTAAACAACTTGGAAGTTTAAACGCAATTCCTTTTCTTCCTAGAAGAAGAGCTCCTATAAGGGAAAGACAGTACACACGTGATCTTGGGAAAGGTATTTCTGAGAAATTTCTTCCCAAATATGATCTTGGGAAAGGTATTTCTGCTGAAGATCACCTTAAGAGATTTTATTTAGCTTTGAACCTTTTGAACGCGCAACATGAATATGTAGTTTGTAGACTCTTTCCTTATACTTTCGAGCCTAAGGTGTCTTCATGGTACTTTAGTTTACAAGCCAACTCGATAGCCAATTGGGAAGAATTTGAACAATGTTTCTTAAAGAAATATGGAAATCAGAAAACAGTAGCTACGCTCATGAAAGAATTGTTGTCCATGAGGATGGAAAAGAAAGAGAAGGTACAAGAATTCAACCAAAGATTCACCACACTGTTAAATAATTTTAGCGAATCAGCTAAACCCACAGAAGAATATTTAGTGGAATACTATACAACCGCACTCTATCCCCCCTTAGCAATGTTTGTCAAAAGAACCAAGAAAACCAGCTTAATAGAAAATTTCGAAGAAGCTAGGGAGGTAGAAGAAGAAGCAGACAACATTGCTAAGCATAAGCTTGATGCAGAAACAAAAACAAAAACCACTAAGAAACCATTCTTGCTTACCAGGAATAAGGAAGAACCATCAACGGATATGGAAAATGTAGTCAAAATGATGCAAAAATTGTCCAATAAATTGTAGATCTTGAAAAGGATAAGGCAGCTAGCACTTCCAGGAAACCTTTTAAACCTTTCTACAAGAAAAGAGAGGAAAACGACCAGCCTCATCCACCTATGACTAACTCTCCTGTTTTGAATTTGAATGAAGTGGGAATGGAACATTTCTACACCTTTCATCAAGAATCGCACTCTGAAAAAAGCTGTCCGCAATGGATAAATTCAATGAGCTTGGTGATGAACCAAATGCTAGACTCACAAATCCCAGACCAAGACAATCCTCCAGAGGATCAAAATCCTAAACCTGAAGAACCAACCACAGACACTACTATGGTGTTATGGGATTGGGTACCTTTAACTGAATTAGTTGAAGATTGTCCCGAGGAAAGTCAAGTCTCAACTGTTAACATTAACACTCGCAGCAAAGGTCCAGTCGATGATCTAGTTCGAAGCTCAACCATGCCCAAGCCTAAAACCTCCAAAGAGATACCGAAAAGGCACATCACGGTCATTCCACAACAGCCCAAACCTAATCAAATGCCTAATAAATATCCAAACATTGAAACAATTTAGCCACCAAAAGTAACCTTGAATAAAACTGATAATCAACCCAAAGTTGTAAAGGAATGCGATATGGGATATGACATAATTGAAGATATAAAGAAAGTGAAAGAAAATATTTTGTTATTCGATATGTGTAGCTTGCCCCAGCAACGAAATAAATTGTTGCAAGCTCTTGAACCCCAATCTAACACGCCGTTAGCAGATACTTAGGAAGACCCTGAAATTAATGAAGCTAGTATTGGTGGGAAATCTAAATCCTAAACATTGTCATTCCTTCTAACTTTTGAAATTTTCAATCACAATGTGCATAACTGTTTAGTATATTCTGGAGCTTCCTCGAATGCCATGCCATTGTCTTTTTTCAAAAGGATCAATGGGCAGCCAACTCCATCCCCGGCCCAAATTATTCAACTTGACAGGATTGTTGATAAGGTAATTGGGGAAATGAAGGATGTGCTTATTAGGTTGTTTGCAGATTCTAGGGTGTGTCAGTTCATTGATATAATGGTAGTTGATATCCCTGATGCTTATGGTTTGATCCTAAGAAGAGATTGGTCAACCAAACTAGAAGGTTATTTCGCCACAGATTGGTCCCACTTATGGCTGCCCTATCAGAATAGGCAAAACCAAATTAAGGTGCTGAGAGAATCGCACATGAAACATAACATAACTTAGCTAGAGGGAAAGAATGAAGCTGTAGCTTTCTCATCTTCCGTCCTAGGGAGTTGTTTCTTAGAAATCGAGCTTGGAAACTATCAGTCAGAAGATGCCAGCAATGAATTAGACAAACAGTCCGATCTCCTTCAATTTTCTCGGACTGATGATATCGACTGTAACATAGTTAACTTAATTACTGACTTAGATGTTTCAGATACTAACTTAGTTAGATCAAAGAATGTTTTTTGGGTTTTGTACTTTGATGGTTCCAAGACTCAGGAAGGATTCGGGGCCGATTGTGTTCTAATGGATCCCGAGAGGAACAATCACTTCTTGTCTTTTAGATTAGAGTTCGATTGTACTAATAATACTGTTGAATATGAAGCTTTAGTCCATGGATTGAAGAAAGCCATCGGTTTGAATGTTAAATATCTGAAAGTCTTCGGTGACTCGGAAATAGTCGTCAGATAGGTAAGAGCCACGATTCATTGTCTTTCACCACATCTGAAAGGCTATCAGTCTGAGGTATGGGATCTAATTACCAACTTTGAAGCTTTTAATATAAAATATGTTCCTAGATTACAGAATGCTGCCGCTGACTTGTTAGCATCTTCTGCTTCTAGGTTGGTGCCTACTAATAATAAGTGTTCTATTGAATTGGTTTCCAGGCCTTCCGTTCCAAATAATATAACAAATTTTAGGGTGTTCGATGACGACAACCAAATCATTAGTTTCCTTACAAATGAAGACATGTTTCAAGAAGCTATTATAGACGAAGAAAAACATGATGCTAATCTGCAAAATAAGGATGCAGTCAAAGGAAATTTCATCCCTAAAGTTGTGAGATCACTTGAAAGTTTGTTCGATTTGCAGAGCGAATTCAAGAAACCCGCTAATGTTAAAACTCATAGTTCTACTATGCAGCATGAATTGATAAATCTAGGCACAGAGGCCGAACCAAAATATGTCAAGCTTGTTATATGTTGTTCGCTGGGTGAAAGAGACAAACTCATCAAACTTTTTCGGTAATATAAAGATGTGTTCGCTTGGACATATGAAGATCTAAAATCATATGATACTCGTATCATTCAGCATGTCATACCAATGAAGGCATGTGTTAAACCTTTTCAGCAGCAGCTAAGAAGGATGCACCCTACTCTCGAGCCTTTAATTCAGAAGGAATTAAAGAAGTTATTAGATGCTAAGATCATCTTTAAAGTCCGACATTCGGAATGGGTCGCTACTTTAGTTCTCATAAGGAAGAAGTATGGAGAAATAAGACTATGTGTAGATTTTAGAAACCTAAACAGAGCATTTGATAAAGATAATTACCCTGTTCCTTCAATTGAACAAATTTTGCAGATGGTATCAGGAGCAGAAATGTTTTCTCTACTAGATGCTTTCTTCAGTTACAATCAAGTGTTGGTAGCAGAAGGAGATCGTCTTAAGAATACTTTCTGCACTAAGCGGGGAACGTTCGCATACCGAAGAATGCCGTTCAGATTGATAAACACAGGAGCAACTTTCCAACGAGCGATAGACATTGATTTTCGAGGATTGGGAGGTCACTGTGTTGTAGTCTATCTAGCCGATGTGACAGTCTTTTTGAAGAAAAGAGAGGACCATGTTTTCCATTTGAAACATATTTTTGACCGATGCAGTAAGTATGGTATCTCTCTAAACCCCAAGAAAATTTTGTTCACAGTCCTCGAGGACAAGCTTCTTGGTCACATCATCTCAAAAAAGGGAATTTCGATAGACCAAGAGAGAGTGCAAGTCATCAACAAAATTCCCATGCCCCACAGCAAAAAAGCTATGCAATTGTTTATGGGAACGATTAATTTTGTTCGAAGATTTGTCCCTGATTTCGCTCAGACCGTTAAACCGTTACAGTAAATGGTCAAGCAGAATGTGCAGTTCAAATGGAGACATTTAGAAAAGGATGCATTTAAGGATATCAAAGCAGCCATAGCCAACGCTCCCTCTCTAAGAAGTCTATATTTTGACAAAGATTTTATTGTATATACTTTCGCTTCAGATGACTCTCTTGCAGCTGTGATTACGCAAAAGGTGGAGTTAGGAGACGAATACCCAATCACTTTTATGAGCATTGGTCTGCAGGGCACTGAACTGAATTATCCTGTCATAGATAAACAGGCCTATGCCGTATAAAAAGCAGTAAAGAAGTTCATGACATATATTCTCAAGAACAGAACTAAAGTTGTGGTTCCCCATCCAGCCGTCAGATCCCTGTTCATTCAAAAGGAGTTGGGAGAAAGAAGGGGAAATTGGGTCACCACTCTTCAAGGATACAATCTAGAATTTAAACCAGCCACCATTATTAAAGGTCAAGGCCTATGTATATTTCTCACTCAGCACCCAATAGATGAAGAGCAAGGTTGGGAAAATGAGTTCGAACTAAATACAACTGAAGTCTTCCCTCTCTTCACACTGTTGATGTATATGTAACTTCGGAATGTATTTCATCTGTGTATTTTATATATATTTATTGTACCCTTATAAGAGACGTGTCATTCCTTTATAAGGAAGTGTTGTCATGTGGATTGACAAGTGTCGCAAGTGTTCATACTTTCCGATGGGTTATTAGACCACCATGTGTGGGGTCGACCCTGAAATATATATTATAATGTGGATGTACCTAGCTAGACAAGTCGGCCCCATAAGGTCACTAGGAAAACAGGTTAGTATAAATAGAGATCAGGTGATCGCTATTTAGATCATTCAGAAAAGTACATCTCTCTCACTCAGAAAATGGTGCACTAGTGAGGAGGAGGATCATTTGCTACTAGGAGACTATCTTAGTGTATTTTGGTTGAGCCATTGCTCTCTCTATCTCTGAGGAAGTTGTGGGGTTTTTCACCTTAGGGTTTTCCCCAAAGAAACTCTGTGTCTCTTGTCTCTCATGCTTTTGATTCTTGTGATGCTTGTCATGCTTATTGTGATTGTCATGCATTGATATACTGTATATGTTATTCTCTCAGTGAAGATCCTAGATTATTGTGAATTAATGCTCAAAATTTAACATGGTATCAGAGCTAACCTAAGAAGAAGAAATTTTGCAGTGATGGAAACTTGAGTTTCTTGTTTATTGGGTTTCTCTCCATAGATTTTGGAAAAGCAGTATAGTAGATTGAATCTACTCATCAAGGCACATCTATCTGTTCAATCAGAATTCAATTCTGAGCATTTTCAGATTTGGCCCTAAAAATTAGCGTTTCCACAAAAATAGGAATTTCTGAAATCTGAAGACATAGCTGGAAGCGCCTTGCAAAAATCAAAGTTTAGAGCGTTGGATCCAGATTTTTGGATGGGTAGATCTCCGGGAAACTCAAACCCTAATTTAGGGCTCTCCCTAGTGAACCCGAGAGGACAAAAAGACAAATCTAAAGGGTAAATCTTTGCTGATCTCAAATTCTGAATGCACCATGCTGATCAGCTCATCAAGGCACATCTTTCTATCCTTTCAGAAATTTGAAATTCACATTTTGAATTTTTAGGTTTTTTTCGACAAACCCTAATCCAGGACCAGATCCAGTTTTCAGCATTTCAAGTGGTAAGAACTAAATCTTTTCTATTTCCATTTGAAGTACTCTTTAAGATGTCTCACCACACCAAGCTTGAGGATAAGCTTGAAGGGGCTGATAAATTCCAAGCTTGGAAGTATAGGATTGGGTTAATCCTGGAAGAGAATGAGTTGGACTCATATATAAAAGAAGACATCCCTATCCCAGAGGTTGAAGAGGCTAAAGTATTGCATAAGAAGAACTTGGTCAAGGAAAAGAGAATCATTGCTGATTCTATCAAAGACCATCTCATACCCCATGTGTCTTCTCTAAAGACACCCAAAGAGATGTTTGACTCTTTGACCAAGCTATTTGAAGGGAAGAACATAAATCGGAAGATGACCTTGCGGAACCAATTGAAAGGAGTAAAGTTTCAGAATGGAGAAACCATTCAATCTTATTTTTCAAGAGTCTCCCAGATCAAGGAACAACTAGAAGCAGTGGATGAAATGGTAGAGAATGGTGAAGTTGTCATGACCACTCTGAATGGCTTACCTAGGTCATGGGACTCCTTCATTCAAGGAAACTGTGCAAGAAAGAAGTTGATTTCCTTCAGTAGACTACGGGAAGAATGCTCACAAGAAGAAGCAAGGCTTGTGGCACGAGAAGAAAAGATGGGGAATGAAGATCAAGCTCTCACAGTTCACACCAAGAAAGGGAAGTCCAAGATAGAGCCATCTCACTCCAAGAAATCTTCACATCACTTCAAAGAAAGAAGAATATGCTTCACCTGTAATGAGAAAGGACATATTGCCACAAATTGTCCCAAGAACAAGAAGGACAACAACAACTCCAACAAGAAGAAGAAGGGCAGCAAAAGAAGGTTTCATGCTCATGCTACCGAGGATGATGAACCACCCAACAAGAAGGCTAGGGCAGAAAGTGATGATAACTCATCAAGTGAAGAAGAGTATGTTCTGATCTCTGCTCTCACAGGTACCATCTCCCATGGTTGTAATGATTGGTTGATTGATAGTGGGGCTTCCAAACACATGTATGGGTTTAAGGAATCTTTTGTGAATCTATCTGAACATGAATCACCCCATAAGGTAAAACTTGGGGATGATTATCAATACCCAATCAAAGGATGTGGTGAAGCCTCCTAAAACCTAGATTCTGGAAAATATTTGAAGATGAAAGAAGTTCTTTATGTACCTGGGCTCAAGAAGAACTTACTCTCCATCTCTGCATTGGATGCAAAAGGTATGAGGGTTGCATTTGTGGATGGCCAAGTACTAATGTGGCCAAAGGGAAAGAACATAGATGATGCAGTAGTGGTTGGAGAGCAAGAGGGAGGTTTGTATAAATTGAAGGGACAACCTGAACATGCCATGGTACATGAATCCATGGAGCCAAGTGAACTTTGGCATAGAAGACTTGCTCATATGCACTATAGGGCACTTCCAATTGCAAGCAAGGCTGTAGAGGGTCTTCCTGAAATCAAGACCAAACATGAAGGTGTTTCAAAGGATGTGCAAAAGGTAAGAGCATTAAGAAGGCTTTCCCAAGCAGTGAAAGCAAGGCAAAAGACATCCTGGAAATCATCCACTCAGATGTATGTGGTCCTATGTCATCCAGTTCTCTAAGTGGGTATGTTTACTATGTCTCATTTATTGATGACTTCTCCAGGCAGACTTGGGTATACTTATTGAAGAACAAAGATGAGGTGTTTGATAAGTTTAAGGAATTCAAAACCTTGATGGAGAATCAAACTGACAAGAAGATCAAAACATTCAGATCCGACAATGATGGAGAATTCACCTCAGGTGACTTCAAGAAGCTTTGCAGTGATTCAGGGATTAAGAGTGAGTTGACTACTCCTTACAAACCACAAAAGAATGGAGTTGCAGAAAGGAAGAACAGAACAATCATGGAAGCAGCAAGAGAAATGCTCCATGACCAGGATCTACCTATGCATCTATGGGCAGAAGCAGCTAGAACAGCTGTATATGTGCAGAATAGAACACCCCACAAGATATTGGACAACAAGACACCAGAAGAGGTCTTTTCTGGTAAGAAACCTGAACTCAGCCATCTCAGAATATTTGGTTGTCCAGTATTCACTCATGTCCCAAAGGAAAAGAGGACCAAACTAGATCCTTAAGGAAATAAGGGTATCTTTGTGGGTTACAGTGAAAGCTCGAAGGCTTACAGAACATACTTTCCAGGGTTCAAGAATATTGATGGCAGCAGGGATGTGACATTTGATGAAAACTCAACATTTATCAAATCAAGGAAGGCACCGATCAAAGTTTATGAAGAACCTAAGGAAACTAGATTTCAAGACACTACCATGACTGAAGCAGTTCCAGAAGTTGTTCATGAGTTTGAAGATCTGCAAGAACCTGTAGATCCACCCCATGAGGATAACTCTCACAAGAGGAAACCTGCATGGGCTAGAGAGCTCATTCAAGATGCAAAAAGATTTGGCATTCCAGAAGAGGAACACAGAGCAAAGAAGAGAACCATATCACATACCAGCTATGTTGCTTTACTTTGTGACATTATGAACAAAGAGCCTTCTAGTTATGAAGAAGCAGTGGAAAAGAAAGAATGGAAGGATGCCATGGTTGAGGAATACCAATCAATAATGAATAATGATGTTTGGGATGTTTTCCCAAGACCTAAAGAGAAGTCTGTTGTGACTTCCAAATGGATCTACAAAATCAAGCATGCTGCAGATGGCAGTGTAGAGAAATACAAGGAAAGATTCGTAGCTCATGGCTTATCTCAAAAAGAGGGAATAGATTATGAAGAAAATTTTGCACCTGTAGCCAGGTATACTTCCATCAGAACAGTACTTGCCCTGGCTGCAGCAATGAAATGGAAAATACACCAGATGGATGTCAAGACTGCTTTCTTGAATGGTGTAGTTGAAGAGGAAGTATATGTGGATCAGCCACTCAGTTTTGAAATACATGACAGGGAGTCATATGTGTGTAGATTGAAGAAAGCCTTGTATGGATTGAAACAAGATCCCATAACTTTTTATGGTAGGATGGACAATTTCCTATCTAGTTTGGGATTTACCAAGAGTAAAGTGGACTCTAACATTTATTACAGGGTTGAGGAAGGGAATCTTGTGATTCTACTCCTGTATGTGGATGACTTATTTGTAACAGGAGATGACAGATTGATTGCAGATACGAAAAGGAAGCTCGCTATTGAGTTCGATATGAAAGATTTGGGAATGATGCATTATTTCCTAGGTATGGAGGTGTGGCAGAGTGTAGGTGGGATCTTCCTTGGTCAAGGTAAGTACACAGTAGATATCCTGAAGAGATTCAGGATGATGAATTGCAAGGCCATGGCCACACCTATGGCATCGAATCTGAAGCTTCTATGCGATGCTTCATTTGAGCCAGTTGATGTCTCTATGTATCGTCAGATGATTGGGTCCTTGATGTACCTGGCGAACACGAGACCGGACATTTGCTTTGCTGTGAACACATTGATCCAGTTCCTGACGGATCTGAGGAGTGTTCACCTTGTTGCTATAAAGCATGTTCTGAGGTACCTGAAGGGTACAGTGGATTATGGGCTCAAGTATGAAGCGAATCAAAATTTTAACCTGCAGGGTTATGTTGATTCAGATTAGGTTGGTAGTGCTGCAAATAGGAAGAGCACATCTGGGTGTTGTTTCAGTATGGGATTAGGTGTGATCTCTTGGTTTAGCAGGAAGCAGTCCTACATAGCACTGAGTACAACTGAGGCAGAGTATGTTGTAGCTTGTTCAGCTAGTTGTGAGGCAGTATGGCTACGGAAGTTACTGTCTGAGTTATTTGATCTCCCATTGGATGCTACTAGTATCTTCTGTGATAACCAGAGTTGTGTGAAGTTTTCCGAGAATCCAGTGTTTCATGACAGGTCGAAACACATAGATATCAAATATCACTATATCAGGGATATGGTGCAGAGAGGAGCTGTGAAGCTCCTGTATGTTGCGATGGATGAGCAGATTGCAGATGTGCTGATGAAGCCACTAGCCAGGGTCAAGTTTGAGTACTTCAGGGAGAGGCTTGGTGTTCTTCAGATCGAGGACACTTCGAGGAAGAAGTGATAGACACATTTGCTGAAGCCATTCCAAGCATGTTGGAAGGAGGATCCTTCACATGGCTGTGGAAAAAGCGCTGGATGATGAGCATCAAGATGATGTTCTAGTTTCTGCTTTTGATATGATCAGTTGGATCATTTATATGTATATGTATGTACGCATCATGTTGGATGCTGGATATGATCATTTGGATCATTTATATGTATATGTATGTACGCATCATGTTGGATGCTGGATATGATCAGTTGGATCATTTATGTGTATGTACGCATCATGTTGGATGCTGGATATGATCGGTTGGATCATTTGTATGTATTTTGTATATGCTCATGTTGGATGCTTGGACCATGTATCTGTATATGTATCAAGTGGGTACATTGTATGATCAGGTAGATCATGTATATTGATATGTATCAGCTATGATCAGGTAGATCATGTATGTTGATGGATACATTGTGTGGATCATGTATCTATGTATCAGATGGATACACTATGTATGATTATATGTATCAAGTAGATACTTGGTGTGCATTAGATGGATGCATTGCATGATCAGGGTGATCGTGGATGACGAGCTTCTCCAGATGACATGCAGCAGGATGTTGCAGTGATGATGATCAGGATGATCATGTGTACATCAGGATGATGTATGATGAGTATCAGATGATACTTTGTGGCCATGGATCAGGTTGTGCATATGAGCATGTTTGGGAGATACTATAGGTCGGAGTTGCGTACCCATAACAGCCTGGGATGCTCTTTCGAGACATTGCTCTGGGAGGACATGTAATTTGTGCCCTGGGAGATCTTCAAGTTGGATTTGTGTACCCGTAACATCCTGAGATGCTCTTGCGAGGTTTTGTCCTATGGCATGTAATTTTCTCCTGTGAGATCTGGACAGGATGAAAAAGGCCTCAGATGCTTCAGCCAGTTTTTTCCATGACCACATGTAATTTGCTCCTGGGAAATCTGGACAGGATGAAAAAGGCCTCAGATGCTTCAGCCAGGTTTTGTGGTGGACCACATGTAATGTGCTCCTGGGAGATTCGAAAGGTAGAGCTGTGTGCTCGTAACAGCCTGGGATGCTTCAGCCAGGTTTTGTGGTGAGATCACATGTAATGTGCTCCTGGGATATCCGATAGGTAGAGCTGTGTGCTCGTAATAGCCTGGGATGCTTCAGCCAGGTTTTGTGATGGGTCACATGTAATGTGCTCCTGGGAGATCCTACAGGTAGAGCTGTGTGCTCGTAGTAGCCTTGGATGCTGCAGCCAAGTTTTGTGACGCACGTAATAAGTCCTGAGAATTCCACAGTATGGCCAGTGATGATGAAGACCTGCAGGAGGTGGGCGTACATCCAATATGAAAAAGGATTGGCTCTCTAGAACTTCCTATGACGAGTAGATTCGTAGATTGGTTGAGATAGCAGCAGCAGTGACGATGATGATGACGATGCATCAATGACGATGATCCCGAGAAGAAGACTTGTCTAGCAGATCTATGTCAAGAAATACCTTCCTAGTTAAGAGGGAGTGTTGATGTATATGTAACTTCGGAATGTATTTCATCTATGTATTTTATATATATTTATTGTACCCTTATAAGAGATGTGTCATTCCTCTATAAGAAAGTGTTTTCATGTGGATTGACAAGTGTCGCAAGTGTGTGTACTTTCTGATGGGTTATTAGACCACCATGTGTGGGGTCGGCCTTGAAATATATATTATAATGTGGATGTACCTAGCTAGACAAGTCGGCCCCATAAGGTCACTGGGAAAACATGTTAGTATAAATAGAGATCAGGTGATCTCTATTTAGATCATTCGGAAAAGTACATCTCTCTCACTCAGAAAGTGGTGCACTAGTGAGGAGGAGGATCATCTGCTACTAGGAGACTATCTCAGTGTATTTTGGTTGAGCCATTGCTCTCTCTATCTCTGAGGAAGTTGTGGGGTTTTTCACCTTAGGGTTTTCCCCACGGAAACTCTGTGTCTCTTGTCTCTCATGCTTTTGATTCTTGTGATGCTTGTCATGCTTATTGTGATTATCATGCATTGATATACTGTATATGTTATTCTCTTAGTGAAGATCCTAGAGTATTGTGAATTAATGCTCAAAATTTAACACACAGCACCTGAATCTTGGTACAGAGACTTAGTGCACTACTTGCAACAAGGATACCTACCAGAGAATTGGAGTTCTAAGCAAAGAAGGGCACTCTGTTTGAATTCGGTGGCTTACCAGATCATTGATGGAGTACTTTTCAGAAAAAAAATTTGATGGTGTCTTTCTTAGATGTTTGGAGAAGGAAGATGCAAGTAAGGTGGTCAAAGAGCTGCATGATGGCCTTGCTGGTGGGAATTATTCTAGAGACACCACAACTCACAAGATACTGAGGGATGGATATTATTGGTTCACTTTGTTTAGAGAATCTCATACCTATGCACGGAATTGCGATGTATGCCAAAGAAGTGCTGGGAAATTACCCAAGGAAGCAGGACCTTTACAGTCGGTTATCATCTCAGAACCTTTGAAGAATGGGGCATAGATGTCATTGGAGAGATAAAACCAAATTCTTCTCTGCAGCACTGGTATATCCTGACAACCACAGATTATTTTACGAGATGGATAGATGCTATCCCATTGCGCAAAATCAATGAAGATGCAGTCATTAGTTTCTTGAAAGAGAACATCATAACCAGGTTTGGGGTTCCAATTTCCCTAGTCTTTGATAATGCTACTTATTTCTCGTCTTTTAAAATAAATGAATTCGTTTATGAAAGAGGGATTAAATTACATTATTTATCCAACTACTACCCCCAGGGAAATGGATTAGCCGAGTCCTCAAACAAAAATCTCATCCGAATTCTCAAGAAAACTGTAATTGAAAACTAGAGAAGTTGGCACACTGCTCTTCCAAATGCATTATGGGCGGATAGAGTCACTCCAAAGAATGCCTTGAGAGTTTCCCCATATACCCTTGTTTATGATAGAGAAGCCATCCTCCCTCCTAACCTCTTACTCCCCTCTTTGCAATTGGCCCAAGCATCCCGAGGCACTAGTAACCAATTTTTGCATTCTAGAATTGACACCTTACTGAAACTTAAAGAATCTCAGCAGAAGACCAGAGATCGATTCCACCAACATCAAGACATAGTCAAAAGATGGTTTGACAAAAGGAAATCCGGAAAAAGAAATTTTGAAGTAGGAGACTTAGTCTTGAAGTGGGATCATCAGCATGGGGGAAAAGGAATGCATACAAAGTTCCAACATCTATGGGTCATACCTTATCTAATTTCCGAGAAACTTGGTTCATCTACTTACACGCTGAAAGAACTCTAGGGAGAAGAAGCAATCTTTCCTCTCAATGGCCTCGCCCTAAAGCAATACTTTGCATAGTCTCATTGAGACCTTTGTACGTAAATAAAAGGTTTCTTTTCTTTCCTTTTCGTTTCCTTTATTTTCTTTCTTGTTTTGTTCCCTGAGCATTTTCAGTAGTTTAGTCTAATTTTCTAATCTTTTCACTCCCTATTTGAGTTTTTTTTTCTTTATTAAGACCCATCCCAATGCCTGGCGTAAGTGTGAAACAAGAGCTCTGACCAAAACTCGAAATCTTGAAAGATAGATTTTTACTATAAAGAAAATAACCTCGCTACTTTGCCTTTACTGATCAGCCTACTGTAATGTAGAGGCCGTTTTCTGTTTGGTCAAAGTAACCCAAGTTAAATGACTAATGATTCGATACTTCTCTCTCATTATCTCAAGGTCTCATCCACTTTAATATTAATATCTGTCCCAAGGTCCTTTGCTATTTTGGATCCATGGAAAGAAAGCATGCCTCACAGGTGTATGGTATTTAAATGATCCCATGCTACAAATAAAAGCCAAAAGTGCTTATATCAAAGAGCCTGGTTCCCAGAAATTATCACCTCAATTAAAGCATGGCTAAGATGAAGCAAAATTTTCGAATCAGAAAGTTGTTCAAATAATTCGGCACAAGCAAAGTTCTTCTCCGTCCGTGAAGCTTGAAAACCAAATAAAATCTCGCTCACACAAAAGGACATATGGATCGAAGAACCGAAATCAAAGAATTGGATTTTTTTCAAGAAATTAATTTCTGGGAGGCTCAAACAACAAAGCTGCCAATTATAGGAACATCCAAGAGGGATGCAGATAGCATGGGAATGAGGAACAAATGAATATCCCTGCGAGGGATTGTTACGATCTTGTGGAGTTATTTTAGTCAAAGCACCATAAAGATAGAATCTAAGGGAATTAACTTCATACTCTGGCCTTGAGAGAGTTTGAAAGAAGCATGAGTCTACGTTCCCTTTCCCAAGTGACCAATATGATAAAGATACCACTACATCCTTGAAGGTTGAACTGTGAGGCATTTGTTACACTTGTGACTATTATTTTAAAAGTCAGTTTGATCTTGACAAGATTGTGTTTCAGAGATCTGTGTTCACCAGTGAATCGCCAATTGTTGTTGCTGCAACATTCCCCCCCAAAAGTTTTTGGTAATTGTTAGGGCCCCTCCTTTTATTGTTTGCCAAGAAGCTTGGTTTGTCCAAGTCCTAGTTACTCCTCTGATTCAAACTTTTCTAAAGCTTTATGTCTTTTCCTTTCTCCTTGATGTTTTGTCTAAGGCATTTCTTTCTTTAAACACAAAGCACACTTTTAATTTTCAAAGTATGCGCTGGAAGCACAACTAGCATGATTAACTTTGTGTAGGAAGGCGTAAGTTTTAGGTCTGGACTCTATCACTAATGCACAAATCGCAAGATTAAATTTTGCACCGCAAAGTGCAAGCTTTAAACATAACTTTTGCGCCATATCGATGCATCTGCCCATAGCGCAAAGTCTCTCCTTGAAGTCCCCATCTTTAGCGCAGAGCTTAACCTAAAATCGTGCTGCGTTCGTGATCCCGTTCACTTGGCCATTTGCGCATCTTTTGGGCTCAAAACTTAACAATATCTCCTCCGTCCGGCGTGCAGAACCTAACCTTAAGATCGTCGCCCCATCATTCTCTTTAAATAGACCTGGCCGTTGGCGCATCTCTTGGGAATAGGACCTAATGGTAGTTTTCCCACCGCGATCACAATCGCTACGCTTAATAGTGCCGCTGCACCAATCCCGCGCCATCGCAACTCTTGAGTGTTGAGGATGTCGTTCGATTCCATTCAATACACCCCGCTGGGTTGATGGGGCCATTTAACTTGAATTGTGTGGTGTTAATTCACTTCGTTTTCGAGTCCCATGCCCACCAAACTCACATTAATTCACCTATTGGGAATTAACTCTTCCCCTATAAACGCAGAGAACGGAGTTCAAACAACTCATTATTCTTAAGGCCGAGAAAGCTTCTAGGAGCAAACAGTGGATGTTTTATCAGTTTTATCAGCTTGGATAGACGCGCCAACCACGAAAAACCACTCTGAAAACACCAGGTAGGAACTCTTCTCCTCTATTTTCTTGTTACGAGAATTGGATCCGTTCGAAGCTGTATTTTGATAGTCTAAAAGACAAAATTTGTCTTACTTGTAGTTTTCTTTTTTAGTCGTTTGCATTGTCGTTTTGTCTTTCATTAGCTATACACCCTGTGTGCATTCTCCGTAGGCCTTGAAATACTTCGTTGATAACGCCAATTAAACTATCAGCTTGTAATAACCTCCTTCACGTATGCAACGACACTTATCTGCCACCTGTGACATTTGTTTTCAAAAGGAGACTGCACCCCAAGACGTCAAAACCAGGTCGCCTTTCTTCTAAATGATTTTGTGAGCCATTATAGCAAGACTGTATCTTCTTGGCTCTATGTTGCACGCCACCAACGAGATTTTTCACCCCTTAGCATAAGGTGAAAGTGTCCCTAATTCCTATAATGCTCTGTTTTTCTGATGTGCAAGCATTAAATCGAGCTACTAAACAACAAAGGAACCCTGCACGGATGAACTGTAACATGCACTGGTTTCCTGCCTCACACCATAGTGGCCTTTCCGATGTAATTCCAAGTCAACACTTATGCAACAAATTTTCTTTTTAAGAAAATTGGCAACTTCCGATGATATGGTAAAGATACTTACTATTAAATTTCACATGGATGTCATACGACTATTTTGAGCTCCGCAAACTTCCTAACTTACCTGCTGTTGCTTATTTTGAATAATTAGATAATGTCTGCGGTGTTATATGCTTATGAATATGTCGAATCTTTATTTCGTGCTACCTTGATTAATGTAGGTTTGACATGCATAGAAGGTCTACAAGAAGGAAGGTCGCGCAAAAGGTAGAGTCAGATTCAGAAGTGGAGATCCTGCTAGATACGTCACTTGAAACTATGTTCAGTGATACGCAAGCCACCACTAATGTGCCTCCAGGAAGCTCTGCCCCAGAGTTTAAATGGGGTGACTTGTATAGATTCATCAGGGATCAGGAATACCCAAATGGATCCCTATAAGACACTTTGGTATATGCAAACATTAAGAAGTCCTGTATACATAAAGCAGCAACCAGACCTGAATTATTTCCATGTTCTAAGGTCCTTGGTTGGTTGATCCCTCATGTCCAAATTGACACCAGGTTCATAAATGAAAAAAATGGAATGAATCTGGCATCGTTCGCACCTAAACATATTACAACTGCTTACAGATTTCCCCCGGCAAGAGCTTGGTTGGACAGTAAATGGATAGCAGAACATCCCATGGACCCTCTAATCTCTGTTAGAAAAATGACGATAGCCGACAGGCAGATAAGGCAAAAGTAGACAAATGAATATGAGAGTAACCTCCTGAAGACTCCCTATAGACTCATTGTTTTGATGTTGAGTCGGATCTTCGGCATGCCCAATGGTAATATCTTCAAACTGGGTTGGGTACTGGTAATATTCCATATATCCATGTCAGGCACCATTTTCAATTGGGCTGATATTATTTTAGAAATCCTGGAATCATAGTTAACCGCTGCCCAAGGAGGGATGACTCAGAAAGAAGCGGATTTCTTTATGTATTCCTAGTTGATAGATTGCCTGTTGAGAAAGCATACCTTCCCAGATTTGGGTTGCTCATGGAACAGGAAGGAAACACCTCTCTTCATAGCTTATCAACCCACATGGGCCAGCAAGTACGCAATTTATTATAAACAACTTTGTGAGAAATTCATCATGCCCTTATACCAGCTTATTTTTGTAGAGGAGCCAAATTGCATGTCAGAAAATGCTATGCCCGTCATTGAAGCATATGGTGATTACTACCACTTCCAAGAAGGCACTTACATCCGCATGAGTGGAGGATCCATAGCTCCATTCTTGCTTCCCAGATATGCTACATATTTTGTGATACATAGAGAAGCCATAAGGTAGTTTTTCAGCATTGGTGGAGTCAGTAGGATCCTCAGCAAAAGGAAGAAAGGACTATATCTGCCAATGCCTTTCATTATTGGCGCATACAGCCTACCAAGAGCAAAAGAGGGAGAAAATTATGTTCAAGATTTGGACATCTTTCATTCTGTCACAAAGTTTAACAGAAGGCACGACCCTTGTGGCAGAGTTGTGGAACATATTAGTGATGTTGGAACCTCCTTCGAGTATTCCCATCAGATTGACCTGAATGAAGAATTCTTCTGTAGCACCAAAAACTTAACAGAACTAGGAAAGCGCTACAACAAGAAGAAAGGGGGGAAAACTTCTACCCCCAAGCTTGTTGGTCTGGTACAACTGGAGCAAGAGGCAGCAACATCCCAAGCTGGAAGTTCAAATGACATGGAACTAGGAAAAGGTGACACAATTCAAAATGAGCAGGCTGCCAAATTACAACAAGAACAAGAGCAAGTTATTCAATTGCAGCAAGAGCAGGAAAATGTTAGAATCCAAAAGGAGCAAGAGGAAAGAACCTTGTTGGAGGAATCAAACAGGTTAAAAGCAGTGATAGCCGAAAGGCGAAAGAAAGAAAATGTTGCTAAGATTCAGAAAGAGCAGGAAGCAAAAGCTCTGAGAGAGGAAGAGGACATAATCCTCCAAGAACAAAATACCAAATTGCAAGAAGAAGAAATATTCTTGTTAGAAGAAGCGGACAGATTGCAAGCAGAGCTAGCAGCGCTGACAGAGAGGTGTAATGTCCCCATTTTGACCCCCTTTGTATTAAATCGTAAATGATGTGAATATTGTAATTTAATCATGGTGAGGAGCTCAAGGCCAAGGCCCCACCGTTGATTTAGCATTTTGTATCGGCAATTAAAAAATAGATGCCCATGGTTCTTGTGCGAGATGGGCACAATGTATATAAGACATCATGTAATTACGAATTTTTAATGAAAAACCCACAACCGGCTATGCAATGCAACAAAAGAGATGGGGCATGACTCTACAAGGAAAAGGGGGGGGGAATTATTCAAACCCTTGAGCCAATGGTATTAATCCATGTGTCAATGAGGAAACCCATAAACCACCAACTACCCATTTTGTCTCATGCACCCAATCATTTAATTCTTCCAAGAAATTGGTTAAGGTAGTTAATGCCTTGGAAATGAAGAAGTATGGCAGCCAATTTCGTGCATGGGCAAGCCATCAACCTGGAAATTCGTGTTTTTGCTTGTTGGGCAAGAAATCACCCACGAAATGGTGCCCAAAGCCATTCTGAATGGGCAGTCTTCACCCATTCACGCAGATAGAGAAGGCTGGGAGTTACAGTCACGTTTTTGGAGCAAAAACGCAGGGTTCTCCCTGCCCAAAAACCCGTTTTTGGTTTTGGATAGTAGCTCGGAAGGAGGGGCTGCGATTTGGGACTGTAGGGAGTTCATTTTGTCCCCGATTTGCCATGGGTGTTTTTCCTAAAAACGTTTTCTGCTACCTGGGGTTTTCTCCAAACCTCCATTGCTCATTTTTAACCTTCCCACGTTTTTATGAAGCCTAGGGGATCATTTTCATGCCTGTCATTGTACAAACGATTTTCATTATGCCCATAATTGTGTTCTGCTGTTGGGTGCATCCCCATTTTGGTTTGAACCCGTGAATTGAAGTTTTGGAGTGGTAGTGGACAGAAGTAGCTTGATAAACCTAGTGGGGGAGACAACCTCTCAAGAAGATCAAGAGGGCTTTGGTTACTCTTCTATGCATACCTTGAGAGCACTAGATAGGGAAGGTATGGCTTGAGGGAATGTATAGCAGAGAAAAGAATACTTCCTTGTGCTGGGTGTGTAGGTATTGTGGGTGCCAAGCTAGATAGATCTTGCAAGGTTATCCCTGGCTCTGTGCTGGAGCTCACTAGCTTAGCAACTCTTCCTTTCCATCTCCCAGCAGCCTGATAAACCCAATTGTAGATTGGCTTGGCTCATTTTGGTGTATGCCTGGCTACGTGTGAGTCTGCTGTTCCCTGGTTCCTTGTAGAGATCATGCCCAGCTCGGGGGTGGCAGTGGTGCTGAGAGATTGAGGAGCACACTGGCCTACGGTTGGGTGGAACGTTGCAGTTGCATAGCCAGTTGCTTGGGACTACCTTATTGAGATAAGTATTCTCTTGTGTAAATTGACAATTTATCATTTGATGAATATTTTGAATGTATCATGGATCTGCTAATAAATTTGCTTCCGCTGTGTATTCAAATGATTATGCATTTCCATATGATCTTGTATAATTCCGCAAAGATCTTTATTTAATGACTGTCACAGAATTCTGAATGTATGTTAGATATTCAACAGGATTTATTTAATCTCAGTTGTGTTTCTATAGCATGCACATATACAGTTCTTTGTATCAATGAGTTTAATTCAATGAATAAGGGGCTAATTGCCCGGATTGAGCACCACGTCCTCTCTATCATGCTGATATGGTAGGAGGGGACACTACAAGAGGCAAGAGAAGGAAGAAGCAGAGAAAATTCCAGAACAAAACCCGCCCAGCCTAGTGGCCATGGACTTGGATTCAGCAAAGACTGCCCAACCAGGGATAGCTCATGAAGGGGTTGTCTCCATCGAAGAATTAGCACTCACCCCATACAACCCCAAGAAGTAGCGCCAAGTGGCCAACCTAGATTCCGTCTATTTTCATGAACAGAAGAGGGCTATTGTTGACAGGAGAATAAGGAAAATGGAAATTGGGGAAGACTTATATGAGTTCAAAATATCGGAGACCACACTGGTCCAAGGGAACGATCTCGATCCGTCATTTCAGGAAAGTTGCACCGTAGCTTCAGCCCAAGCAAGCAAGGCCAATATCGATCGTTTGATTGAAACTGTTAAGAAATACAGAGAGTTGTGTCTCAAAATAAAAGCTGACAGGAAGAATGAGGTGTTAGAAAGCAACAAGATAAAAAGGAAATACAAGCAGCTCGTGGAAGAAAAGGAAGAAACCACTTCGAAAGCCCCATGGCTTGAAAATGAGAAGAATTCACTTGAAATGCAGCTAGCAATCTCTGAAGATGAGCAAAAGAACTTGAAAGTTCGTATATCCGAACTGGAAGAGATTGAAGCCAACAGTGCCCAACAGGTCAATTCTTTCAAACCTCAATTCGAACAATTGGAGCAAGAAAAGGATGAACTATTGGAATAGCTTGAAAAGGAAAATAAGACGAAAGAAGATCTAGCCACATTCTATGAGCGAGCTTGTGAAGTGCAAGAAAGGATTCATCAGTTGCTGGTGTCAATTAATGAAGAAGTCTACAATATGAAGAAAATGATCACAAAGATGACTTCCATCGAAGTTGAAGCACTAAGATTAAGGGACAAATATGAGCAACATGTGGAAGAACTTGGAGAACAGTTTGAGTGGAGGAAAGGGAGATCGGGTTTCCCTTCAAACCTGCGAGATAAAACGGATGAAGAATTTTATATGGACACAGGAGTCCTCGAATTCTGCTTGAGATGTTGTAGTAGATTGAGTACTGAAATCAGGAAAACCATCAAGAAATGCGATGTTATTTACTCTAAAATTTGGGAAGCCCACGACAAATGCCATATGGTTCTACCTCGGAATCTTTATGAGTTCCGAAGGAGGGAATTGCGCTTGGCCGAATTACAAGGAAAGTTAACCTCCGAGTTAGAGTATCTGAAGAAAATAGAACGTGTAACCCCAGAAGACCTCCGTCAATTCATTGAACAAACTATGGTTCACACTTGTTTCCTGGAAAATATTGAGGAAGAAGCTATTGCGGAGGTGGCAAATATCAAATTAGATTTGTGCAAGCATGAGATAGCATGGAAAGCAATGATCTCAGCGAGAAGTAAAACAATTATAAGGGAAATAAGTCAATGGGCCAGTTATATAGAAGAGGTAAATCAGGCTACAAAAGCAAGTGATCCCGTTGAAGGGAGCAAGCCAGCAGAAGAAGAGCGACCCAATGAGACAGTAGAGCCAGCTAGACAATAATTTTCCTTATTCGATTTTGCAAAGTAATAGTTGTTAATCGTATAATGTCTATACAGACAACTGTCCTTTCTTTTGTATTTTGTGAAAAGGATTGTCACGAATCATCAGAATTCGGTTTTCTAAGATTTTTAATGATAAATCAAAATTTCTAGGTTTAGGGTACACTTGGCAGCTCAAGGAGCATTTTGTAAAACTATATATAAAAGAATGAGAGGAGAATTAAGGACTTTTGGCAGGTGAAAGATTTTCTTCCTTGTATGTGAACTACTTTGCTACTTGCTCTAAGAAATAATTTTTTGCCTAATGAAATCCTGGGAGAAGGCGTTTTTGCCTGGAAGATGTGTCAAATGTGTGCTGGACTATTCCTGTGTCATCTGCATATCATTGTGAGATCATTCCTTGCTATCTTGAATTGTTTATGTGTAATGAATGTTCTTATGCTTTCTTGTGCAAAGACGTGTTTTCTTAAATGAGTAGTGGATTGTACTAACTGAATTAAAGCTATCTTTAATATCTGCTATATCTTGTTGTAGATGTATCTTATGATTAAATGGCTATCTGTATAATCTTTAAGGTGTTTTTTTCAGCGCATTACTCATCTCTACAGTTTGCTCCTTGCAAGGATAGAATAGATTTGCTTACAAAGTTTTAGATTAGTTTAGGTTAATTGCATGCACTTAGCTTAGGGCACTTGCATATCATCTTAAAATAAAATACATAAACGGTGAACCAGGACGCAACCGGTGTAAAGAACCAAAATCTTTAAATCTTACAGTATCCGGAACCGTTAACCGGACGGATTCCGCACATCAAACAGTGGACAATCTAATTGGGACTGTTTACCGGGGAGAATCCCTTGCTGATTGATGCTATGATTTCCAAGGCATCAATAGGTTGACAATTTATGTTCTAGGAGTTTCAGTTGTTTATTTAATTAGATGATTAATCTTCCCAACACCACTCTCTATAGAGACCCGTTCCAAATAAGTGATTCCTTTCTCTGCTAGAACCTCTAGGATCCCAGTGGACAATTTAACAGTTGTTTCCCACCCAATTCAGGTATCCCTATTGACCTGAATCTTAGCCCCATTCCCCACTGTCCATACTAACCATTTTTGGATGACAGGTAGATATTTCAATAAACCAACCTAGAAATTCGAGCCCTTGGTACCCTTGATTGGATTCAATCTAATTCAAACATCCACAAGTGTTCCTCTTAAATATTTATCTCTCATAAGACTGCTCCATAAACCTGAATTGGTCAAAGAACACCACAACGATTTTGCGGCTAAGGCATGCTTGAATTTGTACATGTTCATAAGTCCATATCCCCCAATCCCCTTTGGTTATGCTAGTCTTTCCAAATTAACTAGATGTACCCCCTTCTTCACCTTCCTCCATAACCATAAGAAATTAAATCATTCTTGTCTAAGTTTGTCGAGAATGAAAATCAAAAACTTGTCTAGGGCTATCCAATATACATGTATACATTCTAGGACTGACTTGATCAATACTAATCTGCCCGCCATATATTCAAACATTATATCGCATATTCATTTTAACATTACATTAAATAAATTGCTCCCCACTATTTAATCATTATATTACATATTTATTTTAACTACACATTAAATAAATTCCTCATCACTATTCAAGCATTATATTACATATCTATTTTAACATTAAATTAAATAGATATCTTTCAAATATTTTCTTAGCACAACCTTCTATTAAAACCTTTTGACGCTTGGCATTAAATAAATGCGGGATGCCAAAATCTTGACTGCCATCGTTTATTTTAAACCGTAAAAATAAGAAATAAAATAAAAAGTCCTCTAGATAGTACCATAGGGTGAGCCATGCACGAAAGAGAGTCGCCTTTAACGAGATACCATCAAGTCTCAGAACCATCATCCTCCATGGCATGAGCATGGAATCCATGTATACCCCTCGGCTGTAGTTATTGGATCTAGTGACAGAAAACTCACGTGCGTTGGAAACCTCCCACCACACCTTACCTTGTCCCCTCATGCTCTAATGTAACTATCATTTTGTGTTTAATGAAACATTGCCTTAGATTTTTCATAGATTTATCGATGTTCTCATTTTTTTGGGAACAATAAATCCATGTGGAGAGGTGCGTGCTAGGATGTATCTTCCTACGCCATATATTTTCCATTTTCACATTGCTAGTGGTTGGTCTGGTTTGCAAAACAATGATCTAGGAGAATTTACAGTGGTTGGTTTGGTTCACAAAACAATGATCTCCTCCATCTTCCCATTGCTAGTGGTTGGTCTGGCTTACAAATAGTGCTAAGGATAGTGAAAGAAGGGAACAAAAAGGATGGTTGGTTATGATCCATGACCATTTTGGATCTACTATTGCAAGTGTTTTTATGGTAACGCCCACCTTTATTCCTTCTACAGGTTCTCATTGCGTTCCTTGGTCTAATCCTAGAGCATGGTCGATTTTGTGGCTAGACTCTTTTGGTATTGATACCTAGCAGTCATGGGGTAGGATGGAAGCATCTAGAGAGAAAGGTGGGAAGGATTACATTGAGTGTAGGTTTCAACTTGTTGAAAAATGTGGTGGTCTAGGAGGAGTGAGTTGTTGATGGAAAGAATAACAAATCTTATACCAACATTTTTGGATTCTACTAGGCTAATGCATAATAGGTGGGATTGTTACCCTAATTTAAAGCCTTTTATATATACAATAGAAGAAAAACTAAACAAGATTTTTGCTAAAAGAAAATGCGAAAGTTTCTTTATACTTCAAAAATAGAATAAAAAAATTGAGTACTGTAATAAAAAATTGTAAAACGAGATTAAACATAACTAAGAAAAGATCTGATAATCAATCAGAAATAAGACCCCAAATGAGATAAATCAGCAATAGATTTATTAAATTTCATTCTGAGTACAACTAAAATTTCTCCTTTCATACCCCTGTGAGGGTAGGGACCACAAACAATGCCTAGAAATAAAAGGTGGAATGAAGCATCACACTAAGATATATAGTTTACAAAAGAATGAATCAAAGAAGATCTTGTTGGACTAGTCATGCATTAAACATGCCACAATCTTGACTCTGGGTGAAAACACGAAGTTGGGAAACAATTTTGGCTTGTTTTTGACAAAAACAACTGCTAATTTTTATGTTTTTCAACTTCGACCTATTCAAACCCATATATCCCTTAGGAATTTCAACTTGAAGTAAACAAAAAGGTTTTACAGAATTGAATTAGCTTTCGACTCGTATTTTTTTTAATTTTTTTTATGGACATATCTTGGGACAAATTTGTTGTCAACCAACAGCATATACTTGAAAATTTTAGGTATGGATAATGAGTGACCCGTATTGACCACGGTTTTTTGATATATGGTTATTCATTTTAGGGAAACGAATTGTAGGCTCATATTCTGCACACGTTAAACTTGATCCTGGACTATATTTTGAGTTTTCTAAGACTTGGGAACTATTTTTTATTATTTATCGAAGCAGCATATGTTCAAAAAATGGTACATTATCGACACATGTTTATGTCTTCTCATTTTGTTTCAAATGTGACTCTTATCAAACAAACTAAAACCAACCCATTGAAGAGGACAGTTGAAGGAACATCCCTGTATTTTTTTTAATTTTTTTGGCTTCGGCATTGTGATGATATTGAATTTTCATTGTGACTGATTTTGACGTCACTAAATTTTTTAATGATAAATTTTAGTAAAAAAATAGAAAAAATAGTAATCCTAAACAAAATTTGAAAATTTTTATATTATGATAAAGTAGATTGAATGATGAATCTACTGGTATAAACTCTGACATGTAATTCTCATTTTTTGCAGTGGTCCGACCTTGTTAAAGTGACACATTTCTGCATTCTGCAGAAATTCTGCTGGAACTGTTGACCAAAAGCTCTCGGCCCAGAAAATGTCTTCCGAACTCTCATCCGAGAGTTTTTTTAAAAATACAATGTGTGGATTGGTTCAAACTCTCGACCTAGATTTTTTTTAAACTCTCCGCCGAGAGTTTGAACTCTCAAAACTGTCGGCCTAGACTTTAAAAAACTCTAGGCCGAGAGTTTCAGGTTGAATTTTTTTCCCCTATTCATCCGCGTGCCCTCTTTCCCAGCTTCATGTTTTTGTCACGAAATTGTTTCATAGCTTCGCGTTTTCACCCCTCTGCAAAAACAATCCTTGTTAGCACTGAAAAATTAATTCAGAAAACTAACATAATCATACTGACCACCAAAACAACTTAACCACCTTTAAGGCATAAATAGAGATGATGTAACTTTGATATTTTTTTCTACCTTTAGCAGTATTCCTGCTTTCAATAAGAAAATATTATCTCTAAGAAGAATAAAAAAGAAATGAATATAATATGAAATATCACTTGGTACAAGAGCAAACCTTTTATTAGAGTTTCTTTCCTCACTTCCCTCATGCCTTCTATCTCCTTGTAACTCCATTTTACCCTTTGAAAATAAGTTGGACGTAGTTGAAACTACCTTTAGTTAGGATATTAGTTGAAATATTAGTTAGGTAAGTTTATAAAATAGATAAAGGAATATAATAATTAATAGTAGGTGGGACCCCCTTGACCCTTTATTGCTTCTCAACATTCACTTTACTTTCCAAACATGATATATTTGACACACCAATCATTCATAACTTATAAATTTGCGATGTAAAATAAATTTTTTTCCTCAAAATCGTCATGTTATTGAATAAGTCAAATGAAACTGTTATGTCAAAAACTTAATAATCCCTCAAGCATGGTCAAAATATATGCAAAAGTCTAGACATAAAAACATCATAATCTACATCAAAATCCATATGCCTTGTGCGAAGTAGTTGGTCTTTGTCCACTTCCCTATGAAGGTCCTTTCTTACTTGACTGCCCCTTTTGTTTCACTAATTCTGTCGTTTGGTTAGATGATTGCACATCACCATGAGTAGTATTTTTAGCTCCCACATCAAATTATGGTATGAAAGGGTGAGAAGTGACGGAGTGAGAGGAGGATTTAGATGAATTGGATTTGACAGATGGTGCAGGATTTTTGGCCTTGTTATTAAGTGATGGATTTGGTGATGCTTTGATTTCACCAACAAGCTGCAAAGGTTGAGCTTGGGAGGCCATTGAAGCTATTTGTTGAGTTCACTTTTGATGTGGTGGAGGAAGAGGCAATGGAAAAGATAGATCGGGCCATCCATGAATTCCAGAAGGTGTATTAGGAACCATTTGGTTCCATCCATCATTATTATGGGATTCAGGTTGCATTCATACATGAGGAGGCAAAAGTACACCTAGAATGCTGGGTTGGGAATGAGCTGGTGGTCTAATATATGGCTTGGTAGCTGGGATATGGACTTGGCTAGCCAAATTCAGGAAGCCCATCTAAAGTAGCTAATTGAACTCATTAGAATCAACATCAAAGTGAATATAGAACCTCAATTTTTTGTTTCTTCCTCCCTGCCATGGGGGTTGCTGATCTCTACCCCAATTATCTCTATTTCTTCTATTTCCCCTATTTCCTTTGTTACCACCTAGAATGAAAAAGCTCATCTCATAGTCATGAAAATCAAGATTAGTACTTGAGTACATAACAACAAAAGATCATATCAAATAAATTTGCAATAAAACTAGTCTATTAATGATTCTGAATCATGACACTCAATCACACATGCAATCAAATTACAAGAGACCAGGGAAATAGGACACCACTAAAACAAATCACATTTATCAATTGAAACAATCCAACACTGCTAAATTTTCTTTTTGAACATGGAGCATTGGCGTAATCATGAAAATGAGGCAAAGTGAGTGAATTAAATGGTGTAAGGGAGTGAGGAGGATGAGAAATGTACATGTTCAAATGATCTGATATTTTCCATCATCCAAATAATATCCAATCATCCCAATCAATGACAATCAATCACGAACAGATTCAACTATGAATTTAAAATCTTTACACAATCATAAAAAATTCACTATACAAGCCTCCATAATTGAAATAGGACATATACAACCTTGTAAAGAGAGTCTTTATGGCAAAGCATAGGACTGTTTCACATGATTAGCAATCATTGGACTTTCATTTATTTCCCAAATATCCCAATCAATGAGATGACAACATTATCACTTCAATTTTTTTTAAACAAAAGCAAATCCAATTCTATGTTCAAAGAAACACCAATAAGTAAAGTGATATCAAACATCAAGCAATAGTGTCATCGTGCGTGTGGAGATACAACTGACATATTTTATGTGTCAAACAATTGATTCTGAGTTCATATACCAATTACATATGAAATGTAGATACAAACATCAAGATTGATTCCTTTGATGGTATCGAAAATACAAGGAAAATGCTAGTTTAATTCCATAGGTTAGTTATTATTTGAAGTCTTTGATCAACCAATGGAAACAATTCTTGTATCATATATATTTATCATTCAAAGCAATCACATTGTTATTGCTAACGACTGTGGTTATTTTGTATTCTGAACAAGGTGGCACTGTATGTAATATTTTGTACTGAATATTTAATGAATATCCGCCCTTTAAAATCTATAAGAAAGAGATAATATATAGCTCGTTTTTGCAGCAAAAAAAACAATATACTCTGTATGTGGAAACCATATCACCACATCACTTGCGTGTTTATCTAATATTGATTTTTTATGCTTTTAACCATAGAATTTGTATAATCTCTTCAATACCAAATCCATATTTTAAACGCTATATTATAAATGTTTAAATCCATATTTTAAACGCTATATTATAAATGTTTGGCAAATGAAAAATGAATAAGCATCGTATTTTCATGTAAATGTTGCAAAACAAGTTTATATTTATTTACAAATAAATAAACTTATTTAATAATAAATAGATCAAATTGATTAGTAGCAAACAAAGATTTATTTATTCACATTTGTTTTGGAGACAAACTTATTTGACTTTAATACTCTAAGTTTATGTGGTTGGTTTGTTGTGAGAATTTAATACTTTAAGGTTATGTGGTTGATTCATGGTAAGAATTTATTATTTGCGGTTACTCTGTCACAATTTTAAAATTTTATGAGAGTAATATATTATTCCACCATAGTTTTTAAAAATACATGTCATTATATTTTATATTTTTAATATTTATTTTATATATATATATATATATATATATATTTTTCCATGTTTTTTTTCCTGTAAATTTAATTAACCTTATTACTTGAATAATTCTAATAATTATAGAGTTCTTAATACTGGCATAAAAGCTTGTTTGCTTCTCGGATGTAGATGTTTAATTGCAATATTTGTATTTATTAATTTTTGTTAGACTTTATTTAAATTTTTTTTTATCAATTATATTTTTTGTAGTATTAAATTGATTTTATACATCAACACTTTGATATTTGATTTAGTCGCGATCTTAAAATGAAATTATTACTATTATAGTTATTTATTTACTCTTCAATAAAATAGTTTCACTTTATATTTAAAATCTATATATCTAATAAGCTTATTGTAACAAGATTTTAGCCGCTTTCAATGCAACCTTTATTGCTTTGATTCCAAAGATAGATTGTCCAGTTTCCTTTGATCAATTTAGGCCAATTTATCTGTATAAATCCATTTATAAGATCATTGCAAAACTAATTGGTCAAATAATCAAACCTTTATTAGCAGCAGGGATCTCTCAAGAGTAGTTTGGGTTTTTACTTGGCAGGAAGATACATGAAGCAATGGGCATAGCACAACAAGGTATTCATACAATCAGAGTGATGAAGATAAAATCAATTATAATAAAGATCGACTTAAAGAAGGATTATGATAGAGTAAGTTGGTCATGTACTTAAGAATGATTTTTAACATAGCTTGGTTTTGTTGTGGCTTTTATAAAATGGATAATGGCGTGCATTACTTATGTCTCTTTCGCTTTTCTGGTGAATGGTGTGACATCCTCCTCCTTTCGGCCAGTAGAGGAATTAGATAGGGTTGTCCAATTGCCCCTTTATTGTTTCTTCTAGTGGCGAAAGGGCTTAGCAATGCTTTATTAAATGCAAAAGGCAATGCCTCTTCAAAGGTATTCCTATAGGAGGATATTGTAGGCATTTTCACATACTTTTCGTAGATGACATTTTAATCTTTTTAGAAAGTTCGAGTAAAGACTTAGAAAATCTAGCCAGCATGCTTGGAATTTTCTGCTTTTCCACATGTATGCAGATTAACCAGCAAAAATCATCCATTGTAGGAGAAGGAATTAAAGAAGATTAAATGGACTCTTTCAAGAGACTATTTCCTTTTAATGAACAAATTATGGATAATGGGATGAAGTACTTAGGGTTTATCCTTAAACCGATGCCTCATATAGAAAATGATTGGAACTGGATTATATCTAAATGTGAAAAAGGGATTTCAAACTGGAGTCATAGATGGATGTCTAGAGCAGGTAGATTAGTTTTGGCTAAATCCATCCTTGAAGCTACCCTAGTTTATTGGAGCTCTCTATCATGGATTCCTAGAGGTGTTTTGATTTCTATTAGAAAAATCCTATTCAGTTTCTTCTAGTCAGGATCCTTAGATCACAAAAATATGGCTTGGATATAGTGGCAGGACCTAGAAATTCCAAAAAACCAAGGTGGTTGGGGTCTAAAATGTCGAATTGTGTTTTCCAAGGCTCTCTCTACAAAAAGTATATGGAGATTGATCTTTGTGACAGGATTATGGAGAGAGGTTTTTATGACGCAATACATTAGTCCTTTAACTATTTTGGAATGGATCCAAAATCCAACAAAATCAACTTAGAACGTTTCAAATATTTGGAAACCGACTGTAAATTCCTTTAGTGTGATTGGAGATAAAATATATTCGAAATTTGGTGATGGTCGAAGCATTAGGGTGGGAGAAGATTCTTGGGTGGGAAGTGGTAATATATTTAACCTACCTATCCATAATATTTTTCAACTTAGATTTAAAGGGCTTTTTACACTCAATCAAGTAGCATATATTCGTAGCACAACTTTTGTTGATCAACGATGGAAGAGTGCAGAATTCATGAGATTTAGAGATGTCGAGGCCTATACTTGGAATGTTTATGTAAATCGATTGGCTATAATTCATATTCATCTACATCCAATAGAATACCAATTGGTTTGGGCTTATGATGCTCATGGGAACTACACTCCGAAAAAAGGTTATGCACTTTTGATGGGAGTGGACCACACAACAAATCCTATTTGGTGATGGTGTTCAATCTGGAAATTCAACTTCTCAGCTAGTTCAAAACTACTAATGTGGTTCTTTCTATGGGATAAGGCTTTGACATGGGATCACTTACAGATAAGAATATGGGAAGGACCAAGAAGATGTGCACTACGTAGTGTTGTTGAAGAATCAAATTATCACCTCATAGTTGCATGTAAGTATATTAAACAAGTTTGGAAGGAAATCAAAGTATTTTTGAAATTCAATTCCATTTGGGTAGGAATATATATACAAGACTGTTTGAAAAATTGGATCCTTAATCTAGACTATAATGATTTCAAAAGTATTCCTTTAATAATTGCTTGGAAAATATGGATAGTCTGTAATCAGAGTCTTCTCAATTGTACACATGTGATGATGAGATTCCACATTTAGCACACCAGTGCATAAAATAATAACATGCACCAAATTTCCCTCTACCCAATCTACGAAAAAAAACTTGATTGCTAGTAATCATATAATTCCAGTTTCGTTATATTCTTTTAGTAATGGGCCTTATCTTTGGATTCTACATATATAAATATGAATAGAAGAATAGAAGAGTATAATAATATTCAGTGAAAATGAAACAAAGATGGAACCAACTTGGTATTCAACCCTAACAAGTATCTATTTGGTTATAGAACATGACAACAATTTGAAAGAGGACGCATGATGAAAATATTTAAAGAGGAAGAAGCTTGAGAAATATTATAATGTTGTTAGAGCTAATTATGATAGATTTGAAATATGATTTTGATGGAATTTAGTAGGAAATTTAAAATATCCTCATCTGGGTTTCAAATTATGACTAATTCATGAGCCAATAAAGGAAACAAGGCCTCAGGCTGTATGCTTGTGAGTTGTGACTTTGAAGGAAAGCACCGTAGAGGCTTATATACCCTTAATAACTAGGGTTATAAGGGAGTCTTTGTCACATATTTGTATACCTGATATTTCAAAATGTTAGAATGTTATTTAATATTGTCTAGTAGATCGAATGATCATTATAACATAATTTGTGCCCGTGCACTTATACATGTGATTAAGTCACGCTATAATTTTTTTAACATTGCACATGTGCACATGGTGATAGTTTGGAAATTATTTAGTGAGACTTATAATCTCTCAAGTAATGGTTACCTGTACACTCCTAGACCATTCTTATCCACTACTTCTCCCTTCTCTCGTTGTCAAATGTTCATGATGATAACAGAGTTTATATCAAGACCATAAGCAACCCACCAAGGTAATAATCAAGACCATAAGCCACCATACCCCCTCCTTGATTCAAGACTAATGGTTGAATTTATATTAAGCAAGAAGAACCTAGACCATTGATCATAAGCCACAACAAAAAATGGAGATCAACTAATCCATAAAGGTAAACAATAGGTCCATCAAGAGATAAGGGAGAAATAGTGGATAAGACTGGTCTAGGAGTGTACAAGTAACCATTACTTGAGATATTATAAGTCTCACTAAATAAGTTCCAAAACTATCTCGATGTGCACATGTGCAATGTTAAAAAATTATTGTGCGACCTAATCACATGTATAAGTGCCCAGGCACAAATTACGTTATAATGATCATTTGATCCACTAGGAAATATTAAATCACATTCTAACATTTGAAATCTTTAATGAAAAATTTCCCATAAGTTGATAATCTTATATTATCCAAATTATGACCTCTAAATACTAGATGATTAACAATAAATTGCTCATGAGCTCTAATCACTAATATTATACAATTTTACTATAAGGTGATTAACCATTGACTGATTAATTACGAACTCAAATACTAGATGATTAACAATAGATGTTGCTCATGAGCTCTAATCATCAACATTATACACTTTTACTGCAAGATGATTAACCATTGAATGATCTATGATGGAAAAAATATGAGGTTATACTTAATTAATCATATTTAATTGAAAGCATGGTTATATATTGATTTAAATTGTCAGGTGACTTCACTTAGTATTTTTTTTTTATGCAATAAGAATTTATTTTAGCTTAAGACTATCTTATAATATCATTATTGTGCCCCACATTTTTACCGGACAATTCTACATCTAGGATGGAGGAGAAGTGTCCCACTATTCCATATAAAAAAAATAATTTAAAGGTCCGGTAAAAACATGAACCATTTTGTGAGTAATGCATACATGGTCACAAGGTGGTGGAATCATGAGCCATGCATATGGAACTTTAAACAACATTAGTGTTAATGAAAGCATGAACATATTTGGTGACATAATATTGGACATTTTGTGGTTGAATATTGAACAAAGTTAATGGAACCATGAGTATTGTTGGTGGAACCATGAGCTCTATTTATGGAACCATGAGAATTATTGGTGGAAGCATGAGCTCTATTTATGGAACCATGAGAATTATTGGTGGAACCATGAGTAACGGTCACGAGGTGGTGGAACCATATAAAGAGCCATGGAAAAAAATTCATGGAAATGAGTAGTTTAGGGGTGGAAGCATGTAGAATGTTTATGGAACCATGCACAATTTTGATGGAGTTGTGAACAATATGGGTGGATTCATGTACAATGCTATTACGGGGAAAAATTCCTATGGCTTGGGGCAGACCACAACAGACAGCTGACTACCAGAAAATGACTCAGCAAATGCAATGAGCTAGAAAATAAAAAATGATGATAAACTAACAAGGATCAAAACAAAGAGAAAGAAGAGTTTCTGGTCATGATCAGGGCATGGAACAGTCAGGAATCATGCCAAATAAGACTCAAGAATGCTCAAAACCAACCCAACAACAATCTAAGGCCATAAATCAACCAAACCCGGAGTTGTACGCTACTGTCGAAGGAAAAAGCGCGGGTAGACGCGAGCTACAGTGCAGACAGAGGTGGGTAGACGCGGGAAAAGCAAAGCTTACCTACGTATAGGGAAAAGCAAATGAGCAAACAAAGGGTCCATTCACCCAGAAAAAGATGGTTTTCAATAGTGTATCCCAACGTCCACGCAATGACACATAGACTCAACACACAACAACTCTAAATAAGTACAAATGCCTAAAAATCCCCAAAAATGGATGTTCTCCCAAGTGGAGTCGCCATTTCTGTTACAGAGAAAACTTCCTATGGCTTGGGGAATACTACAACAGATAGTTGACTACCTGAAAATGACCCAAATACCAATGCAATGCTATATAAATGACAATGCTAAGATAATGGAGAAAATACCAACCTTCAACCGGATGTTCGAAGTAGATCCCCGTTGAGCTTTCAACCGCTACACTTGAATCTACAGATTAGTCTCAACAACCAGTACAAGCAAGTGCATATAATATGTGAAAGACATTAGCATAATCAATAGCATGATCCATGATATCATAAGAAAATATAACCCAATGTAATTTAATAATATTCACAATATCAATTTAGACGAGAAAATGAGTATTTCCATTAATGAATAACAAGAAGTACAATATACGACCTCTTGCCGGCAACCAATCTGAACCAAGAACTGGGTCTCTCCACTTGTGCCTCCGCCACTTCAATCCTCCATGTAATGAAAAACTCAAACTATGAAAGGAGTTTGGAAGGTGAACATAAGGGGTTCACAACAACAAGGATCAATGAGTGTAGACTCAAGTCACGGCAAAAATCCACTAGAGTTATCTTTCTCTCTCTTTCTCCTCCCTTCCACATGCCATAAGAGCTCAATATATAGCCTTCCAAAGGTAAGTGAAAGGACACATCGAGGCGTTTCGGGGCATATGGAGGGCCAAAGGTCACCCTAAGACCACTTTTTGGGAGTAAAAAGTAATTTTCTAATGATTTTTACCATTTTACTTGGTACTCGCGGGCTACAGTGGAACAAATCGCGTGTACACTAGCTAAAGTGGAACAGCTAGCGTACAGGAAGAAAAATAGGGAAAAAGTGTTTCTGAAGGACATAAAGTGAATATGAGTCAGTGAAATGGATCCTGAAGGCCAAAAAATGCTGATGCTCACAAGGTGGAAAATTACATTTGTAACAAATGCATAAAAAACCACATGCAATTAAGGAACCTTCAATAATGTTGGTTGAATTGTAAATATCATAAGAATTATTTATGGGCCATGAACCATTTGGTGAGTAATACATACATGGACACGAGGTGGTGGAATCTTGAATAATGCATATGGAACCTTGAACAAAGTTAGTGTTGATGAAACCATGAACATATTTGGTGGAATTTGGTGGTTGAATCTCAAACAAAGTTAATGAAACTATGACCATTGTTGGTGGAAACATGAGCTCTATTTTTGGAACCTTGAGCATTATTGGTGGAACCATGAGTATTATTGGTGGAAGCATGAGTAGTATTGGTGGAACCATCAGTAATGCCATAAGGTGGTAGAACCATATAGGAACATTGAACAAAATTCATGGAAACTGAGCATTTCATGGGTGGAACCATGAAGGATGTTTATGGAGCCATGGAAAATTTTGATGGAACAATGAACAATGCACGTAGAACCATGTACAATGCATACAAAACAATCTCCAATTAAGGAATCTTAAACAATGTTGGTGGAACTGTGAATAACATAAGCATTATTTACAGACCATGAACCATTTGGTGAGTAATGCATACATGGTCATGAAGTGGTGGAATCCTAAATAATGCATATGGAACCTTGAACAAAGTTAGTGTTAATGAAACCATAAACATATTTGGTACCAAAATCTTGCAAATTTGGTGGTTGAATCTCAAACAAAGTTAATGGAACCATGAGAATTGTTGGTGGAACAATAAGCATTGTTAGTGGAACCATGAGAATTTTTGGTGGAACCATAAGCATTGTTAGTGGAACCATGAGCTCTATTTATGGAACCATGAGCTCTATTTGTGGAAGCATGAGCATTGTTGGTGGAAGCATGAACTCTATTTATGGAACCATGAGCATTATTGGTGGAACCATAAGTAATGGTCATGAGGTGGTGGAACCATATAAGGAACCTTAAACAAAATTCATGGAAAATGAGCATTTTAGGCTTGGAACCATGAATAATGTTTTTGGAACCATAGACAATTTTGATGGAAATGTGAACAAGGTGGGTGGAACCATGTACAATGCATACAAAACCATGTGCAATTAAGGAACCTTGAACAATGTTGGTGGAACCGTGAATATCATAAGAATTAGCATACACGGTCACGAGGTGGTGGAATCCTGAATAATGCGTATGGAAGCTTGAAAAAAGTTGGTGTTGATGAAACTATGAACATATTTGGTGGCAGAATCTTGCACATTTAGTGGTTGAATCTCAAAAAATGCTAATGGAACCATGGACATTGTTGACGGAACATCTATTTATGGAACTATGAACATTGTTGGTGGAACCATGAACTTTATTTATGGAACCATGAGCATTATTGGTGGAACTATATCAAGAACTTTGAACAAAATTCACGGAAAATGAGAATTTTAGGGGTGAAACCATGTAAAAATCATACAAAACCACATACACTTAAGGAACCTTGAACAATGTTAGTGGAACTATGAATTTGGTGGTGGAATAATCTATAGCAAAGTTAGAGTTGATGGAGCCATGAACATATTTGGTGGTGGAATCTTAGAAATTTAGTGGTTAAATATTGAATAAAGTTAATCAATCCATGAGCATTAGAGGTGGAACCATGAGTAATGGTGACTAGGTGGCAAAACCATACACGAAACCTTGAAAAAAATTCATGGAAAATAAATATTTTAGGGGTGGAACCATGATGGAAGTTTATGGAACCATGGACAATTTTCATGGATCCGTGAACAATGAAAGTGGAACCATGTAAAAATGATTTAGTATCTAGGTGGAACCTCAATATGTTCATGGTTTTTTTCCATTGTAACGAAAGACAAACAATTTGCATGCAAAACAATAATTTTTTAAAAAGTTATGATTATGTTACAACGTAATTTTCCACCTTGTGAGCATTAGCACTCTTTGGCCTGCAGGATCCATTTCATTGACTCAGATCCACTTTATATCCTTCAGACAGACTATTTTCCCAATTTTTTCCCTTGTATGCTAGCTGCATCATTACAGAGGGCGTACTCGCGAGTTGCATTACTATAGCCCACGGGTAGCATGTAAAATGGTAAAAATCACTAGTAAATTACTTTTTACTCCCAAAAAGCGGTCATAGGGTGACCTTTGGCTCTCCATTTTCCCTGAAATGCGTCGATGTGTCCTTTCACTTACCTTTGGGAGGACTATATATTTAGCACATATGGCTTATGGACGGGAGGAGAAAGGAGAGAGCAAGTGAACTCTGGATTTTTGCCCTATCTTGAGTCTACACTCATTGATCCTTATAGTTGTGAACCTTCTATGTTCACCTTCCAAACTCTTATCATAGTTTGAGTTTTCCATTCCATGGAGGATTGAAGTGGTGGAGGCATAAGTGGATTGACCCAGATCTTGGTTCAGATTGGTTACCGACAAGAGGTCGTATCACATTGTACTTCTTCTTATTTATTAATAGAAATACTCATATTCTCGTCCATTAATGTTGTGAATGTTGTTTGTATTACATTGGGTTGCATTTACTTATGATATCATGGACCATTTCTATTGATGATGTTAATGTCGTTTATATATTATATGTGCTTGTTGTATATTGGATGCCAAGACTAATTTGTAGGTTAAAGTTCACGAGTGGAAAGCTCCAATGGGGATCTACATCAAATGTTTGGATCGAAGTTGGTTATATTCTTCATTATCTTAGCATTGTCATTTATATAGCATAGCATTGAGAATTGAGTTAATTTCTGGTAGTCAGCTGTCTATCGTGGTCTACCTCAAGCCATAGGGAGTTTTCTCCAACACAGAAATGGCGACTCCGCTGGGGAAAACATCCATTTTTGGGGATTTTTAGGCATTAGTCCTTATTTAGAGTTGTTGTTTGTCGAAGCTCTGTGTCACTGATTGGCCGTTGAGATACACTATCGAAAACTGGTTTTTTCTGAGCCATTGGACTCCTTGTTTTCCCATTTACTTTTCCCTACCCGCGGGTGAGCTTAGCTCTGCCCGCGTCTACCCGCCTATGTTTACACTACTAGCCACGGGTACCCGCAGGTATTCCTTCGACAGTAGTGTACAACTCCTTCTTTGGTTGTTTCATGACCTTTGGTTGTTGCTGGGTTGGCTTTGGATGATCCTGAGTCTTTATTGGCCTGATTCTTGACTGTTCCATGCCTTGTTTGTGACCAGAACTCTTCTCTTCTCTTGGTTGAGCCTTGTTGGTTTTTCCTATCTAGCTCATTCCATTGGGTGAGTCTTACTGTTTGGAATCTGTTGGGTTGTCTTAGTGATCTTCTCGGCATTTCAGTGACTAAATAGTAGGATTTCTCTTGCATTTTTCATTTTTTTATATTGAAAAATACAAAAAAAATGAATTTTGCATTTTCCTTTTGCTTATAAGAGAAAATACAAAAAAATTTACTTTTATGTATTGCATTTTGCATTGAGTGCTTGCTGCTTTCATTTAGGGTCTGCTTGTGGATTGAAAATATAAAAATGTTGCATTTTTATTTCGAAACCGTTGGCTTGATTTTGCATGTTAGTGGCATTGTTTTTATTGGATAGATGAGTCTAGAGTTTGATGATTTCGCATACTATTGAGTCATATACATCACTAGTTTCACGACCATATCCTTTGAGTAACCACAACCATTAAAATTAATGCTTAATCTTAAAATTGACTAGACCGATTTTATTTATAGGGTACACCAACTAGCATAGGTTTAGAGTCTTGTAATAGATCATTGTGAGTAAACAATCCAAGACTACTAGACGAAACATTATGTGTCTGACTAGGCAGTGGTGAAATCCATGGTATACATCGGTGTTCTCAAGAAATCTCTACTCAAACCAGAGTTAAGCACGAGGTCACGGGAGGTTGGTTGCGGAGATATCCCTCCAATACCGGCTAAATGTGGGAGATATTTCCAATATTTGTTCATATCTGGGGACTCTTGAGGGATTTGACCCTCATTGAGTTTTGGGCTCAGCTACCCTACCCATACAACGGATCCCACCTGCAACTGTCCCCCTGAGCATTGGTTATATTGCGGTGAACATAGTTTCCTTACCTTGGTATCGCATAGGGTACTTGCAGTTGTTATACTATTTCTGTCCTGAGTCAGATAGGGGTCGGACAACACAGTTGCCGTTGTACAGGGACTTGACCCTGTGCACGCAGTGAAGTCTGGTGGCTGTTATAACTTATTCTGTTACCTCCAGCTATAGTTTGGGAGTCTCAAGCCTCTCCTAGGCGAGACATACCGACTCTAGTATCGGGAGCTCATTTAGCCACTATGTTTGTCTGCTCTTGGCTGTAGTTTCTTTAAGTGTGTGATTTTGATTTACTATTTTTTGATCGATAGTTGGCCTTTAGGAGATGTTTGATTTTATAGTCTCTCCGGAGATATCGTGGCGCAGAGTCGTACTCTCCGTCGATCTCGTCGGTTGGTTGGTTTACCAGCTGTCGAGCTTTCACGCCGTGTCAAGAGGGGACGCCGCCAAGATCCCTCCGAATCTTTGGATTCTTTCGAGACATACGTTATAGACGCCATGACTGCACATTCTGACACAAGAGAAACCCCTACTAGTCCATCGGGTAGAATCGAGCACACTTCTGACACCCCTACTCCTCGTGAGACGTGGGGGGGTGATCCACCTGAGACCCAACCTAGTTTGTTTGGTCTGGATCCACCCGAGACTCAACCTAGTTTGTTTGGTCCAAATCCACCCGAGGACGGCCCGTTTGATCCTTCGTTTCCACATAATTATATATATGTGATGCCATAGTTACATGATGACACAGGCCCTACGGTCAACCCTACTGCGTTCTCGTATGGTATGCCTAATTACAATACAGTTGATCCTCCCCTTACCTTTAGTAGTCATGTCAGCACTAGTCATAGTGTTAGCCACACTGCACCCACTGGAGGAAATACCCTCACCGGGGGAAACATGTTGTCCACTCACACAAATAGTATGGGGACCGGTCATATTCCTCCTAACAATGCGAATGTTGGAGGATGGTCGCCTCCTAGGGATACCCAACCTAGTAGGAACACTGTTCGCAACACGACTCGCCATCTACATTTGAATACACACGCCACTACCTTTCAGCCTAGGACTACTTTCACGAATGCTAATGCTCCTCCCAACCATGGGGGTGGACATATACTGCATACTATTGCGTCCACTGCCACTACTAGTAATGCTAATGTACGAAGTGGGAATATACTTTATCCTCATGGTCGTAACGCTACCATGCCTGCTACTAGTAACACCAATGTTGGGGCTGGAAATACATCTCATGCTTATGGTCACCACACGACTGCTCACGCTAACCCTAATGCTCACGCCGGGGGTGGGAACACACTTTACCATCATGGTCATTACAACACGGTTCCTGCTATGACTAGTATGTATATGCCCCATAGTTATGGTGGAAACCCTTACTACAATACAGTCGGTGTTGGCCACCAGTACGACCCACCTCAATATGGTGCCCAAAATACTTATATACCTGCTTCTTGTCACACGGGTCAGGTTGGAGGAGGTTATCAACCCTATGGCCATGGTCAAGCTTATGGTCAGTCAGGTCCTTATAATCAACAGTTTGATGATCATGGTCAAACATTTGGTCCATCTTATAATTCGGTTCCGTACAACCAACCTTTTATGGGGGTGATCCAGATCTTGGGAGAGAACCGAAATGCTTGAATGCCGAGAGAGGAGGAGATTAAGCATGCAAATCTGTCATAAAATTCACATGAAAACCCTAATATTGCATAAGAATAAGCATGAACAAAAACACATGAAGTGAATGGAAGGTGAGGCTCAACAAGGAGCCCCACCTCTGAAACTAATTACCAATAACTCACTCAGATCTAAATAATCTCACAATGAACAATAGAAAATAGGAGAGAAACCAAATGAGTAACTTGTTATCATGAGAAGGCTTGCTAGGCCTTTATATAGCATTATTACAATGTGTCTTGAGGCCATACCATGGGCCAAAACGATGTGCTACCAAATACCATGGATATGAGAGAGTAGCCTCTCCATTTAATGCTTTTATGATAAATGGGAGAGGGTGGCCTCTCCATTTAATGCTTTTATGGCTTATTCATCCGTATTTAGACCATATGCCCCCTAAAATTCGGATCATTCTTCCCCCCTTAGAAAATGATGGTCCCCATCATTTCATGCTAAAAAGAGACCCATGATTACAATGTGCTAGTTACCAATGAAGAGAAGGGTTTTGTGTATTTGACCCATAACCGTGGTTTTTGCGAGGTTGACCCATAACCGTGATGGCAATGGCAAGCTTGATTCCAATGAAGAGAAGAGTTTTGTGTGGTTGACTCAGAACCATGGGTTTTGTGTGGTTGACCCATAACCGTGGGTTTTATGTGGTTGACCCATAACCATGGTGGCAATGACAAGCTTGTTTCCACTGAAGAGAAGGGTTTTGTGTGGTTAACCCATAACTGTGGGTTTTGTGTGGTTGACCCACAACCCTGATTACAATACATAACTGTGGGTTTTGTGTGGTTGACCCATAACCATGATTACAATACATAAATGTGGGTTTTGTGTGGTCCCCCCCATAACGATGGGTTTTTTGTGGTTGACCCAGAACCATAGGGTTTGTGTGGTTAACCATAACCATGATTATATTAAGATTTAAAAAATTGAAAATTCATGATCTTTGGTGTAGTTGATGTCTTGCTGCAAATCCTTTCATAGCTTCTGATGCATGTACTGAAATTGAATTCCTCTGAAGACCCATTTGAGATATCGAAAATACCTTTACATCCATATAACATACTTGCTCTGGGGTGGCCCAGAGATTGAGAAAATGTTTGTTGAAGTTTAAGAGACGCGCACACACTATTTTGCAGACATATGTTACTTCAATCGATGATATCTCTCAAACCAGAAATCCAAATGGAAAACCACGAAATACCCATTTTAGCTGACGGAAAGAGTTTTCCAATGAGCTATTATAGAGCCTCTAAAACATTTTTTGGAGTCTGTAGCATTTTTTTAAAGTTGTTGTACATCCGGCCACATTGTGTACAAACATGTACTACTTCAAACAAACATATCTCACAAACCATAAAACGAAATGAAATTCCGTGAAATACCCATTTTAGCTGATAGAAAGATATTTCCAACGAGCTATGGTAGAGCCTGTGAGACATTTTGTGGAGTTTGTAGCACTTGTTTAAAGTAGTTGTACGTCCAGCCGCATTATGCACAAACTTCAAGCAAGCATATCTCACAAACCGGGAAATGAAATGAAATTCCGTGAAATACCCATTTGAGCTGAAGGAAATACCTTTCCGATAAGCTATGGTAGAGCCTCTGAAACATCCTGTGCAGTCCATGGAACCTGTTCAAAGTTTGTTGAATGTGAGAGTGTTGAGTATAGAGATGCCAAGGGTTTGTAGAGAAGCATGGGTTGTTGTAAAGGTTGTGGAACCTCCGTTGAACCCGCATCATGCTTCAAAATATTGTCCTGATGGAGTGCGTACCCGCTTTAATACCACTAATCCAGATCTTGGTAGCTGAGAACCGGAATGCTTGAATGCCGAGAGAGGAGGAGATTAAGCATGCAAATCTGTCATAAAATTCACATGAAACCCTAATATTGCATAAGAATAAGCATGAACAAAAACACATGAAGTGAATGGAAGGTGAGGCTCAACAAGGAGCTCCACCTCTGAAACTAATTACCAATAACTCACTCAGATCTAAATAATCTCACAATGAACAATAGAAAATAGGAGAGAAACCAAATGAGTAACTTGTTATCATGAGAAGGCTTGCTAGGCCTTTATATAGCATTATCACAATGTGTCTTGAGGCCATACCATGGGCCAAAATGATGTGCTACCAAATACCATGGATATGAGAGGGTGGACTCTCCATTTAATGCTTTTATGATAAATGGGAGAGGGTGGCCTCTCCATTTAATGATTTTATGGCTTATCCATCCGAATTTAGACCATATGCCCCCTAAAATTCGGATCGGGGGGCTTATAATAAAGCTTTCCAGCCGCAACTCCCGTTCCTTGCACGTTTGAATCTTCCGGATCTTTCAAAGCTCATGAATGATTCGGTGTGTCATGACCCTAATTGGCCTCCAGTCCCTACCAAGCTCCCTTCAGAAATTCCTAAGTTTGAGGGGAAAGGTGGTGAGGACCCGGGTGATCATGTCACAACATTTCACCTTTGGTGCTCTTCCAACTCGTTGAATCAAGATTCCATTTGATTACGACTATTTCAATGCACCCTCACGGGAGCAGCTACGAAGTGGTATGTTGAGTTTCCTGGGAACACTTATAGGGCTTTCAATGAGATCACTTTGGTTTTCTTGGATCATTTCCAATTGCCGGTTCTGTTGGTGTCCATTTTGTCACTATTTTTGATCATTCAATCTACTCGATATGGTGTTATTTCTATTAGTTTTTGCTATATTAGGTTGTTTTCTTATCATTTAGCCCATCAAACAACCCAGGTATGCATATATTTACCTATTATGCAAATCTTGTTTATATTTCATTATATTATGGTTTGTCTATGTTCAAATGACAATTTTCAGACATTATTGACAGACTGCGTTTTGCGAATGACCTTTCGTTTAGACTATGTGCTACGTATTAAAGCTTAAACGTATTCAACTTGTCATTCAGCCCCGCGTTCAGCCCCCGAAATCCACAGTTGGCATTTCCTAGACTGTTAAATGCAAAAACGAGCACATGGGTTCTATTTTCCCTGTGGAGCTGATGGTGAATGAGCTGTTTCTCTAGAAGATCCATCCTCAAACTCGCCGATCCTATCGATGCATCACCATGCCCATGAAAATGCTCCAAATGCCGATTCTCTTGGTTTCTCAGCTAGGAATCACGTACGTCTGCTCATGCACTTGCACGCCATCATTCTGGAAGGATTCCAGCTCACCCATGCTCGGTCTGCCGACATAACTCTTGCATCTACGTCAACACTCCAACACATCGATTCAGCCTCGCATTTATCCTGGAATCGTGCTGCCTATTTACACCATTGTTCTGGAAGGAGTCTAGGTCGCATACGTTCAGCCTTCCAGCGCATCACCTTTCCATGACAGCTCTCCAGTAGCCTCTCCTTTGTTCGCTCAGTTCGACAGCATGCTACCTCTCTGCCCACGTCAAGAGTAGATCGACGCTACAATACTAGCGTGAAGAAACCAAATCCGTGTAAGCTGGGTAGATGCTCCCTATGTTGGAATGCACCATTCAATCAACAGTTATAGTCATTTAAACACCTCTATTATCAGAGAGGTCAAATCTATCGAGCCTCTCATCTGTTGTAACTTATAAATAGTTGTCTCCATGATTGAGACGAGTTAGTCTGGTTAGTCTTTTAGTTTAGAGATAGTTCGCAGTCGTTAAGAGTTTGCACTCGGAGACAATTCTGTATTTCTCTCAAGTTAATGGAAGTTCCAGTTTGTTGATAGTCTGAGTAGCTAAATCAATCCAGTTTTCCATCTCTGCTTGTTGGGAAGGGCCCCTCATCAACCAGAGGTTTCGTCTTTGTTTTCTGCATTTTCTTTTTTGCAAATAGTTAGTTTGCTTTCCTGTGTTTATAATCAATTTCGTTTTTGTAGATGATATTTCTTTCTTCTCTGTAATTTATGTTATGCTGCAAACTTAATTTGTGCTTACAGAATTAGTAAAGGGTCGACCAATCTTAATAGTTTGTAGTTGCTTTCATCCTTTCTTTCTTCCATCATCTATAGTTAGATATTGCCTGAGAATTCCTCCATAGTTAGCATTAGTTTTCTTCTTTCCTCGCTGTTAGTTTTCTTCCTTTCTATAGCTGTAGGTTAACTCTTTTCTTTCATCTCAGTCTTCTTTTCTACATATCATAGAAATAATTTATCTTCTTTAGACAATGATTAAATTAGGTTGTTGTCTATTAACGTAACTCCTCAACAAGTCTTCTAACTATTTTATCTACATTATAGGTTCATGTGCATTCGCCAGTTGACGTCAAGATCATCAAAACTCTCCTTTTCCTTAGTTTAGTTCGTTTTCCCTCCATTCGGACTGTCATTCGGCCTGTCGTTCGGACTGGCATTCGGATCATCATTCGTACTTTTACCCTTTCTCCATTAGTTTTATGTTTTTCAGATTCTAGTCTTTCCTGCTTATTAGATATAATGCTTCTTGTGTCTAATTTATAGTTTTAGGTGTAATTTAAACCTGGCTTTATGTTACATAGTTTTTAATTGAGTTTTCTTATTATTTCCTCCTTCCACATTTCCTTCCTTCACTTGCTTCTAACCTTCTTCCAAAGTTAAGCTTTTGTATCAGATTTGATAGTTAGTTACTGTTTCTGAATCCATCAGTTTGTTTCTAGATAGTTTATTTTCAAATCATAGTTAATAATTTCATTATTTAAGTAGTTTTAATTTGTTAATCATAAGAATTATTTTCCATTTCATGCAATTAATGAAGACATTCATGATTTGAGATTTGGATTAGAAATAAGCATCTTTATCAAGTTTTCTACTTGCTTCTATATTCATATCTTTATCAAGTTTTCTACTTGCTTCCAAATCAAGTTTAGAAGTGAATATCTTTATCAAGTTTTCTACTTGCTTCTAGTTTTCATTAGTTTTATATTCTTCTGCTCATGGATAATAGATAGATCGGAATGTTTAAGGTTAACTGTAGTTTCTCTCTTTGAAGTTTACATCTCTTTATTGAAGTCAGATTAGATTTACTTCCGTTTTGTTTCGCTATTACATTTGAAAGTCATTATGATACATTCACTCCAGTTCCTGTTACATGGGAATAGATGTTTCTTCTTGAATTTGTTGTTGGAATTATTTAGCTTGTAATTTACTTTAATTAGCATAGTTTCTGTTTATGTAATTTATCATCGAATTCAATTATCGCATAGATAGTTTATTTTTGTTCTCTATATGAAGTTAGGCAGTTCAGTTTTAGAATTATTTACATTTACAAGTTCTCCCTAATAATTCTTATTTGGTTATTAGTTCTTTTTCTATCCCTTTCCATCATTTAAATATACAGTAGAGTAGTATGATTTGATACTATTCTAGTCGGTTGTTTAGTTAGATTTGATTTAGTTCTCTTATTGTTTTTTTGAAGATTGAATCGGTTTTTCATTTTGAAAGATCTTTCGATCTCTTCTTTATTAAATATTTTGAAGGTCTGACAAGCCGGAAAAATTAGGTACCATTCCACCTTAGCATATATTTTGCCTCAACTCTAAGATTACCAATCCTGGTCGATAATTAAATATTAGGTGTTTTATTTGAGATAGTTCACACACCCAACAGGTTCATTACGATATTGGTGCTGAAATTTTGTCTACCTTCCGTCAGAATAAGGCCACACATATTTTTTACCACGTTCAAGAATGGAGTCGGCGGAAGCGATTAATGGAAGCCAACATTCCTCCAGAATTTCTGTTTGAATGGTTCCTCAAGTCTCTACTCCCATATATTGCTAGGGATGTTTCGATGTCCGGTATTATGACTGAGGAACAAGCCATCTTAAAAGTCCAGTAGTTAGATTTACTATACTCTTAGTCTGGCATTTTGTATGACATTATTCCTGATGCACCGTGAACACGACCTGAGCCCAAGTCAGTTCCTGAACCACATGCCGATGGCATTGTGGGATCCGCAAGTACTCGCCCTGTATATCTAGTGGCTAATCAAATGCAAAATTTATCGCTAAACCAGTCTACTCCCGGACAGGTTCACATCTTGTCCACTTCCACCCCGTCGTCCGATGTACATAGTGTGTAATCGATGAAACCATCAGGTAACCAGTAACCTGGTGGTAAGAAAAAGGGGAGAAACAACCGTAAGGGTGGAAACAATGGGAACAATAATAGCAATCACAATACCCCTCGTAAGGAGAAAGTCAACCCTCCTCGGGAAGGCAGAAATGCTGGTGAGGACCGTAAACCTAGGCGTAAGGTGAAATTTCATTGTAAGCTTTGTGCGGAAGATCATCTTACTCACTTATGTCCTCAAATCGAAGAAGCATTGAAGCATTTGGCACAGAGCATAGTTGCATTGAAGGATCCCCTTACTCATCATCAAAACATGGCTTCGCATGCTCCCTCCACTAGTTATGGACCTAACGAGACTGCAACGTCTTCTTCTAATACTAGTGGTTATGGATGCATGAATATGGTTCAATCGGAGGTTAGTGTTGCTACTCGTCAACACGATTATGGTGCACCACAACCTAATATGGGGAGTGAGCCTCCCCCTCCTTCTGATAATTCCTTGCATACCGAGAAGCCCTCTAATATACTGTGGATACCGAAAGGTGTTCTTAAGCGCTCTACGCGTAATCCCAATGCCCGAGCCACCTAGAACTACTCTATTGTGGAAGATTTGGGCCAAACTCCATGTGCCATGTCGGCTCTTGAAGTTTTACATGCGTGTCCTTCCCAAAGGCATGCCCTTTTGAGTGCATTAGGAGTTCAGGATGGGGGAAATCCCAGTGTTATCAAGTTCAACACTACTGATATTCAACCTCGCTTACCTTACCACGTGGCTTTTCAAATCCATGTGGAGTGCCTTCAGAATTTTGTCAAAAGAACGGTAGTTGAAGAAGGTGCTTCTATGTCAGTGATGTCGTTAGCTTGTTGGAAAGATCTTAATTCTCCTCCTCTACTCACGTCTAGAACCATGGTCACTGCATTTGATGGTCGGTCATTTAAGCCGCATGGAATTATCCCTTCCCTTATTGTCTGCTTGGGAGGTAAATCTGTGCCTATTGAAGTCGAAGTGGTTGATGCGCCCATCGACTACAATCTTTTACTGGGTCGGAATTGGATGTACGCTATGAAAGCTGTCACGTCTACTATATTAAGAGTTATTTTCTTTCCACACGAAGGAAATATTGTGACCATCGATCAACTGGATTTCGTTAATCCTCCTTCCACAACATCCGTAGTCCCACAGGTTACAAATTCTTAGCCGGAAATTGGGAATATGGGTGTTGGCATGTACCCTTCATTGATGGGATCTTATGATTTCCCTGCACCTGTTAATTTTATTGGAACCATTTATGACAATGCGTCTCCTCCTTTGCATAATGTACCATTCCGGACTTCATATTTTGATGATCCATGGACTTTACCGTCCACGAGTTCTATGTCTAGATACATTACGCACGTCGGGATGCCTATGCCACTATCTGTAGCTGAGCTTGCTTACCAGGATATTCAACAGGCCACTGCAAAGTGGGATCTCTCTTCTTCTCGGAAAGATGAGGAAGATCCTGTTATGCCGCCAGTTTGGGCAACCGACTCGTCTTGTTCGCACGATTTCCTTGATAATACTTTACCTTCGGATGAAGCTATTATCAAGGCCATGTGTGGTAGTGAGAGGCCTTGGGAGGATATGCACCATTGCTCTTATTTCCTTCCCAACCTCGATCTTGTCGAGCAAGAAGAGTTTAGGATGACTCTAGCTGAGATGGTTGGTCACCCTGTGGCTCTTTTAGGGTTGCATGATATTTTTGCGGAGGGGAATATGGATAATATTTCCCCGACTACAACGATCGACATCTCCCGTACTCCCAGGAAGATTGAGAATGTCTACATCGGTGATGATTGCACTTTTGAGGAGATCGCTATTTACACTATGATTGCACTTTTGAGGAGATCGCATTGTTTATAGAACTCCGGGAAGCTTTCGCCTGGTCATATGAGGAGATGCTAGGAATAGACCCCCGCATTGCTGAACATGAGATTAGAATGTACCCTAACGCTAAACCGGTTCGACAACGCTTGCGTGCTATGAACCCTAGGAAGGCAGCCGCTATCAAGGCAGAGCTGGAGAAACTGCTCAAAGCTAGTTTTATCTACCTTGTTCCCCTTACCGAATGGGTATCAAATCCCGTTCATGTGGATAAGAAGCAGGGAACGATCCGTGTATGCACTGATTTTAGAGACTTGAACCACGCATGTCTGAAAGACAATTTCCCCACCCCATTCATTGATCAGATCTTGGATGCTTGTGCGGGAAGTGAGATTTTTTCGTTCATGGATGGCTTTTCGGGTTATAATCAGATCCAGATCAAACCCAAGGACCAACATAAAACTGATTTCATTTGTCCTTGGGGTACGTTTGCATATTGGAAAATGCCCTTTGGCCTAAAAAATGCCAGAGCTACGTTTCAGCGTGCCATGACCTATGCCTTCCACGACCTTACAAAGATTATGGAGGTTTTCTTGGATGATCTTGCCGGTCATTCTCGCAAGAGAGTAGACCACCCCAAGCACCTTCGTATGATTCTTGAACGATGTATACGATACAAGATTCGATTGAATCCCAATAAATGCATCTTTGCTGTAAGGACTAGTCGCCTTCTAGGCTTCATAGTTTCGAAAGAGGGTATTAGAGTCGATCCTCTTAAAGTTGAGGCAATACTTTGGTTGCCTCCTCCGCGTAACTTGTTACAACTTCAGAGCCTCCAAGGGAGAGCTACTTTTCTACGCCATTTTGTAGTTAATTATGCTAATCTTACCAAAGGTTTCACGCACTTATTGAATAAGGTCACACCGTTTATCTGGGATGAGCGAGCCCAACAGTATTTCGACGCCCTTAAGAAAGCTTTGGTATCAGCCCCTATGCTTAGTTCACTAGACTTCGCATGAGATTTTATCCTTTATGTGGTCGCGTCTCAAGAGACGATTGGGATGGTCTTGGTTCAGGTTGATGATGCGCTTGTCGAGCATGTTATCTTTTACCTTAGTCAAAATTTAGTAGACGTCGAACTAAGATATAATCATGTAGAAAAGTTGGCGCTTGCGACTGTTCATTCAGTCCAACGGTTACGACATTATATTTTGCTTCGAACAACCACAGTTGTAGTGCATATCAATCTGTTTCAGTTCGTTTTATCATGACGCCTTATAGGGGGGAAGTACAATAAATGGATTGTGATCCTTCAGGAGTTCGATCTCGATTTTGCTTCGACGAAGTCAGTGAAATCATTGGTGTTTGCTGAGCTTATGTCGGACCTTCCGAGACTTGATGAGGATGTCATCCATGAAGATTCCTTTGTAGATGAACACTTGTTTCTTATGTCGTCAAAGGACCCTTGGTGTGGGGATGTCATTGTATATCTCTAACCTTTGAATTTCCCTTTGCATTATTCACGAGACGAGCGACGGTGTGTGAAACATCACGCTAAAGATTATACTATCATTGGTGACACTTTGTATCACCGAGGAAAGGATTCTATTCTCCGTCGTTGCTTGACTCATGAAGAAGCAAAGTGTGTACTGAATGATTGCCATGCTGGGGCGTGTGGCGGTCACTTATCTGGGCTTGCTACAACCCAATGTATTATGCGAGTTGGTTATTTTTGGCCTTCCATATTTAAGGATTGTGTTAATGCTGTGAAGAGATGTCACCCCTGCCAGGTGTTTTCTCGGAATATACGCTCGCATCTAGCGCCCCTTCATCCCGTCGTCACCGTCGGTCCCTTCACCAAGTGGGGGGTGAATTTCATGGATTGCAAACTAGCTTCGATTGGGGGGAATCACCATATCATAGTGTCCGTGGACTACTTTTACAAATGGGTTGAGGCCATGCCTACCGTAAAAGCCGATGGTGCTACGGTAACCCATTTCGTCTTCAATCAGATTATTACTCGGTTCGGTATTTTGAAAGAGATTGTCACTGACCATGACCATGGCAGTCACTTTCAGAACAAAATGATGGAGGATTTGTCTCTCAAGCTTGGGTTTCGTCAAGAACACTCATCTTCTTACTATCCCCAAGCGAATGGTCAAGTTGAAGCAGTTAATAAGTCTTTGAAGACCATTCTCCAACATACCATCCAACAAAGCAAGAACAACTGTCACATTATGTTATATCCTTCTTTGTGGGCATATCGAACTACAGTCAAGACTGCCACCGGTTCTCACTATTTCAGCTAGTACACGGTGTGGAGTCGATTTTACTGATTGAATGCAAAATCCCTTCGCTTAAACTGGCCATAGAGCTCCTCCCTGATATGATGAGTATTGAGCAATGTTTAATCCACCTTGAGAAACTTGACGAGCAGCTTTGAGATGTCGTTGTGGCTATAGATGCAAATAAACGTCATGTTAAGGTTCAGTACGATAGGTCTGTCCGTCCCCGGCAGTATCCTGAAGGTGACTTGGTCCTCTTATATGACCAAGCTAAAGAACCCCTGAGGGCAGGAAAGTTTAACCCCATGTGGCATGGTCCTTACATTGTGAGGCGTGTCCTAGAAAAAGGAGCCTATGAATTAGAGGACTATGAGGGGAATGTCCTGAAGGAGCCTAGAAATGGGATCTACCTCAAGCGCTATTACGTTTGAACTTCTAGTTCGAGCTAATGCTTTTGTACACTATTGTATAGTTATTTCTGTACATAGTTTAGCTTGATTTTGGTTTTCGGGTCTGCTGATTAGATTCCGTTTGATTGACAGATGTCACCAGAGTTTCCTACGTTCTTAGGTTTTGTAGATGGTGCTAGCCGTAATATGCAGTAGCTTTCTTCTGCTGCTTGTGTTATTTATTCACCTAACCATCTAGTTGTGTCTTCAGGAGGAGCTTGTCTCAGTCCTAGATCTAACAATGTGGCTGAGTATAGTGAAGTGATTGAGCTACTTCGGGATGTTGTTTTACATGGCATTTAGTCTTTAGAAGTCCTCCTAGATTCACAACTGGTTGTGTCTTAGTTGAATGGTCAGTACTGTGTGAGGGATCCTACACTATTATGGAAATTACTAAGGGTAAGACTCTTGGAACGATATTTTGTTTCAATTACATACATTCATGTTCCGAAAAGTGTTAATCATATATCTGATACATACGCTAACTATGTATTAGATTGGCATTTGTCACATTCACAATAAAGCACACAAATAAAAGAGACATTCATACATTTGTACATACACACATATAGTAGAACCGGTGAACCAAAGTGTTTTATAAATAATATGTCCAAAAATGGTAGCGTCATACAAAATTGGAGCCCGTAGCCCTCAAAAATATACATATCGATACAAAAATGGGATCCTGAGATATCTACTTCCTACGAGGAGGCCTAGCTGCTGCCCCGACAGGATGTGTCTCATAGTAATACTGTATTGCACTTGCTATACGCTGCAGTAGTCGTACCCAGTTACCCGGCACCCCCACTACGTGGCGCTGCATATCCTCTAGTAGCCGCGCCACCTCTATCTGTGGTACCGTGATAGGTTTCCCCACAGATTCTGTAGTGTACGCTCTACTGCATCACCCCTTTCCTCATCACCCCTACCCCGACGACGATGTCTCGGGAAGCCATCGGGTCTCACTGGGCCCTTGTCTGCGAGCAAACAGTAAAACATTAATAGATGATACTACCCCCAAAAATATTTTTGCATTTACATCTATAATAGAAAATCCATAAAAATTTAATACAAAAAAACCTAAAAAGAGTACTCACCAATGTCTCCGAACACTGCATCTGGTGGAAACGACATGTCATGATCCTAGCAGAAGTCTATCCCTGCATAGGGGTAGTCCTCTATAGCTATGAACTGTCAGTCCCACCAGTGAAAGAACTCCTCTGTATATGGTGATGTCTGACGGCCACCAACCTGTCGCGTCAATATCTCTTCCCACCGGGTCAGGGCTGGGTCGCGGAGACTATGAGGAGGGACCTCAACCCTCGGACTGAGCCCCGAGACTCGCTCAAAGAAGAAACTGCATAACATACTTCCGTATCTGAAGTTTTTAGCATCCCCTTGCTTGCACTCTGTCAGCTGGGTCTTCATGGACCCCAGTAGCATGGTACACCAGTCGAATATCATGGGATGCATACACTGTGATGTATAGAACATCACTGGCCTGGATTCCTAGTGCATAGCTTTTGAACCAGTAATCCGCACTAAGGTACCTACAATAATCTTCATGCTCATATTAACTATGGCTCTGATGGGAACCTGACTCCCCACTGCCCAAGTATTTGCGATACAATACCCCTCTATATAGTCGGGGATGGTGATCCCACCACCCACAGTACAAGAACGAAGGCTTGCCACCTCACCTCACCGGGACAAACCAGTAATGAAGTAGATATCTTCCACTTCCAGAGTGAGTATTTTCCCATCTAGGTTGAAGTTTTGTGCATCGACGTCCCAGTAGTCTATCAAGCGGCGGAGCAATAGGTTTTGGGCCCTTAAACCGCCTATGCTCCAAAATTTGCATAGCCCACACGCTTGTAGCGCTTGCTATGCACTCACATCATTGCCGATGGCCTCATCCACTTGGTCATGTTCCCTCTCTCTCCACTCTAGACCCATCCTGGAGGGAGAAAAACCAAAGAATTTAGTTAATTTCATTAAAAAAATAGCTTCATGGCTGTAACCGCGGGAAATTTTGCTTACAAAGGCTGGTACCCGCGGTCAACGCTTGCGTTGACTGCGCGTACCTTTCCCTACCCACGACCCGCATAGTTATAGCCCGCAGGTAGCACCGAGACCATTTAGGGCTTGGCCAAACTAAAAATTCAACAGATGAAAATTGAAATAAAAGCATTAAAATGAAAGGTATGGATGAGACTACCAAACTACTCCCGACGGTTCAATGATCGGACTCCTGTAGCTCCCAGAATCAGCAGTTGAACTTTGAGGTGAAAACTAACCATAAAACTCTAAATGGGTGAATAGTAAAAATGAATTGTAAATTGTAAATTTTTGTTACTATTTATAATTTTCAAAACCCACTTGTCTATAGTTTTCACCATTATACGTTGTTTTGGACTAATATAATGTCTTGGAGAAGCATTTTTGACCAGATTTCTTCAGCAAGAGTTGTTTTGGACCATTTCGCGCCTACGACAGGTATATTTTACATCGGGCATATAGGTTAGATGTCATTTTCACATGCATTATGCATTTGACCTTTTGACCATTTTCATAAACGCTAGGTGCGACCGTGCTTCATAACCGACATGGAACCTTCACACTATTATAGAAGTGTCGTTATGTGGTGGTGGGGCATTTTTGAACATGGGTACCCTAGTTAGAACCCCTTTTTGCATTATGGTGCCCATGCCGTTGTTTGTCCGTAGGATCGGGAGTCCTTTATAGTTACGCCATGACTTTGCGATAAAGACTCATACTCTACTTTGTCTTATGCTGGCCATCTCCCATAAGGAATCCCCCATTTATATCAAGTTGTGATTGCATTGCATCATCCTGCTTGCTGCTTGAGCCTTGTGCCGGCTCCCGCTCACTTAGTTGTTAGCCTGGTGCCTGAGCACTTTTTTCCTGTCAAGCCTTGCAGAGCTTCCATTTGTCCCTCACAATTTGATGACCTTGTGACCCTGAGGGAACACCCCCCCGAGTGTCCACATCCTGCACACGCTTCCTTGCATTGATCATAGGTATGTTCCACTGCTTGGGACTAGTCTGCTTGATTTTTGACACTCGTTCCCTCACTTGTTGTACTATAAACAATTTTATTCTTTTTCAAGCTTTTCCAAATATGAAAAAGACCAAAAAAAATCAAATATTCCAAAAAGCCGGACGAGATTATGGTTACTACTTCTAGTTAGCAATTGTTGTGTCACCTTTGAATAGAGCATTCATTCCACTCCATACATTATGAGTCAGGACTATAGTTGGACCTTAGGAGTTGTACTTGTTTCTCAGTTTACTCCATGGATTGGTTAAGCTTCCACTCATTATGGAGCCCTTTGTGGTGCCTCCTGCATCACACAGTCTATATTGAGTCTATGCTGCCTGAGTCTATCCATTTGCTCATGCTCTTGTTCAAAGGAAGTCTTGAAACCAGATTCATCCACTCATATTTCTTGACTATTGCATGTCGGCCATCCTTATTGAGTCAGTCCATTTCACCTGAGATCTTCCCAATCTTTCAGCGTAGTTTGTACCTCGTGCGGGTTGATGGGGGATGCCTTAATGCCCTCCTTCCAGCGAGTCTCGTTCCGTCGAATTCAACCCATTTATTCCGGGACTTGAGGCTTAGAGTTCAGTTGAGTACCTTGAGGCTTGCAGTCATTAGTGGTAGGTTCTTTAGCCATCGACAGTTTTGGGAATACATCAATGTCCACTGATCGATGGATTCATCTTAGTGTTTGACTTCAACACATCTATTCACACTTTGATGATTGTACTTTGTGCCTTGATGCCCATTTTCATCATTGGTGGGTTATCTCGCGTCTGTTAATGGTATACATCATTGATCGGTAATCAAACGATGTCACATCAGGTTTGACCTCAACTCCTTTATTCACTTGATGGGACTTGCACCGTCGAAGACTCGTGTAGAAGACCCCAGGCGATAGTGGCATTCGGTATGCTACTTATGACTATGAATTTGCATCTGAGATATCATCTCTCAGATATCAGCAGTTTGCACCAGTTGTTTCCTTTTCAGCAGGAGACCATATATTACTGTAGAGGGATCATGGCTATGATGACTTATGACATGTATTCACTATGTACTGCCTATTCACAGCCATTATATTAGATTGTTGTACTATACTGACATGTGTTCAGGGATACTATTGTATTATGATGAGTGAGATGCTCCTTCCACTTGTGTCTCCATCACTCCACTTCTGAGATTTATAATGTATTTCAGCCATCGTAGCATCAACCTATGACCTCACACATTAGGGGGCATCTATTACAGTGTAATTTTCCACCTTGTGAACATCATCACTCTTTGGCTTGCAGGATCCATTTCATTGACTTAAATCCACTTTATATCCTTCAAACACACTATTTTCCCTTGTACGCTAGCTGCATCATTACAGAGGGCGTACCCGCAAGTTGCATCACTATAGCCCACGGGTAGCATGTAAAATGGTAAAAATCACTAGTTAATTACTTTTTACTCCCAAAAAGCGGTCATAGGGTGACCTTTGGCCATCCATTTTCCTCGAAATGCCTCGATGTGTCCTTTCACTTACCTTTGGGAGGACTATATATTAAGCAAATATGGCTTATGGACGGGAGGAGAATGGAGAGAGCAAGAGAACTCTAGTGGATTTTTTCCCTATCTTGAGTCTACACTCATCGATCCTTGTAGTTGTGAACCTTCTATGTTCATATTCCAAACTCGTATCATAGTTTGAGTTTGCCATTCCATGGAGGATTGAAGTGGTGGAGGCACAAGTGGATTGACCCAGATCTTGGTTCAAATTGGTTACCGGAAAGAGGTTGTATCACATTGTACTTCTTGTCATTTATTAATAGAAATACTCATATTCTCGTCGACTAATATTGTGAATGTTGTTTGTATTACATTGGGTTGCATTTACTTATGATATCATAGACCAATGTTATTGATGATGTTAATGTCGTTTATATATTATATGCGCTTGTTATATATTGGCTGCCAAGACTAATTTGCAGGTTCAAGTGCACGAGTGGAAAGCTCCAACGGGGATCTACATCAAACATTTGGATCAAGGTTGGTTATATTCTTCATTATCTTAGCATTGTCATTTATATAGCATAACATTGAGAATTGAGTTAATTTTTGGTAGTTAGCTGTCTGTCGTGATCTACCCCAAGCCATAGGGAGTTTTCTCCAACACAAATTATTTTAAAATTAAGTTTGTACTATTAAATCACAAGCATATAAAAAAAATTAAAAGAAATTGAAGGAATACCTAGATGGAGTGGAAATGTCCTTTGGTGAGGTTGAAATGGTGAAGATGCACTCATGTTTTGGTTTCAATTTCCCAATCGCCATGAAAATGAGGAGAAATGAGGGGAAAATGGCCTGTGGTCCTTTTTTGCATCCACAGAGGAATGTGTGCACGTTTTAGGAATGTGCTTTTGTGTCCTAAAACGAATCTGCATTATTGTCATCCACGTGTCTGCTTGCGTGGAGGTTCAAAAATTTCCAAACTAGGATTGCACACGATTTTTTGTGAGCATGCACACTTTTTAAAAAATTACCACTAGTATGCTCCTATTGCAATGGAATTGGATACCAACTTTTTTAAGCCCTAAATGTGCGCACATTTCCCCCTATATTGTGGTGCATTACATTAGTTTTTATGTTGCCTTTGGTCCATTAATTGTAATTTTCATTAGTATGGTTATGTTAGTTATGTCGGCTTGGGTCAGTGAGTTGTATTTGTAATTCTTAATCTCCTATATATAAGAAGGATATATTTTCATTTGAGCATCTTGTCTTGACTTGTATCGTGTACTTAGTACATTGTATCAAGAGGTTTCCCCCTAGAAGAGGCTTGATATTCATCTATTTTATTCACTAAAGTCTCGGAGTACTCTTCCTTATCTATTTCTTCTTTTTTCATGCTATTTTTGGAAATTTGTTGCATAACATTTGGTATCAGAGCTCTTTCCTCGAGACTGGTTTCTTCAAAAAAAGTAATCTTGGAATGTTCGCTATATCATTTTTACTACAAGGTTTTAGAAAGCGAAACTTGGAACCCATCTCGAAAACAAGCTAAAATACCAATGATAAAATTTTCAGATCCTAATGCAGTACAGGTTCAAAGTTATACCCTCAGGAAGTTAGGGTTTCTGACTAGCCCAAAAGCTAGTCTCAAACATGTGTTATAGGGAAAATTGCTATATCTGGAAAATGCAAGATCAAAATTGAGTGAGACTAGTAGCATTGGAAACAATATGGACCTTAGTATATTTGGTATAATTTTAAGAATTATATTAAAAAAATTGGACACGTGGCAGGCTATACACTCTCGCTCTTCTAAAAAGATCAAAATTAACACGTGTTGGGAAAATTATCATAACTTTTTTTTGGCACATCCAAATTCAACGAGTGTTAGGAACCCATGTCTTTACTTTGTTAGTATATTGTTGTTGGACGCGTATGCTTTGTAAGTCATCCCGTAGTATTTGTTGATCCATAGTTTGTGTTATTGCTGTTGGCGCATATGCTTTGTAAGTCGCCCGTAGTATTGTTGATCCATAGTTTGTAGTGGCCCATGGTTTTGACCCATAGTATTGGCACCTAGACTTAGTATATAAGTGTGTGTTGAGTCCTATGAAGGTACCGTGAAGTTAATTGTATTGAGCTTGCTCAAAGGAGTTTGCCCCCTCGAAGTGGCCTGTGATCAATATAAAAGTGATTCTGAGTTCTGTTATTTCTGATATCTCGTGTATTTGCATTAATTAATTATTGCAGGTTCATCACATCTGGTATCAGAGCACTTTCTTGGGCTCGCTGGGTGAAATTTCTGCCAAATTTTTTTTCGCATCTGTTGCAGGTTCGGATTTGGGAATAATCCATATCTGCTTAACTGTGGGAAGTACTTGGGCATAAGCCCTAAAAATCATTGTGAGGAGTACCATAGGAACCCCAAAGTAGCTGGCCCATTGAGAGGACTTGCCAGCGAAAAGGGCAACGACCCCTACCTGATTGACTAGTTCCCACCCATGAGGTAAACCAAGAGTTGTCGCTTGTGGCAAAGTAGTTATCAGTTTTACCTGAGCCATGGAGTGAGGGGTACTTCCCCAATACGCAAGCCGTCAGACAACATTGGTGGTAGAGTGAAACCCCTGAACTATTAGGAAGCCGCACATACCTGGGGTCCATATCTATTTTCAGTTGAACTATTTCCGATCACTGCTGCGCCATTTCAGATCCAGCCATTCAGATCCATTCTGAAAGCTGTTCCAGATCCATTCTGAAAGCTGTTCCAGATCTAGCTGTTCCAGATCTAGCCGTTTCAGATCTATTTCAGATCCATTTTGAAAGTTGTTCCAGATCCAACCGTTTTCGATCCATTCGGCGCCGTTTCAGATCCCTCTGTTTCCGCTCACTTCTGGGCCGTTGTAGATCTATCTATTTCAGATCCCTTCCAAGCCGTAGTCGCTCTAGTATGGAAAAAAAATAAAAATTTCTCCATATCTCCATTGTTTTCACTCTGTTTCCCTTGAAACTTCCCGGCAACCCCTGTACTCCCATTCTGCATATTTCATTCCTGAGGACCCTATCCCCAATTCCACTTCGAAAAGCCTGAAATCCCACATTTGTCTATTTTTAGGGTTTGCCATAACTCGGATTTCACCCAATCACCTTCAAATTTTACCACAAAGTTCATTTCCTAATTCTTCTTCTTTGTCTCTCTCTGCCAAATTTTCCCTTTCTTTCACCCCGCTTCTGAAATCCTCCTTTTTTGCTTCCCTGTCCATTTGACAGTGTCCAAAACCTAGTCAAACCCCAATTACCCTTCAAATTTTTTCCCAAATCCATATTTTCCTTTTCTGAAACAGTTTATGTTTTTTTTTTCTACCCAGTCAACAAAAAAAAAACTCCTGGTTATGGTTGTCACCCACGCAGGAGCAAAAACCATGGAAGAAGCACTTGCATCCATCTAAGCCAAACTTCAAGATCTGGATGAAAAATTTCTCGGCCTCCATCTTGAACATTCAGCCATGAACAACAAACGACGGTCCGATTCTTCATCAGACAATGGGTTCTCTTCTTCCAGCAATTTCCGTGGTCCAAAGCTTGATTTTCCTCGCTTCAATGGTATTGATCCAACTTGATGGATCTATCGTGCAGAACTGTATTTCAGTTTGCATAATACTTTTGATGTCAACAAAGTTCCGCTTGCATCATTTCATTTGGAACAGGAAGCTCTTCAATGGTACCGTTGGTACATCAAGGTTCATGAAGAGCCAAAATGGCCAGACTTTTGCCAGCTCCTTTTGCAACGATTTGGTCCTAGTGCTTTTGATGACTTCACAGGATCCCTCACTAAGCTTCGCCAAATTGGCACTGTGAGAGAGTATCAAATTGAATTTGAGAAACTAGCCAACCAAACTGAAGGATTGTCTGATGACTTTTACCGGAGTTGTTTTATCAGTGTTCTAAAGGATGCCATCCGCTCTGAGGTCAAAATGTTCTGTCCCAACACAATGATGGAAGCCATGGGGTTGGCTAAGTTGGCAGAAGACAAGATTGCATCCCAACTGCGCTCCAAGCCCACTTTTGTTCCCTTCCGAAATATTGGTTCTCAACGACAACCCATATCGCAGGCTCCTCGACCAACTCCTATCAAGCGTTTGTCTGAAACAGAGATGCAAACACGCAGAGAAAATGGGCTTTGCTATAATTGTGATGAGAAATTCACTCGGGGACATAGATGTGTTTAGCAAAAGCTCTATCTCTTGGATGTGGATTCTCCACTTGCCTCTGAAATTGGTGACGAAGATCTCGCTACAATGGATGCTCAGGTCGACATTTAGGAACAGCCTATTGACCCTCCGTCTCAGGATGACCAGCCAGAGATATCTCTCCATGCTTTAGCAGGAATCACCACCCCCCAAATAATGCAGGTCAAGGGTTACTTCAAGAAGCTTCCGCTTACAATACTCATTGATTCTGGTAGCACTCATAATTTCATTGAACCTCGGATTGCCAAACAAGCTGATTGTTTTATCCATCCTTTCTCCAACTTTGAAGTCATGGTTTCCAATGGGTGCACCTTACCTTGCAAGGGGAAGTGTCGAAATGTGCGTATCTCTATGGGAGATTATACCTTGCGCTCTGACATATTTTCCTTGACCTTAGGCGGATGTGATGTGGTTTTGGGCACTCAATGGCTATGCACACTTGGCCCTATCTTATGGGATTTTGCTGAACTTTGGATGCAGTTTTCCCTCAATGGAAAAAAACACACATTGATAGGATTACAACCAGGGTTTCTCAGCATCATCAGTTCACATCGCATGGAAAAATGCTTCAAGAAGAATTCACATGGTGTCATCACTCGGATCCATTCCATTCAGATGCAACCATCAGTGGTCTCTACTACTCCTTTGGATCTACAACAAATTCTGGATCGATATATAGGTGTCTTTGCTGAACCAGTGGGATTGGCACCTTCAAGGCCAGAAGACCATCGTATTCATCTCCTTCCTGGCAGCGTTCCTCCCAACATCAGGCCCTATCGCTACCCATTTCAGCAAAAAGCAAAGATTGAAATGCTCGTTCGGGACTTATTGAAGCAAGGTATTATTCGCCCAAGCACTAATTCCTTTTCTTCTCCAGTTCTTCTTGTCCGCAAAAAAGATGGGTCATGGTGCCTCTGCATTGACTTCCGAGCACTTAATCACCTCACCATCAAGGATAAGTTTCCAATTCCTATTGCTGATGAGCTTTTTGATGAGCTTCATGGGGCTCAATTTTTCTCCAAGTTGGATCTTCGTTCTGGGTATCATCAAATTCAGGTTCACGAGGATGATATCCCTAAAACAGCTTTCCGCAAACATGATGGTCACTAGGATTTTTTAGTCATGCCCTTTGGCCTCACTAATGCTCCTTCCACATTCCAGGCCTTAATGAATAAAATATTTCGGCCCTACTTGCGGAAATTCATTCTGGTATTCTTTGATGATATCCTCATCTATAGTAAAACATGGGTTGAACATCTCTAGCATCTGGATCTTGTCATGCAACTTTTCTCTGACCATCATCTCCACGCCAAACAGTCTAAATGTGTTTTTGGATAGAAGGAAGTTGAGTATCTTGGGCACATTATCTCAGCACAAGGGGTTCACGTGGATCCTCCCAAAATCGATGCCATGAACAATTGGTCACATCCTCAAACACTCAAGAGCCTTCATGGTTTTTTGGGGTTGATTGGCTACTACCGCAAGTTTGTCAAGGATTATGGGAAGATTGCAGCTCCATTAACTACTCTATTGAAAAAGGATCCTTTTACATGGACACATGCTACTCAGTGTGCATTTGACAAACTGAAACAAGCTATGTGTACTACACCTGTTCTAGCTATGCCCGATTTTTCCAAGCCTTTCACGATTGAGAGTGATGCTTGTGGCAATGGACTTGGTGCCGTTCTCCTTCAAGATGAACACCCCATTGCGTTCACCAACAAATCCCTTTCAGGTAAGAATTTAGCTGCCTCTACATATGAGAAGGAAATGATGGCTATTTTGCATGCAGTACAGAAGTGGCGACCATACCTATTAGGGAATCATTTCTGCATCAAGACTGATCACCAAAGTCTGAAATATTTCTTGGAACAACGTGTCTCCTCCCCAACACAACAAAAATGGGTTAGCAAACTCATGGGTTATGACTATGAGATCACTTACAAGAAGGGTAAGGACAATATTGTGGCAGATGCTCTTTCTCGCACATTTGATGCCCAAGGTTCTCTTTCAGCTATTTCTATGCCTGTTCCAAATTGGTTGCAATATGTTCAACAGGGTTATGTCAATGACTCTTCATTATTTCAAATCATCCAACGCTTGACCAACAACCCTTCTACTGTACCACATTACTCTTGGGATGGTGCTTCCCTGAGATACAAGGGTCGTCTGGTGCTTCCCCAGAGCACAGATCTTCAACAGGATGTATTCTATGAACTCCATGCTTCTCCATCGGCAGGGCACTTTGGGTTCCTCAAAACGTATGAATGGGCATGGCGTAACTTCTTTTGGCAGGGAATGAAAAGGACAATTCAACAGATGGTGGCTGAATGTGATACCTGCTAGCGCAATAAGGGTGAAACGACACTCCTTCCAGGATTGCTCGAACCCTTGCCCATACCTACATGGATTTGGACAGATATTTCTATGGATTTCATTGAAGGGCTCCCTAAATCTGGCGGGAAGACAGTGATTCTCGTTGTGGTTGATTGCCTCTCCAAATATTGTCATTTTTGTGCTCTCAGCCATCCTTATACAGCCTCCTCAATCACTCAAATTTTCTTAGACCAGATCTTTCATCTTCATGGCATCCCTTCTTCCATTGTCTCAGATCGTGATGCGAATTTCACCAGTCATTTTTGGACATAACTATTTTGCCACATTGGCACCAAACTAAAGATGAGTTCAGGGTATCACCCACAAACAGATGGTCAGACTGAAATTATCAATAAATGCTTGGAAACTTATCTTCGTTGCTTCACCTTCGAACAACAACATCAGTGGAAAAAGTGGCTTTATCTCGCTAAATGGTGGTACAATACCTCTTACCACACTGCCTCTAAAATGACCCCATATGAAGTAGTCTATGGTCAGGCACTTCCAATTCTTCTTCCATACACCCCCAGCAGTTCACCAGTTCAGGAAGTTGACACGGTCCTTCGAAACCGCGATTAGATTCTTCGCATTTTGCAGGACAATCTTTACATGGCAAGAAATCACATGAAGCAACAAGCTGATCAACACCGTTCTGAGCGCACTTTTCAAGCAGGCGATATGGTTTTTCTTCGTCTGCAGCCGTACAAGCAATCCTCCCTGAAACTCAAAGGGTGTCATAAGCTCGCTCCAAAGTTCTATGGGCCATATCGTATTCTTCAGAATATTGGGTCCATTGCTTATAAATTGGAACTTCCTCCTTCTTCCCGCATTCATCCAGTATTTCATGTCTCTTGTTTGAAGAAAGTTCTTGGCACCAACATCAGTGGACAAACTATTTTACCTGAACTGGTTAATGAAGGATCCATCCTTTTGGAGCCGGAGGCCATCCTCAATCGTCGCACTCGACAGCTTTTCTCTCGCTCTATCACAGAGGTATTAATTCAGTGGCACGACATGCAACTAGAGGATGCTACATGGGAACGACTCCTTCAGATTCAACAACAATTTCCACATCTAAAGCTTTGAGGACAAATATTTTTTTAAGGGGGAGGGGATGTTAGGAACCCATGTCTTTACTTTGTTAGTATATTGTTGTTGGACGCATATGCTTTGTAAGTCGTCCCGTAGTATTTGTTGATCCATAGTTTGTGTTATTGTTGTTGGCGCATATGCTTTGTAAGTCGCCCGTAGTATTGTTGATCCATAGTTTGTAGTGGCCCATGGTTTTGAACCATAGTATTGGCACCTAGACTTAGTATATAAGTGTGTGTTGAGTCCTATGAAGGCACCGTGAAGTTAATTGTATTGAGCTTGCTCAAAGGAGGTTGCCCCCTCGAAGTGGCCTGTGATCAATATAAAAGTGATTCTGAGTTCTGTTATTTATGATATCTCGTGTATTTGCATTAATTAATTATTGCAGGTTCATCACAATGAGACCTAAAACATTAGAAATAAGATATATCAAAATACCACAGGATGATATTTGAGACTCAGAGGGTCTGATTTTTCAGGGTTACCTCAGTTGAAATTCTTTCTAGCAAATAGTCTTCAAATTAGGGTTGGAAAAAGGTATGTCAAGTTAAATTTGAATAACTTTTAGCAGAATGATCTATTTAAGGTGAACCAAAGGTGTGATATATATTTATATTGTTCAAAATTACATCAAAAGGTAGTGAAAAAAATCACACTCCACTCAAACCACTAGAGGATTCATCCCTTACCTACGATGGAAGTGACGACATATCTTCTAGGGTGTCCAAGTTGGGAGATATAATGAAAGGGATTGTGAAAATGGTTGATCTCGTTAACTTGAAAAATGAGATGGCTAGTAAAAATGATATCAAGGGGATGTCTAGAAAAGAGGATGTAAAATATTTGAAGATACTACTAAATGATATGAGACTTAGCCTTATGACACAGTCGTCTACTCAAGAAGAGGACAAGGAGGAAAATGGGGACTTATTCTAGGCACATATTGAGAAAACTGAAAAACAAATAAATAAGAAGAGGTTTGAGTCCCCAAAATATAATGATCTAATCCATCATCACGGGTTCAACTCAGGTCCAAAGAACTACTTTATTGCCAATATTAACATGAGAAATTTTGATGGCAATGATCCAATAACATGGATATTCCAGATGGAGCAATTCTTTGGTCTACACTAAGTGCCAACTTTGCAAAAGGTAACTATTGCATCATTATATTTAGAGCTTGATCAATTTGTATGGTACCAATGTCTTTGCGACCATAAAAAGGGCTATTATCTCTTGGTCTATATTCACAGAATAATTAATTGCACATTACAACGATATTAATAGAAACACTTTCTTTAGTCAGTTGATCAATCTCAAACCAAAAGGTCCAGTTATAGAGCACATCAAGCAATTTCATAAGTTAAGTCTTAGAGTGAAGAAGATTTCAAAAGATAATTTGTTGGATCTCTTTATGGGAACTTTAAAGGAGAATATTCAACATGAGATACCTATCCTTGAACCTAAATCATTGGAGAATGTTTTTAGTTTGGAAAGGAAAATTGAAAGTAAAAATATGGTGATGACTACTAGAAGGACCACCTCCAACACATATAGAGAGAATAATGTTCCTTCTTCTAACACACCTCAAAGGTTGACACCTCAACAACTGGATGAAAGAAGAGCAAAAGGTCTATGCTTTAATTGTGACAACAGGTATAGTAAGGGACATAAGTGCAGTGAGAAGAAATTATTCTACATAGATTGTGAAGAGGAAGAAGCAAAAGAACAAGTCTAGAACCTTCTCAAGCTGAACAAATAGAAGATAGTACTCCCACCATATCCTGTCATGCATGGGATGGAGTTAGAACTCCTCAAAATTTGAAGGCCGAAGGATATATCAAAAAGAAAAAGGTAACATTGTTGATTTATTTTGGTAGTACTCATAATTTATTCACTGTAATTTAGACAAATTTCTCAATTCCATAGTTTCAAGTAATGATTGCATATGGATGAGCTATCAATTGCTTAGGGAAATTCTTTAATATCAATATTATTATGGGGGAAAATGTATTGAATATTCCAATGATTTCTATTCCAATGGGCTGTGTTGATGTTGTATAGGAGTTCAATGGTTACAATCATTGGGAACTGTGGATTTTAATTTTCAGAATCTTGTCATGAAAATTTTATAGGAAGGAAAGGAATATGAATTAAATGGCATCAGATAGAAACCAAGCAAGGTGATAAGCTCTAATGGTATGAAAACATTGATGAAAAATGGACATCAAGGTGTAATTGCACAATTATGATCATTAAATGTTGAAACATCTAAGCCTCCTATTTCCCCAGATATCCAAAGGTATTTGAAGATATTACAAAAGGTATTCCACCTATTCGAGATTTGATCATGTTATTCACTTAATTCTAGGAAGTGTTCCTCCTAACATCAAACGTTACGAATACCCCTATGGCCAGAAGAGTGAAATTGAGCGTATGGTTGAAGAAATGTTAGAGGATGGAATAATTAGGCCTAGCCAAAGTTCTTACATCTGCACTAGTGGTAATGGTACATAAGCCGGATGGATCATAACATATGTGTCTAGATTATAGAGAGCTCAACAAGATCACCATTAAATATAAGTTTCTGATTCCTGTCATTGATGAATTGTTAGATGAATTACATGTAGCAGTTTTCTTCACAAAGTAGGATCTTTGTTCTGGGTATCATCAGATTGGAATGAAGGATAAATACATCCAAAAAACAACATTTATAACTCATGAAGGTCATTATGAATTTCTAGTCATGCCATATGGCCTCACGAATGCACCTTTCACATTTCAAGGTTTGATGAAATTCATTTTCAATCCTTTCCTTAGAAAATTTGTGCTAGTATTCTTTGATGATATAACTAATCTATAGCAAGTATTGGGAAGAACACGTTGAGCATGTTGACAGGGTATTACAACTACTAAAGGAGAAACAACTATATGCAAAAACTTCCAAATGTTTCTTTGGGGTAAAAGAGGTAGAGTATTTGGGACATGTCGTATCTCATGAAGCTGTCATGGTAGACCCTAACAAAAGTAAAGCCATGATAAACTGGTCGATTGCCATAACCATAAAGAATCTTCAAGGATTCTTAGGTTTGATAGGGTACCACCACAAGTTTGTTCAGAACTATGGAAGAATAATAGTGCCTCTAACAACATTATTGAAGAAATATGCATTTTCTTGGACTCCAAAGGAAACTCAATCTTTTGAACAACTTAAAGAGGCAATGTGCAAAGATCCTATTTTTGCCACACCAAAATTCACAAAGACCTTTATTGTGGAATGCGATGCTTCATGAAATGGCATTGGTGTTGTTCTAATGCAAGGACACTCGCTTTCTTTTACAAGTCACCCAATCAAGGGAAAGAACTTACAGAATCCCATTTATGAGAAGGAAATGTTGGCAATAATGCATGCTCTTAAGAAATGACGTCCTTACCTAATAGGTAGACACTTCAAGGTCAAAACAGATCATGATAGTCTTAAATAATTCCTGGAACAGAGACTATCTTCATAAGAGCAAAAAAAATGGGTAACCAAGATGTTGGGATATGAATTTGAAATCATCTATAAAAAAGGGAAACAAAATGTTGTGGCAGATGCGCTCTCCAGAAAAGATCAAGACGTTGGGGCATTAATTTGTGCAATTTCCATTCTACAACTAGATTGGGTAGTAGCAACAAAGGAAGAATGGAAAAATGACCTATCTGTGTGGATGCTTATTCAAAAGCTACAGAATGATCCCATTTTATAAAATAATTTTGTGTGGAAAAATGATTCACTATGGTATAAGGATCTCTTATATTTATGAAAAAACTCCCAACTCAAACAGAAGGTCCTCTCAGAATTACACACCTCTTCTGTAAGTGGGAACTATGGATTCCTGAAAACTTACCACATGGTCAAGAAGGAATTTTTTTGGGAAGGTCTTAAATTTGATGTTCAAAGGTTTGTGGACGAATGTTTGGTTTTCCAACAAAATAAGGGTGAAACAGTTAAGACCCAGGGACTTCTACAACCATTAGACATATGTTTCTAGCACTAGGAGGAAGTATCAATGGATTTTATCACAGGTCTACCCATGTTAGAAGGAAAAAATGTTATTATGGTGGTTGTTGATAGACTCATGAAGTATGCACATTTTTTTTCACTCTCACCCTTTTAATGCAAGTACAGTAGCTATAGCCTTTATGGAAATTGTTCAGAAGTTACATGGAAATATGAAGATTATTGTAAGTGATAGAGATCCAATTTTCACTAGAAAATATTGGACTGAATTATTTTCTTTTTTGGGTACCCAATTGGCTCATAGTTCATCTTATTACTCTCAATTTGATGGGAAAACTGAGATAGTGAACAATTTTTTGTAAGACTATCTTCGTTTCTTTGTATCTAATAAAAAAATGCAGTGGGTGAAATTTTTTTCTTTGGCTTAATGGTGGTACAATACTTCCTTCCATACATCATCAAAAATGTCTCCATTTATGTCAATTTATGGGTACAAACCTCCATCTATCACATCTCCCTTAAAATGAAAGTCTAAAGTTCAAGCCGTGTAAGATCACATAGAGCACTAACAAGAAGTTTTTCAGATACTTAAGGACAACCTGGCTATGTAAAAAAATAGGATGAAACAACAAGTTGATCAATATCGCAGTGAAAGGAGTTTCGAAGAAGGGGATTGGTTATTTCTGAGGCTACAACCTTACAAGAATATGTCCCCTAATCAAATAAATAAGGACAATAATTTAGCACCCAAGTATTCTAGTCTTTATAAAGTGTTGTAGAAAATTGATAGTATGGCTTACAAATTGGAGCCTTGGTAGTATGGCTTACAAATTGGAGCCCCCTTCATCTTCAAGAAGACATCTATTTTTCCATGTCTCTTGCTTAAAGAAGGTAATAGAGGACAAGATCCCAATTCAAACAATTTTGAAGGGGCTTGATGAAGAAGGAAAATTAATATTGGAACCGGAACAAATCACTAAAACAAGGACCAAACAACTACTAAATCGAGCTATTACTGAGTACCTCATCAAGTGGAAGAACTTACCGGTTGAAGATTCCATATGGGAAGATGGGTCTTTCATATAGAAGCATCCACAACTAATCAAGCATTGAGAACAACACTTGTTTGAAAGGGAGGGGCATATTAAGCTCTAAATGTGGGCACATTTCCCCCTATATTGTGGTGCATTACCTTAGTTTTGATGTCATCTTTGGTCCATTAGTTTTAATTTTCATTAGTATTGTTATATTAATTATGTCATCTTGGGTCAGTGAATTGAAATTGTGCCTCTTAATATCCTATATATAGGAAGGAGATATTTTCATTTGAGCATCTTTTCTTTTCTTTTCTTTTGTACTTAGTACATTGTATAAGGAGGTTTCCCCCTCAAAGAGGCTTTCTATTCATCTATTTTGTTCATCAAAGTCATGGAGTACTATTTCTGATCTATTTTCTCTTTTCATACTCTTTTTGGAAATTTGTTGCATAAAAAAATTCATGCGGAACCCAAAGGTTTATTGTTCCAACAACTTATGTTCATAGTTGAACCAAAAATTCACGATTCCACCAGCTTATGTTCACAATTCCACTAGCAATGTTAATGGTTCCACCAACTTATATTTGATGTTCCACTAAGCTTTTTCACGATTCCTTAAGAATTCATGGTTCCACTGGCGTTTCTCATGGTTCCTTATTCACCATTCTGTAAATTTTATGCTTGGGTTCACTGACATTGTTTATGGTTCCTCCTAAATATATTTCACTATAATTATTTTTATGATACATTCACTTGTCATCTTCGATGGATTTCATTGTCATTTGTTGAGACAATTGCAAGACCTACTTATGAAAAACCACATATTATTTAAGGCTTTGTAAACATGATTGCACCACCAAATGTTCACGGTTCCAATGCCAACTTTAAAGATTGATTAAGTTCATTCATTATTTCATGTACCCACAACCAAATGTTATCATGCATTATTCACGGTTCCATGTGCATTGCTCATGGTTCTATAAAATCAACTCATGATTCCACCACTAGCTATTTATGATTCCACCAACACTATGCATGGTTACCTAAATAATGCTTTCAATTCCACCTACTTTGATCAAGGTCCCACCACTAAATATACATGGCTCCACCAACTTTGTTCAAGGTTCCATAAACATTATTCATGATTCCACCACTAAATGTCCATGGTTCCATCAACATTATTCACAATTTTAGTAAATGTTCATGGTTCCATGAATAATTACTCATGGTTTTGTAAACATCACTCATGAGTTTGTAAATACTTCTCATGGTTCCACCGCTAAATGTTTAGGGTTCCATCTATAGTTCTCATTGTTCTATAAATGCATGACTCATTATTAAGGGTTCCACATGTAGGCCACCAAACGTTATGCATTACTTATCGTTGCACAAACATTATTCCTGGTTTCATATGCAATGCTACATTTCTCATGGTTCCACCACCAAATGTTCATGGCTCCACTAACGTTGGTATGGTTCTTTAAATGCCCACATTTCTACCTACTTTGATCAAGGTTCCACTAGTAAATATACATAGTTCCACCAACCTTATTCAAAGTTCCATAAATATTGCTCATGTTTCCACCACTAAATATACATAGTTCCATAAATATTTCTCATGGTTCCACCAACATTTATCCTAGTTCCATCACCAAATGTGTATCGTTCTAGCAAATTATGTTAATAGTTGACAAAATCTTCACGATTTCACCAACATATGCTTATGATTCCATCGACTTTGTGCATGATTCCGCCAACATTGTTAATGGTTCCACCAATTTCTATTCACTATTCCACCATTTTTAATGGTTTCTCAACATCTCATGGTTACATTGAAATTACTCATGGTACCACCACCAAATTCTCATGATTCCACCAAATTTGTTCATGATTTCACATATAATTCTCATGGTTTTATATGCATTACTCATTATTCACAGTTCCACATGTAGACCACCAAATAGTACGCATTGTTCATGGTTCCACAAGCATTGTTCATATGCATGCCTATGTTTTCCATGGTTCCACCACCAAGTGATTATGGTTCCAATAAAATTATTCATGGTTATGTAAACATTACAAGAAAAGCACCTTCAGCATTTTGCAAAAGCTCCTCAATAAATGTCTCCCTTGTCTATTTATAGAGGATTTGGGTGACCATAGGTTTTTTTTTTCCAGGTCTCCTCAGTTGTACACACATGGTGATGAAATTCCACATTTGGCACACCAGTGCGTCAAATAATAACATGCACGAAATGTCCCTACACCCAATATTCTAAAAAAAAAAACTTGATTGCTTATAGTAATCATATAATGTTAGTTTCATTATATTCTTTTAGTAATGGTCCTTATATTTTGATTTTACATATACAAATATGAATAGAAGAATAGAAGAGTATAATAATACTCACTAAAAATGAAACAAATATGGAACCAACTTGGACTTCAACCCTAATAAGTATCTATTTGGTTACAAAACATGATGACAATTTGAAAGAGGATGCATGATGAAAAGATGAAAAGAGGAAGAAGCTTGAGAAATATTACAACATTGTTAGAGCTAATTATGATAGATTTGAAATATATGAATTTGATGGAATTTAGTAGGAAATTTAAAATATCCTCATACTTGGATTTCAAATTATGACTAATTGATGAGCCAATAAAGGAAACAAGGTCTCAGACTGTATGCTTATGAGTTGTGACTTTGAAGGCGAGCACCTTAGAGGCTTATATACCCTTAATAACTAGGGTTATACGAGATTCTTTGTCACATCTTTGTATACCTAAGATTTCAAAATGTTAGAATGTGATTTAATATTGTCTAGTGGATCAAATCATCATTATAAAATAATTTGTGCCCACACCTATCGAACCTCTATGGATGGATTGGGTATTCATACTTCTTCCTCCCCTATTAGGGATGAAATTGGTCCACCCTCCCATCTAGTCCCAGGCGTGGAAATTGACGACACCACAACTATCAAAACGATTGTGGTCACTCCTCCTTTGTCAAAGGGTGACTTTGAATCTGTGGACACTGCCATGCAGACTACCCCTGAGTCGGACAAAGTCCCATTACCAATTTTTGGTGGGTTTGAGCCATCAGATGCTTTTGATCCTGGGATAAATTTTGGTTCTATCAGATTTTCAAATGTCACTATTTCTTTGGCTTTAAATTCGGAACTGCCTCATGGGTCACTTAGAGCGAGTGAAGACCCCTATTCTGTTGACAAATGATCATTGTATTGTTCAATATCAGAGGGATCGACAACCATCCCAAAAGTGATGCCCTAAAAAGGTTACTTGATTATGTTAAGCCAGATATCATTCTTCTGCATGAAACTATGCATTTAGGATTGGATGCTTGTGAGTTCTTGAAATTACAACTTAGTTGGAAGTGTAGTGGTCTCAATCCTTCTGGGCAGTCTGGAGGGCTCTTAGTTGCATGGAACCCCAACGTTGTTGATTTTGTGGCATTTCAAACGTGTGCAGGTATCAAGATTGAAGGTCACTTTCGGGGGGTGGACCAAATGTTAAGTATAGTCAATTTGTATGGACCTTACCGCAATCAACATCATTTTTGGGATTTAGTGTTTTCTAGTTCGAATTTGCAAGACCAATGTCTCATTCTAGGTGGGAATTTGAACCTCACACTTTCCTTGGATTAGATTTGAGGCTCGAGTCGCTTGGTGGATCCATTAGCCAACTATTTTAAATATCACTTTGATTTGATAGGTCTTATAGATATTGTTTCGTCCCATTTGGTTCATACTTGGAACAATAGAAGGGTTGTCAAACAAGGTGTTGTCAAGTGTTTAGATCGATTTCTGATGCATGAAACTCTTGTTGGTAAGTGTGGAAGGATTAGATCTTGGTGTGAGGCCATTGGTATCTCCGACCATAAATCAGATTTTCTACAAGTAGAATTTCAAGCTGTAAGGACTATCTACCCCTTCAAGTTCAATAACACTTGGTTGGAGGACATGTATTTCTGCGATATGGTTATGAGTAAATGGAAGAACATGGAACATTATGAACATCATTCATATTACAGTTATTTCAGAAAAATCTTGCGGCTCTGCGTTCTGATGTGATAAATTTGGACATAAATAAGAAGAAGTCTATTTCAGCCGAATTGAGATCCATTCAGGACCGACTAAATGTATTGGAAGCATCGATAGATGAGGATATTTTCACTACTTCTAGAAAAAGACACTATAATGGGACTTGTTAAACAAAAGGATATTATACTAAGACAAGTGGAAAATACCTGGAGGTTGAAAAGTTGGGCGCTTTGGATTTCTAAAGGAGATAGTAACACCAAATGTTTTCAGAAGTTTTCCAATCAACAGAGGAACATGAATTCGATTTGGGAGGTGAAAGGTAGTGATGGAATTTTTAGATTTGATCAGGATACTATTATGCAATTGGTGGAGGAATACTTTCAGGGTATCTATCACCAATATCAGGTCAATAATTTAGAAGCTCAATTAAATATTGTCAAGTTATTTCCTAGATTCTTCTATGTTGATGAAGGAAAGGAGATCGAGGAAGCTGTTTCTTTGGATTAAATCAAGGAGGTTCTAAAATCCTTTGTCAAAGAAAAGAGTCCTAGCCCGGATGGCTGGACTGTGGAATTTGTCTTGCACTTTTTTGACTTGTTTGGGAATGAGATACTTTTAGCCGTGGAAGAATCTAGATTAAAGATTATTGTTCCTAAGAACTTAAATTGTACTTTCCTAGCATTGATTACAAAGAAGGATAAGTCGAAATATTTCAATGAATTCTGTCCTATTTCATTATGCAACCTCTTTTACAAGGTGATCACAAAAATCATTGCTATGCGTATAAAGCCCTTCCTGGCCAAACACATATCCATGGAGCAGATCGGTTTTCCTTTCAATCATCAGATACTTGACGTTGTGGGGGTTGCACAGGAATGCTTACACTCACTCAAAGTGAAGAACATACAAGATTTTATACTCAAATGGATATGATCAAGGCTTATGATCGCTTAGATTAGTCTTATCTCAGAATTATTCTCATTCAGATAGGACTTCCTTTGAATGTGGTGCACTGGATTATGGCTTGTATTTCTTCCAACAACTTTGTTGTTCTGATAAATGGTACTCCTACAAAATTCTATTCCGAAAGCAGTGGAATTAGATAGGGCTTTCCTCTTTCCCCCTTATTGTTTATCCTAGCAATCGAGGGTCTGAGTAGGCTCATTATTGAAGAAAAGGAGGAAAATTCAATCAAAGGTATTAAAATATATTGTGCTCTTGCTATCACTCATTTCTTTTCGTTGATGATGTTATGATCTTTGGAGCTGCCAACTTGGAGGAGTGGTCAAATTATAAGATCATCTTTGATGGTTTCTGTTTAGCCTCAGGCATGGAAATTAGTCCTAGCAAATATCATTTTCTTTCGAACTGTAAAGATGTTGGGTGTGTTGAAAATATGAAAAAACCTCTTCCTTTTAAAATGGAAGCCATTGAATCGGGCATCAATTATTTAGGATACTATCTTAAAGGAAACAATTACCGAATTGAGGATTGGAGATGGTTAGTCTAGAAGATTGAAAGAAGGGTAAATAATTGGGATTTTTGATATCTCTCTATTAGGGGAAGAATGATTCTAGCTCAATTAGTCTTGCAGAGTATTCTGGTGTATTGGTTTGGGATAAGGAAAGTACCTTCTTCAATCATCAATATCATTTGCAGTAGGCTGTTCTAGTTTTTATGGTCTGGTAAATCACAGTTGAGGAAATTTCACTTAGAAAATTGGCAGAGTCTGTCTTGACCCAAGTTGAAAGGGGGCTGGGGGTTGAAAAACCTTGATGTTTTCAACTGTGCCATGAGAACCAAAATCCTTTGGAGGGACTTGGGTGAAGGTGAGATTTGGAGTAGAGTCATTTGACTGAAATATTTGAATACCTTTACTGTGCTACAACGGATTCGTAATACGGTTATGTCCTATCATCAGACTTTTGTTGTGTGGCGCAGTCTCATTAGCACTTATCATTACATTGGTCCATGGCTCAACTGGAAGATCGACAATGGTTCAGATGTTTTCATTGATATAGACCTATATATTGGATGCGGTGACATTTATTTGCTTCCAGATAATCTGGTTCAAGAATTACATGAAAGGAATTTTTTTGTTCTGGCTTAGGTTTATCACTTTGGTTATGACCATATTAAACCTCATTGGCTCTGTTCATGGTATTTGGATCTCCCATATCATTTGGTAACATTATGGGATAATTATATTGAGTAACTGACCTTCGTTGGCATCACTTTAATTGACTTTGCGGATCAAATGGTGTGGGATGACCTAGACTCCAATGGGGTCTTTCCTGTTCAAAAGGTTTATAATATGATTCTAAATGACATCTCATCCTGTTCTGAACAGTGCTGGTGGTACTCAAATATGTGGAATTGGAAATTACCGCTTAAACTGAAATGTTTTTTGTGGCTTTGCTTTAAGGATAAAATCCTTACTTGGGTGAATTTGCAGAAGAAAAGCTTCATGGGGCCAAAGGTTTTCTCCCTGTGCAAAGGTGCGACAAAAGACATCCACCATATTTTTATTCATTGGAGGTTCACCAGGGTTGTTTGGAATGTGTTAAAACTATGGCTAAATTTTCGGGAGGAGTGGAGTGGTGACTTCCTAAACAATTGTGTCTACAGGTGGTGCCATTTGAAGGTTGATTACTTGACCCTTCATTTCTTTATGATGAGTGTTATATGGAGAATCAGGAACGAATGGATTTTAGAGAATATATCTCCCTTTGTATATGGTACCTATAGGAGTATTATTAGTTCTTTCATCAACTATGTGACCATTGTGTCAAAGATTAAACATAGACCTGTTAGTTTCCCTACAATTGGAAACGATTCTATCTGTGGTTTTTTCGATGGGGCATCAAAACATGGTATTTGTGGCGCTGGAAAGGTTATTTATTTAAGGAAGAGTCATACAACTCAAAATGGGTATTGGGAAGGGAAGCAATGCCAAAGTTGAGCTTTTAGCCGCACATTGTCTTTTTTGGTTTGCTTCTGTTAGGTGCTTCTTCTCCATGAACATATTTGGAGACTCTTTAGTTATAATCAATTGGATGAATCAGAAGTCCAAAATTGACGAGTTGCTACTAGAGCCGTGGCTAAGGGAGGAGGAGCATTTGATTTCCTCCTTTGTTCATCTAACCTATCAGCATATTTATCGAGAAGCTAATATGGAGGCAGATCATCTTTCCAATGAATCCATAGGACCTATGGATGGGTTTATTCACTATGCAAAAATTTTGGACAACACCTTGGTTGATCAGGGCTCCATGAGGGCATTATAAATGTTAGGGTTTACACCATTGACTCTTTTTAGATACAATAGTCAATGGATTGACAGGTAGCAATAATTATAAGTATTTTGTCTATAACATGAACACGACTAGACTTTCTTTTTTTTCCATGTATTATATATTCTATGTAGGGGGATACATATCCTCAGAAAAAGATAGCTTTTATGAACTGAAGCTCAGTTGTAAATTTGATTCTCTTTCTGAAAATAACAAGTTGCAATTTTTTTTTCTTTGAAAAAAAAATTCAATTTGTGCTCGGGCACTTATACATTTGATTAGGTCACACTATAATTTTTTTGGAATTGCACATGTGGATATGGAGATAGTTTTGGAACTTATCTAGTGAGACTTATAATCTCTCAAGTATTGGTTTTATGTACACTCCTAGACCATTGTTATCCACTACTTCTCCCTTATCTCATCTCCAAATGTTCATGATGATAACAAAGTTTATATCAAGACCATAAGCAACCCACCAAGGTAATAATCAAGACCATAAGCCATCCTCCCCCCTCCTTGATAAAATACCAATGGTTGAATTTATATTAAGCAAGAAAAACCTAGACCATTGATCATAAGCCACAATAAAAAATGGAGATCAACCAATCCATAAAGGTAAACAATAGGCTGATTAAGAAATAAGGGAGAAATAGTAGATAAGAATGGTCTAAGAGTGTACGAGTAACCATTACTTGAGATATTATAAGTCTTACTAAATAAGTTCCAAAACTATCTCCATGTGCACATGTGCAATGTTAAAAATTTATAGTGTGACCTAATCACATGTATAAGTGCCCTAACAGAAATTATGTTATGATGATCATTTGATCCACTAGACAATATTAAATCACATTCTAACATTTTGAAATCTTTAATGAAAAATTTCCCACAAGTTGATAATCTCATATTATCCAAATTATGAACTCTAAATACTAGATGATTAACAATAAATTGATCATGAGCTCTAATCACTAATATTATACAATTTTACTATAAGATGATGAACCATTGAATGATTAATTACAAACTCTAAATATTAGATGATTAATAATAAATGTTGCTCATGAGCTCTAATCACCAATATTATACACTTTTACTACAAGATTATTAACCATTGAATGATCTATGATGGGAAAAATATGAAGTTATACTTAATTAATCCTATTTAATTGAAAGCATGGTTATATATTGATTTAAATTATGAGGTGACTTCACTTAGTATTTGCTTTTTATGTAATAAGAATTTATTTTAGGTTAAGACTATTTTATAATATCATTATTGTGCCTCATCAATGGGTTGTGACACAATGTAGTTTGGGTGGGGGGAGTGTTCATCTGTCCCATAAAATTTAAAAAATAAATAATAAAACTAAAAAATTAAAAAAACAAGAATGCATGCATCATGTGTTGTAGCATAGTGGTGAGAGGGATGTGTGTCGTAGTTTAGCGGTGAAATATTTGGAGATTTGACTACTGTAGAAGCGGAATTAGATGAATCTATACTAGTATACAACATAACATTGTTTAACTTTTAAAAGAGATAAAATCAGCTAATTAATCCAAGAAATTAGAAAGAATGAAAATATGCTTTGCCTCTAGACTTCCAAAAATTATACTCTATACCTATAAAAGAAATATACCTTAGAAATAAAATAAAAAAAATTGAACTTAACCTTAATTTAATTTCTCTATATTATATGAATAAATAATCGTGTTTAAGAAAATTAATCAACCAATTAACTAAAACCATAAAAATTTATAATTTATAATTAATATTTTTATTTTTATTTTAAAATCAATTTCAACCAAATTAATTTGAAAAATTCTAACATTAAATCATATCATACCTTACACCAATCAAAATTAAATTATATATAGAGAAAGATATAATTTAATTTTTAATAATTGAAAATTTAAACTTAATTTGATTAATTAAATAAATGGTCTTTAAAATGATTACATTTTATATGCGAGAAGCATATCCAAAACATATATTTTAATGCCACGTATATACTTTATTTTTTTAAATGTTTGGAACATCATAATAAGCTATATAATTATTTACTTAGATATTTTTAATTTTATTATTTGCTTATATGCGTTACAATGAACATTTCATTGTATATGGAGGGCGATTGCAAGTTTTTAATCAGAGATTAAGGATGGATGACCAGGATGCAGTGCTTTCGCATATATCCTAAAGCTTTGCTTCTGTAGAAATTGCCATCATCCAAAACCTCATCAACTGAACTGAAGTTGCTGCGCATGGAATACTGTCAAGTTATAAAAATAAATAAAATCAAAAGGGACTACCGAAACTAAAAGCAAAGGTTTAATTATCACGATTTTGGCAGGGAATTCAACTCAGAACTTTCTGCGCTAGTAACAAAAGGATTGACGTCTTCGTGATAGTAACTATATCCATGTGTAGGGAATCTGATCATTCTCACAGCAGCAAAAGTATAAATATATAAAGGAAAATCCCACATTTTAAATCGGAAATAGTCGCAGGGTAACTAGACCCTTACCACAAAACCTTTCCCAATGAGGAGCGGCCTCCCTCGACTTCTATCGCAGGAACTACTTCCAGGCAGAGAACGTGTCTCTTTCGCCAGCATTATTTCCGAGATAAAAGTTGACTCTAGCTTATATGTTATACATAAATTTATATATACTTTGTGCAGATCACGGAGCCTGAATAATTAAATACGGGTTCTAACAATTCACCAATTGAACTCAATCAAGGATATCCACATCCAGAGATCATGATCCCAGATGACAAAAAAAAATAGAGCTGGGAATCTTCCCACAAAGATCACGATTTCATGCCAACAATTCACACATAGTAAACACCCCTAATATGCTAATGCAGAGATCACGATTTGGTAACGGAATAACCAGTGATCACAGAGTAACTATACATATGACACATACTATATATATATAAAGGTAATGTATGTCAAACGTAGATCACGGTTTAGTTGTGGCAGCATAAAAATATGCCTAGCATTAACCGGGAAAACGCATCCATTAAGAGCTAAGAGGATCGATATCACTGATCCTCCAAAGTCCCACTTAGTTTTCGTTGGGAGGAAAATATGTTTTCACACAGAAGTAAACCTGCATATAATATAAACACATCTATAAATACCGGATCATACCTGGTAGTTATCGCTATTAAATCATAGAGTTTACCATTTCTCTTTAGTCGCAGAGCTCAACCTGGATTCATGCCTAGAATCCCTCTTAACTCTGCCATAGAGGTCCTTTTAGATCTTCCGTTCGCAGAAACTCAACTCTAGTTAAACGCAAAATTCCTCCCCAGTGAGGGTCGCTCCCATTAATAATAGAAGAGCTTAAACAAAGATCAACTTTTCCCCCTTCTTCCTCTGTCATTTCCTTTCGCCCAGCTCAGCCTAAACACAGGGACAAAATATTTACCCTTCTCGCCAAGCTCTGCCCAACGCAGAGATGTTAATAACTCTAGTGCAGAGATGTCTTTAGTCTAACACCGAGATGTTATCTCCCCCGTTGTAGAAAGTGACCATCCTTCTTATACGCACAACTCGTTGGCAGCATAGAAAGGTCCGCTGAGCATGGAAATCGATTCCCTCCACCTGGAGGTCGAATCCAATGATAGATGGGAGAAGACAATAACAAGTGGCAGTCACGAGGTGTCTTTCCTGCCAACCAAGGGGACAACGCTCAAAAAGAATCTCTACGGAGATCTTTGACCGAAATCCTTACTTTCATCATCAGCATCATCATCTTCATCATCATCCTCATCCTCATCATCATCATCATCATCTTCGTCATCATCATCATTATCAATGATGATGATGAGGATGAGGATGATGATGTTGATGATGATGATGACGATTGAAGATGATGATGTTGACGATGATGATGATGATTGATAATGATGATGATGACGAAGAAGATGATGATGATGATGACAATGATGATGATGTTGATGATGATGAAGAACATGGTGATGACGATGATGATGATGATGGAGATGATGATGATGATGATGATGATGACAATGATGATGATGTTGACGATGAAGATGATGATGATGTTAATGATGAAGACGATGACCAAGATGATGATGATGATGATGATGACGAGGATGAGGATGAGGATGAGGATGATGATGAGCAAGTGGGCGATGATGATGATGATGACGATGATGATGATGTTGATGATGAAGACAATGACCAAGATGGTGATGATGATGATCATGGTGATGATGATGATGGGGATGAGGATGAGGATGATGATGATGATGAGCAAGTGGGTGATGATGATGATGATCATCATATTCGTCATCATCAATATCATCATCTTGATCTTCGTACTCATCTACATCACCATCCATCATCTTCATCATCATCATCATTGATAATGATGATAATGACGAAGATGATGATGATGATGTCATCATCGATAATGATGATGATGACGAAGATGATAATGATGATGATGACGAAGATGATGGATGATGATGAAGATGATGATGATGACGTTGATGATGATGATACTGATGATGATGATGATGATGGCCAAGATGATGGTGGTGATGATGATGAGGATGGGGATGATGACGAGGAAGTGGGGGATAACGATGATGATGACTATGGAAATGATGATGATGACGTGGATGATGACGATGTCGAGGATGATGATGATGAGGTTGATGATGATGAAGATGATTATGATGATGATGAGGAGGAGGAGGATGATGAGGATGATGATGGTGATCATATTCATCATCATCAACATCATCATCTTCATCTTCGTACTCATCTGCATCATCATCCATCATCTTCATCATCATCATCATTGATAATGATGATGATGATGATGTCATCATTGATACTGATGATGATGACGAAGATGATGGATGATGATGAAGATGATGATGAAGATGATGATGATGACATTGATGATGAAGATGATGGTGAAGATGATGGTGATAATGATGAGGATGGGGAGAATGACGAGGATGTGGGGGATAACGATGATGATGACTATGGAAACGATGATGATGACGATGACGAGGATGATGATGATGAGGATGATGACGACGAAGATGATTATGATGATGATGATGAGGAGGAGGATGATGAGGATGATGATGGTGATCATATTCGTCATCATCAACATCATCATCTTCATCTTCGTACTCATCTGCACCATCATCCATCATTAATGATGATGATGACGAAGATGATGATGATGATGCCATCATTGATAGTGACGATGATGACGAAGATGATGATGATCATGATGACGAAGATGATGGATGATGATGATGACGTGATGATGATGATGATGATGAAGATGATGGCCAAGATGATGATGGTGATGATGATGAGGATGGGGATGATGACGAGGAAGTGGGGGATAACGATGATGATGACTATGGAAACGATGATGATGACGTGGATGATGACGATGAGTATGATGATGACGAAGATGATTATGATGATGATGAGGAGGAGGAGGATGATGAGGATGATGATGGTGATCATATTCGTCATCATCAACATCATCATCTTCATCTTCGTACTAATCTGCATCATCATCCATCATCTTGATCATCATCATCATTGATAATGATGATGATGATGATGATGAAGATGATGAAGAAGATGATGGATGATGATGATGTCGATGATGACAATGTTGATGATGAAGATGATGATGAAGATGATGACCAAGATGATGTCGAGGAGGAGGAGGAGGATGAGGATGATGATGAGGAAGTGGGTGATAACGATGATGATGATGATGATGATGACGATGACGAGGATGATGATGATGATGATGATGATGCTGACGATGACAAAGATGATGATGAGGAGGAGGAGGAGGAGGAGGAGGCTCCTTGTAGAGGGATAGTGTCATGGATTTTATGTGTTATTGATGACGCGTGAGGTCTAGAATTTTCAATTAAGGCCCAGGTGGAATTCAATTGAGCTCAATATGTTTCAATATGATCTCGAGGAACCGGTTTTCATTCTTCGATGATGTTCAATGCTTTTCAACATATTCACGGTCTTTCATGGTAGGCTGAGGATGCATTCATTGCATTCGATCTTTACAAAATATGTGTTTTGTCAAAATGAAATTCAATTTGCCTCTTTGATGAATCCTCCTCTACAAGACTTCATTTATTGCATGAATGTCATAGACTCACAGAAACTCTAAACAACACTCAATGGCATGCAAATATAACCACAAACCAAGCAGAGGTTGATTTTATGCATTGATACAGAGAGGTGGCAGTAGGTAGACAATACGGAGAAACAATGAGTTAGAAAAAACATTTGGACCAAAGTACCACATTGCTTATTAATAAAATTTAAAAAAACAAGTTTTGGCTCAGGAATTGTGGTTTATCACCACATTTCTCTTCGACACTTTCCATCAAAATACATATAAGGGCTGGTGCAAGCTAATGCTGGCCACTCATGATGTGTTAGTCACAATGGACTTCTAGAAAAACAGAAATCTGAACATCAAAAAGAAATATTAGAGCTACCTACACAACTTTTTGGAATATGGCGCAAGAAGATCAAACATAGAAAATCAGATTACCTTCCGGAATATATAAATATTATTTATGGAAATTAAGTATAACTCCCAAAAAATGGGATTCTCCTAAGGTTGGTATGTTATTCTTTTAAGAAAATATAATGAATATGTTTGCGTTAGCCCTCTGGTTCGGTATTCAAATGGTGGATTTTTGTTAAAAAAATTATATACAGTCGTAGATAACAGGCCGTTCTAGTGCGGCGTTATTTTTCCATATTTATTTATGTTAATTTTTTTTTTTAAATTAAGGAAGTCAGCCCATCCCTAAAATGATTAGGCCGAGCGTTAGCCCTCGATATCATGGTCTTAACCTAATCAATCAACAATTTTTTTTTTTAGGATGTATGTTTTTGTGTGTACTTGAGTGGGTTCTTTTCCGTTTTCAAAATAGGTGAGCCAATAAAAAGTTATAGACGGAAGAAATAACCTACTCTTTGTGTAAGATTGACGTTAGTGCAATTGAAATTAACTAAAAAATAGGAACAAATAATAGTTTTAATAAAAAATTACATATTCGGAATCTGCACACATAGTTCTACAAGTGTCTGCAATTTCATTAGCAGTGGACAAGTGTAGAATACGCAGAATCATGCTCAAAACAGAAGAAGTTATAGAATAGGATGTATTTTGTTATAAGATGTATTTTTTTATATTATTATATGTATTTTGGCAACCCGAACCTAAAACCATAGCAGCCAAGTCATCCACCACGTTGGTGGAAAACGAATTACCCGCCAAAATTTAAAAACTAAACTTGCGCGTGTGCGTGTATTTAAAAAGCACGTATGCACAAAATGGAGCGCACGCGTCCAAACACGCGTACGCGTCCAAATGCGCGCACGCGCAAAATGGCGTGTGCGCGTTGTTTTTACTAAAGTTTGAAACTTTCCATAGTGATTAAATAATTTTATAAAATATATATTTTTTAATAATTAATAATGTTTTAAATTGAAATAAATTAAATTTATATGATGATGAGGAGGAGGAGGATGGGGATGATGACGATGATGTTGATGATGATGATGGGGATGATGACGATGATGTTGATGATGATGATGAGGATGATGGGGATGATGATGATGATGTTGATGACGAGAATGAGGATGATGATGCTGATGATGACGAAGATGATTATGACGATGACAATGGAGATGATGATGATGACGTGGATGATGACGATGATGATGAGGATGATGATGATGATCATATTCATCATCATCATCATCATCATCTTCATCATCATCTTTGTCATCATCATCATCATCATCATCATCATCATCATCATCATCTTCTTCTTCATCATCATTATCAATGATGATGATGAAGAAGATGATGATGATGTTGACAATGATGATGACGATTGAAGATGATGATGTTGACGATGATGACGACGATTGATAATGATGATGATGACGAAGAAGATGATGATGATGATGATGATGATGATGATGACAATGATGGCAATGATGATGATGTTGATGATGATGAGGAACAGGGTAATGACGACGACGATGATGATGATGGAGATGATGATGATGATGATGATGATGATGAAGATGATGATGATGTTAATGATGAAGACGATGACCAAGATGATGATGATGATGATGACGGGGATGAGGATGAGGATGAGGATGAGGATGATGATGATGATGATGATGATGATGATGTTGATGATGAAGACGATGACCAAGATGGTGATGATGATGATGGGGATGAGGATGAGGATGATGATGATGATGAGAAAGTGGGTGATGATGATGATCATCATCATATTCGTCATCGTCAACATCATCATCTTGATCTTCGTACTCATCTGCATCACCATCCATCATCTTCATCATCATCATCATTGATAATGATGATGATGACGAAGATGATGATGATGATGTCATCATTGATAATGATGATGATGACGAAGATGATAATGATGATGATGATGAAGATGACGGATGATGATGAAGATGATGATGATGGCGTTGATGATGAAGATGATGGCCAAGATGATGATGGTGATGATGATGAGGATGGGGATGATGACAAGGAAGTGGGGGATAACGATGATGATGACTATGGAAACGATGATGATGACGTGGATGATGATGATGATGAGGATGATGATGAGGAGGATGATGATGACAAAGATGATTATGATGATGATGAGGAGGAGGAGGAGGATGATGAGGATGATGATGGTGATCATATTCGTCATCATCAACATCATCATCTTCATCTTCGTACTCATCTGCATCATCATCCATCATTAATGATGATGATGACGAAGTTGATGATGATGATGACGAAGATGATGATGATGATGATGATGACGAAGATGATGGATGATGATGAAGATGATGATGATGACGTTGATGATGATGATGATGATGAAGATGATGGCCAAGATGATGATGGTGATGATGATGAGGATGGGGGTGATGACGAGGAAGTGGGGGATAACAATGATGATGACTATGGAAACGATGATGATGACGTGGATGATGACGATGACAAGGATGATGATGATGAGGATGATGATGATGAGGACGATGATGACGAAGATGATTATGATGATGATGAGGAGGAGGAGGAGGATGAGGATGATAATGGTGATCATATTCGTCATCATCAACATCATCATCTTCATCTTCGTACTCATCTGCATCATCATCCATCCTTGATGATAATGATGACGAAGATGATGATGATGATGATGACGAAGATGATGGATGATGAAGATGATGAAGATGATGATGATGACGTTGATGATGATGATGATGATGAAGACGATGGCCAAGATGATGATGGTGATGATGAGGAGGATGGGGATGATGGCGAGGAAGTGGGGGATAATGATGATGGTGACTATGGAAATGATGCTGATAACCTGGATGATGACAATGACGAGGATGATGATGATGAGGATGATGATGACGAAGATGATTATGATGATGATGAGGAGGAGGAGGAGGAGGATGAGGATGATGATGGTGATCATATTCGTCATCATCAACATCATCATCTTCATCTTCGTACTCATATGCATCATCATCCATCATTAATGATGATGACGACGAAGATGATGATGATGATGTCAGCATTGATAATGCTCATGATGATGAAGATGATCATGATCATGATGAGGAAGATGATGATCATGATGACGAAGATGATGGGTGGTGATGAAGATGATGATGATGACGTTGATGATGCTGATGATGATGATGGCTAAGATGATGATGGTGATGATGATGAGGATGGGGATGATGACGAGGAAGTGGGGGATAACGATGATGATGACTATGGAAACGATAATGATGATGTGGATGATGACGATGATGAGGATGATGATTATGATGAGGATGAGGATGACGAAGATGATTATGATGATGATGATGATGAGGATGATGATGGTGATCATATTCGTCTCTGTCAACATCATCATCTTCATCTTCGTACTCATCTGCATCAACATCCATCATCTTCATCATCATCATCATTGATAATGATGATGATGACGAAGATGATGAAGAAGATGATGGATGATGATGATGCCGATGATGACGATGTTGATGATGAAGATGATGATGAAGATGATGACTAAGATGATGTCGAGGAGGAGGATGATGATGATGATGATGATGATGAGGAAGTGGGTGATAACAATGATGATGATGATGATGATGATGATGACGAGGATGATGACGATGACGAGGATGATGATGATGAGGATGATGATGATGATGCTGACGATGACGAAGATGATTATGATTATGAGGAGGAGGAGGAGGAGGATCCTTGTAGAGGGATAGTGTCATGGATTTTATGTGTTATTGATGACGCGTGAGGTCTAGAATTTTCAATTAAGGCCCAGGTGGAATTCAATTGAGCTCAATATGTTTCAATAAGATCTCGAGGAACCGGTTTTCATTCTTCGATGATGTTCAATGCTTTTCAACATATCCACGGTCTTGCATGGTAGGCTGAGGATGCATTCATTGCATTCGATCTTTACAAAACATGTGTTTCGTCAAAATGAAATTCAATTTGCCTCTTGCATGCCTCTACAAGACTTCATTTATTGCATGAATGTCACAGACTCATAGAAACTCTAAACAACACTCAATGGCATGCAACTATAACCACAAACCAGGCAGAGGTTGATTTTATGCATTGATATAGAGAGGTGGTAGTAGGCAGACAATATGGAGAAACATTGAGTTAGAAAAAACATTTGGACCAAAGTACCACAATGCTTATTAATAAAATTTAAAAAAACAAGTTTTGGCTCAGGAATTGTGGTTTATCACCACGTTTCTCTTCTACACTTGCCATCAAAATACATATAAAAATAGCACGTCTTTACATCCTCTTCCTTTTAAATCCTCATCGCATAGTAATAAATAAGGATTATTATGCATGCACATCCTCACCTTACAATGTCAATTGGGCCCAGGTGCATAGAACACCATAAATTATCAAATGTGTCAAAGAGTAAGCCTTTTCAATAAAAATTAAGACCCACCCTTCAAACTTAATCACCGAGTCCAATTTATGCAAATATTTTTGAAGTGGGGGGAAGGTTTGGAATTAAATGGTGTAAACGTTGGGGAATAAATGGTTTATATGTTGTACAAGGGTACGTGCACGGGTTTGGGCGCGTGTGCGTGTTTTAACACGCGTGCGCGGCTCTATTACAATTAAAAAAAATAGAGCTCTCTGTTTCCTGGGAATTCTACCAAAATCACGGGTTTCACTTCTTCTGTGGCTTTCAAGCTCTCACAGGTTGATCTATTGGCACAAAATCACCCTTGGAATCTATCAAACATCTTTAGTGTTCTTGGAATCTAGTGGATTCATTCAAGCTACCAGTTTCCATTGCAAGTGGAGATCATTTCTATAGAGGTATGGTGAATTGTAAATGAGTCTTTTCATTCACAAGATTTGAGATGAGCCCATGCCTTTTTGTTTTTGTCATATTCCCACAACAATATCCATGCATAGACAACTATTGACAAGAAGATTTCCCAAGTTCACATCTAAAAAAACTCATATGAACACTAGACAAGATGAAGTATGCAACCTACTCATTGTGTAATTAGTTCCCAAGTTAATTTTGTTCTTTTCACCTCATATTATGCTAGCAAAAAAAACCACACACTCACTAAACATAACTAAAAATATCACTTCAACTCATCCACAAAACCTCAACTTTCTCATCTCTTATTCAATACCATTGTATGGAATGAGGATATCTGTAAGTATATGCACCTTTCCTTTCTCTATGAATCCAAATATGCTAATTTTCATCCATATTTACCATCCTTACAATATCCCCTCACCTCTAACAATGATTTTTTTTCCAAAAACCAAGACTTCCCCACTTCATGCTCTATTCAACATGATGATTGTTGGCATAGTCCATAGTTCCCCACTCTCCAACACCTCCCCACCCTAGATATTGCACAATGAAAGGTCAAATTATATTTCTCCTAATCACCCTTCCCAAGACTATGATCTTTGTTAGAAACCTTTGCATCCTCCTAAAGGTTTTGCACAAAACAAGGTATACATTCATTCTATTGTGATGCATTGTTGAATTCAACCATGGGTATTTTAAACTCAAAACCACATTCAATCATCTCAAGGTTTATAGATCTAAGGAAATAGTTTGTTCTTGTTTCTTCAACTCCTTAATGTGTTATATAACCTAGTAATTTACGATGGTAAAGGACATTGCCTCAAATGGAAGGATATACCATTCCACTAAGAAGACAAAGCAATGAAACTAGGTGCAAAGTCCTAGAATGATATCATTAAGGGAGAAAGCAAAAAATGCAATTAATTAAGGTTACCTTATTTGACGTAGAAAAACTATCAAACTATTCCCAAGGCATCTCTAGCCATCTCTATTGTAGGGTGTTACTACCATAATTTTTATGAATTCATGGCCAGGCAAGACACTAGTTTCTCCTCTATACACTTGAACAAACATCATCTATATTGATTGGAATTGTAAGGGATAATGATGTTTATTCGAACAAAAATAAACCAACATAGTCTGTAGTTGTATATGTTAATTTGTAAAGTGGTAAGCTATGTTGGAATGTGTCAGGTTCATTGTATAATGGCACTAATATCTTATTTGTTGTTTCTTTTGCAGGGGTAGGCCTGATAGTTGTGTTAAAGAGACTTTTGGAGATGAGAAACTCATGAAACGCAAAAAAAAAAAATTGAAGGAATCTGCCCATTGAAAAGGTCAATGACTTCAGAGAAAAGGCCAGGTTGGGAATGGAAAGATTGAGACATGGTCCTATCATTGCCCCAGATCCTGCCATTGATCATAAAAAAGTTGTTGACATGACAAACTCTTGTTCAAAACCACAGGTAAAGCGGTCGCGTCCAATGGACCCAACTCAAATTCCAACATCAACACAATCTCCAACCAACAATCCATCAAAGAGTCATTATGAAGTTCCTCACGACACAAGAATTTTGGGAGATGCTGCATGTGTAGAGATGGACATACAAGCCTTGCTTAATTTTCAATCTCCCCAAGAAGACCACAACCCTGTCGACCACACTCCCATTATGGCCCAATCTATGAACGAAGCACCACAACAAAGAAGCCTCAGTATTCATGTCTCATGTCCACCCTCCCTACCTCAACTGTCCAGTGCAAGAAGAAGAACTCCTAGACGTATTCATGTGGATGAGAGTGCTATGTCGGGGCTTGAAGGCAAGTTGCCAAAACGCACTATCGAATGGCAATGCAACAAAATTGTGAAAGAATATTTTGAATCCAAAGGTGATGGAGGTAAATGTCAATTATTGCTATGTTTGTTAAAGTCACGTTCTTTAGCTGTTGTTAGGAGAATTTTGGGAATAAAGATGGTTAAAAGTTCAGAGGCCAACAGTCATATTGTTAGAAATCTCCAATATGCATTTAATGCGATTGGGAAGAAGTCTCGTACAAAATATCTTTGTGTGGCTCGTCATGTTTTAGCGGAATCAGTTGTAAGCAAGTCCACAAGGCAACGTTGCCTGCTATCACACACTTCTCACATACTCAAATTAAATAGAAAAACTATTAAAAAGTACTCTGTTATAAGAGAAAATCTTGACACTCCGGGTGGAAACGATTGTTGGGATTTTGTTGGTAGGTTGCCTTGTGCAGATAGGAAGCTAATTGATGCTGTTAAGGAGTTAGTATAAAATTTTTGGCATGATCATACTAGACCTTCATCAAACCAAATAGATGTGCTAAAACTGAGAAAAGGTTCTACTGAACGTGAGCCCCATGTTAAACACTTCCTTGACACCACACAGACTGAACTCTATGAGAGATTCAGGAATGAGCACACACAATTGAACCTTGGCCAAAGGTCCTTTGAGAAATGCAAACCATGGTACGTTCGTATATGCATTGATCGGAACACTTGTTGTTGTAGATACCATGTAGAATATGAATATTATTATGACACATATAAACATATATTTTGTGATTTGCATACTAACATTGTGCAGGGCTGCAATGAATCCATACTACCACTGAATGCATCAAGAGACTTTATCCACAACATCATGTGTCCAAGGCCCGAAGGACAAAAGCATTATCAAAAATCGTGTCTATATGGGACATGTTCTATGTGCAGTGGGTTTTCTCTTTTGAACCATTGCATTCATGAAAGCAAGGACACAGAATTTGGCATGATGGGTGTGGAGATGCAGAGCTTCAAGTACGTGACCTATCAATTAGACAGTGTCAGAGAATGTAAAAGATTGCATTGGTAAAGTCACAGGTACAAATGAATATTGCATATTTTTCATATTACACGTTCAATTTATGGCATATACATTTTTCCAAAGGCCACATTGTAATATTTTCCTTGTTTCCATGGTAACAGGTACCGGTATGTGACTTCCTGACGAAATTCTACGAGAAAACCAAGCAGTATGTTCAACATGTGCCTGTAGCATGATGGCAAGATGAGCAGTACAGAAAATGCAGGGATAGATTTCCCGTTGGAACCATAGTGTCAATTGTGGATTTTACAGAAAATTACACCCTTCAGCCACAAAATGAAATCTAGAGTCAATACTACCATTCAAACCAAGTCAGCATCATGGTACATATTATGTATAGGCATGGGCCAAACAGCAACAATGACAAGAGGATAATATTGAAGGAGACAAACTTTTACATAAGTGATGATAGAACCCATGATCTGCAATATGTGCAACATTGTTTTCGAATTTTCTATGATCAGTTGAAGGCGGGAGATATACAAATGGATCGGCATTGGATATGGTCGGATGGTTGTGCGGGCCAGTTCAAAAATGCCTGAGTATTCCAATGGATGAGTACTTTGCATAAGACTTGCAATGTGTCACATATCTGGAACTATTTTGAGACCGGGCACGGAAAAGGAGAGCATGATGGGGCTAGTGCATGCATCAAGACTGCACTACGAAGGGAAGAGATGAGGTTTGACAGGGAACCTCATATCCGAGATGCAGAATCCATAGTTCAATGGTGCTCCGCAACAATGTCAGAACGAGCAAGAGATCAACAAACATCATCAGTGGCAGGACGTATGGCGAGAAATTTTTGGCTAGTGGTTGACATAGATTGATCGCGTTCCTATAGTTGCGGCACAGTACAAGGAACACATGGATTTCATTCAGTTCGAAGCTCAAACAACCACTTATTTGAAATATGGACGCGGAAGCTTGCATGCTTTTGCAACCCTTGCAGCAGCAGCGAATGGGATGAATGCGAATGCATGGACTGGGTTGAAGAATGGGATAGTGTGTCACTTGCATTAGACCAACATGCAATTGTTGAAACAACCCAGTTAGAGGAGGGCCAATCAGCGATTTCTACAGACTACGACCATATCTCAGTTCTTGTACAACCACGACACATATACACAGTTGTTGCACCGAAAGACAATGAATGGGGCGTGGATTATTGGTCGGCATGGTGCATCCAAGGTAAGCAAACCCTCTACGGATCATTAATCGATGATGAAGGAATTGAATTTCCTACTGGCTCGATGGTGGTTAAGGGGGGATATCTTACTGTAGCTAGGGTTTTACCCCTAGCTTGTGCAAATGAGCACCTACTAAGGAGAAAGGACTCCTTAGTAGCAGTTCAGTAAATGTAAACTAAAATGATAAAACAGAAATATAAATTACTCTAAACATGTGCATGAAACAGAAAAAATAAGATGTAAAGAATGGCTTTTGTATTAATTTTACCTCCAATGTGAAGGTTGGTGAAGCTCTTGCAATGTTCCAAGAGGGTTTCTCCAAGCTCCAATTTGCTCCTTCTCTTTCTCCAATGGTGGGAATGGGCCAAAAGGGGCTCTCAAGGTGAAAGTAGCTCAAGGGTGAGCTAGGGTTTCAAGAGATATTTTGGCAGAGTAAGGGTATACTTGATTGTAGATGTGAAATGAGGGGTCTCCATCACCTATTTATAGTTTTTTGGTGGTGGAGTGTTGGCCCGTGGTTTTGGGAACCATATGGTTTAGGGCAGCTGTATAGGGTTTTTTCCTCCTTTTCCTCCTTTTTTTATATTTTTTATTCCCTTTTTAAAGGGATTTTGCTTTTTAAGAGGAATTTTGGATATTTTTGGAGGAAAAAGGGGTTTTTTAGCCTTTTTTGAGGCTTTTTGATGGTTTTGTGGCCTTTTGGAGGCATTTTAGGCCTTTTGGAGGCTTTTTAGTGGGATTTTTAGGGTTTTTAAGGGAAATATGGTAGGAAAATGGACAAATGAGTCATGTAATGGGGTAGATGAGGCAGTGAACACTTTTTGGGTGTTAACAGATTGCCCCCTGATGTGTGAGGGCAGGAGCTCATCGTATGGCCGATGGACATCATAAGTCATATATGGTTTTCCTGGGATATGGAGAAGAGAGGAAACAAACTGAAGCCCAGAACAATGATCCCGAACAAACTGCAAGAACTAAAAGTACATAACCTCATTAATGGATGAGGAATAATCTGATCATATGGACGAGGCGGGCATTCCCATGCTCGTATCAGGATATAACATAATAATAACAATGGGGTCCAAAAAATGGGGACCTGAAATATACATGACCTCAAATACTGAATGAGGTAGAATCTCAATATATGGACGAGGCAGGCATACCCATTCTCGTATCAAGATACATAAAAAGAACTGTGAGGCCCGAAAAGAGGGACCTGTAAGATACATAGAGAACCACTGTGTACATCATAAGGGTCTAGAGAGGACACAAATCTGGGACATACTGCTGGGCTGACCATGTCTGAGCTGAAGTACTGATACACTGGAATGACAACAGTGCTACTGAGTGTGGTACCAAAGGAACTGATGAGCTGCTGGATCAGAGTGTCAGGGGGTACACTCGCAATGGTACACTGAACTGGAACTGATCTGGGACTGAACTGGGTACTCGAGGAAGCATATAACTGGATGGCTTCCGAATACAATCGCCAACGCAGCCCGGACATCCACGGGAACATATAACTGGGTGTTCCGAAGTGACTCACCAATGTGCTAGAGTCGGGGGAAATCCGGGGTCTTCGACAAATAATGGTAGGGATGTAAATCCTGCGTGATTCTCAACAATGTGATCAAGGTGCTGAAGTCGAGCATGTGAGAAACAACCATTCGGAGAGGCAATGATGACTCCTCTCAGAATGGTCCGTAGGCACTCACCATAGATGGTGATGGGTCCAAGGCGCAGGGACCTCTGGGTCTATCCTCTGTAATAGAGGGGCTGTCGTCGACAGAGGGAGACCTGCAACTATCAAGGCAATGATGTTTCCTTGACAGGAGCGCGAGGCGGAGAACCGAAATGTGATAGTACTGATGGCAGGACTGATAAATGGGGGGGAAATAACTGGGCAAGTAGAGTGGGTGGACTCAAACTTCCTTTGTTCAGAGTATGATAACGGGGATGATCGGGAAACATATGAAACTGACTGGTGGGAAAGGGATCATAGCTGTAATGGATCAAGGATGGTGACTGGGCTGAGGGAGACTCAAGCTGGTATAAAATGGTAGGAGACTGTAGAATACTCTGAACAAAGGTGACCTGATTGGGGGTGCTGCCGAGATGATTGATCATAGTGCCAAGAGGCACGGGGGAACTTCTTCATGGGTTAAGGAACTAGAAGAAGTGAGTGTAAAATGGTACTGTCGTGTGAATTTATACGAGCCCAAGACAGTTCATGCTCATGAGTGCTTTCAATTTTAAGGAGTCTGAAAGCGATAAGAAGACTCTGGAATGGTACTGTCGTGTGGATTTTACGAGCCGAGGACAGTTCATGCTCGTGGTTTCTTTCAATTTTAGAGAGTCTGAAAGCGATAAGAAGACTCCAAGGGGTTGCTTTTTCGTGTGTTAGTCTCCAAGGCCCAAAGAAGCATAAAAGGATGCAATGAAGAACTCTTCTAGCCGGTGTGACTAGAGTATTCCTTTTTTGTAATTAGTCTACCAGGTCCGGAAACGGGGTAAACTTATACCAGATAGATGCCCTTTCAGGTACTTTAACAAGCATGAAAGGAAGCAAGATTGCTCGGCGATCTTTTCATTGTTTTAGGAGTCAGAAAAGAGCTTAACAGAAACTCCCTAAGTGCCTTTTTCGTAAAGGACTTGTCTGGCCCGAAAAAGGGATAAAATTATATCGAACAAAAGGAATGGTCAGGCAAGGAGGAAGTGTTCAATCAAGGAACATTTATGATGACTAGGAACGAGGGTGGGGGGGAACACTGATGGGCCTCCTTGCGGGGTAATGAATGGTGGCAAAATAACGAAATATTTGCAGTATGACAGGAGTGAATGGCTCATGTAAACATGTGGAACAATCCGATGGCAGTCGATGTGGCTCGCAAACCGAGGCAGTAAGGTGTCGGGACACAATGTTGAAACTATACCCAGTGAGAGCGAGAAATGATCTCAAGCATCATCACGAGCTCGAAAAAATGAATCCGGCGATATAAAGAGTGTCAAAAATGGAGAACGACTGATGTGGCACGTAAACCGAGGCGACGTGGGGCGTTTTGGAAAAAATGCCCGAAAAATATGGGGGTGAGAGAGAAATGATCTCAAGCATCATTACCAGCTCGAAAAAATGAATCTGATGATATAAAATATGCAAAAAATGGAGAGCAACCGAAGTGGCACGCAAACCGAGGCGACTAGTGGCGTCTAAAAAATGACGAGAAAAAATAATGCAACGAAGTGACCATCAGGACGGTCTCGTCGTGCTGATTCCAATGGTGGAAACGGTTCAAAAAATGGACTCCGTATGGGTTCATAATGGCCAAAACAAGAAAAAGTCAACGGACTATAAATAGTGAGTGGGTCCAACATGACAAGTGTCATTTGTACTATTTGACTTTGACTAGTGATCAGAGTGGACCAGAGGTGAGGTGGCGTTTCTGGACGATGCGACTGGCCAATTTCAGATCGGGGAGATACAGGTATTCCGTCAAACTCATACCTGCACGTTTTTTGGGTTCGGGGGTGGGTAGTGGGTCCCAGGGGTTATTTGTACGGTCCACGTGGGGTGGACCGCGGGTTTTCAGGAGGGAGCTACGGTCGGAGACCGCGGGTTCCACGGCGGATGACGCGCGTGGAGACCGCGGGGTTCGAATCAGAATACACAATCTGGGACCACGTGTTTCGAGGCTCAACACGCGATTTGGTACCGCGTGTTTGGGACTGACAGTCGCGGTTGTGGACCGCGACTGTGGGCCAAACAGTTGCGGTTGTGGACCGCGACTGTGGGCCAAACAGCCGCGGTCAGAAACCGCGGTAAGGGGGCCTAAAGCCGCATTTTGGAGCGAGCTGTTAGGACTTCCCCGGGGGGGCAAGGTTTATTTCTTTGACGTGAGTCTGATGAGTTTGCCTTGCGTGTTTGACAGGATGCCGCTGGTACTATGGAGAGAGCGGGAGATCCCAGATGAGATAGTGGATTACATACGGGACGATGGTCATGTGCGTGCAGTGTTGGGAATGTGCGGACTGCTGAAGTTCGCGCAGGTACCCATGATGCGTTCGGTAGGGTTGCTGCTGAACCGGCTAGTGAGTTTCTGGGAGCCAGACATACATGCTTTTATGGTGCAGGGTGAGAGAGTGGACCTCACCCTGACTGATGTATATTTCCTGACGGGGTTGCCCTGTTTGGGTAGGGTGGCGGATACACAGCCGCGAGTATCCGCCGATGTGGATATGGAGGACATGCCGGAGCGGTACTGTGCTCCAGAGGCTAGGGTGCATAGGAATGCACTCCGAGTGATAGACCTGCAGGAGCCAGCGATATGGGTGATTGCCGCGTGCGTGGTACGTGTATTGGGGTCCCAGTCACCGGAGAAGGTGTCTGGGGGCCAGATGCAGTTGGTGGAGCGCGTTCTGGACGGGGTCTACTATGCGTGGGGCCAGATGTTCCTGACCTGTGTACAGTGACAGCTGACAGCGGTGAAGGAATATGGCAAGGGGTTTTGCTATGGTTCCTTCCTATGTGTGTTCTTCATGGAGAGGGTACCCACCCTGCGACCACGGGTACCGATCAGGGCAGGAGGTTTGAGGGAGCCGCGGATGGTGTGGTGGGGCGAGATGATGCGCCGTCGTGGTGGCGGCAAGGTTGGTAGATACTTCACACAGGAGTTATACCTGCAGTGGCTACAGATGCCACTACCACTGGATGACTATCCGTATAGGGATATGGACTACACGGGACACCCAGAGGCACCGCGAGCACCAGGGCAGGCATGGGGACCAGACGGTACGTATTGATTTTACTTGCAAGTTATGGATGTCAAGTTTTATATACGATGTGTGTTATGATATATATTGTTACTGACTGATGTGTGATCTATAGATGTGGGTCCAAGACCACCGCCAGGGCACGTGGCGTGTATGGGACATGTGGCGGTACCAGCTCTGCCCGGCCGAGGCGAGGTGCGTCGACGGGATGCAGAGGGGACTTTGGAGTCCGTTCGAGTGCTGCTGGATCGGTTACTAGTTGGAGTAACCGACGAGGGATGGCGGGATGTGGATCCCGATGTAGTTCAGGATTGCATGAGGGCACCCCGAGAGTTCAGATCCATTGCGATCCGGGTGGCTATCTTGGCGGATAAGGCACGGGCACATGAACCCGTAGGGGATGAGGATTTGCCGGAGGAGGAGCGAGGGGAGGACTTAGAGGAAGCCGATGTAGGCAGTGATGCAGGGTATGAATCTCATTAGGGAGTGCAGGGGACTCCCCCCGAGTTTTGTAGCTACGACATGTATTTTATGAGTCTTTAGGGATGTATAGACATTTTTGTGTAGCTGAGTACAGGGGTACTCAGGACATGTATAGCACTGTGACATGTATTTGTTGATATATATATATATATGCACGTGGATGCATCTTTTTTGTGATGTTGTGTTAGTTGTACGCACGTGGATGCGCTTTATGATGTGTTCATATGTTTGTACTGCACATGGATGCAAGTAGTATAGGATGTTGGGCACATGGATGCCCCTTGTGTATGTTATGTGATGTATTGCATATGGATGCAACACCATGTATGTAGGACTAGGCACGTGGATGCCCCTGTATATGAATGTGTTTTTATTTTGTATTGCACATGGATGCAAATGTTTGTGTGATGATAGGCACATGGATGCCCCTTGCAATCTTTTTGGGTTTTTATATATTTTATGAGATGCTATGGGATGATGATGATGCATGATGGAGGTTTTACATGGTATGATTGATGTGCCAATCTAGGATGTTGTTGGCCATTTGATCCGCGACACTATTTTGAGCTCGTGAGACATGGGTGAATGTTATGGATTCAAACTGTCGGCTGAGTTGTTTTGTGCGTAGGAATTTTCTAAAGAGGCAGGGATCACGCACCTGGTAGCAGTTGTTGAGCTGGGAGACAAGAAGCTGGGAGTCAAGGAACACATGAAGGTGACGTATGCCTATCTGGAGGGCAGCAGTCAGGAGACCGGTCACAGCATCATACTCCACCTGGTTATTGGTAGCAACGCCTATGCAGATTCCATCAAGGTGAATCATTTCATGGGAAGGGGAATATAGGACCCACGCTGCAGAATCCAGGTTGGGAGACCAGCGGCTTGCTCCATCGGCAAAGCTAGTGTAATAAGGTGGAAGATGGTCCATCTATGGTCATGCAAAAATGAGGAATGTAAGATCGCGGTAAAAAAGGTGAAAAACAAAAAAGAGAGCAAACTGTACAATGCGGACCAATGGGGCCGTGAATTATTTAGGGATAAAAGCGTTTAAGATACAACCCATTACGAGGGTTGCGCAAAGGGTGACCTTCGAAGTCAGCTAAAATGTATGCCCCCTTGCCGAAACAAGTCTGCATGATGTAAGGGCCTTGCCACATGGATTCGAACTTCCCTTTGCTGGTTTTGTCATGGGCTTGGTCATAGGCGAGGACAAGGTCCCCTTCGTGAAAAGTTCAAGGGTGTATGTGTTTGTCGTAACCAGCTTTGGAGCGGTTCTTGGCAGCTTCAATGGTCTGGAGAGCGGCACGACGGTCTTCATCGGCTTGTTCGAGGGATAGCAGACGTTGCTCAAGTGGGGAGGTATCAGGGAGAAGCTCAACGGCGATATGTAAGGCAGGTATCTGATACTCGATGGGGAGGACAGATTCAACACCGTGAACTAAATGAAACGGGGTAAAACCAGTGGCGGTTTTAGTGGATGTACGGTAAGCCCATAAGGCGGGGAAGAGCATATGGTGCCAATTGGACTTATGTCGGTCAACAGTGCATTGGAGGATGGTCTTTAAGATTTTGTTAATGACCTCTACTTGGCCGTTCCCTTGGGGGTAGTAAGCAGAGGAGGACTGATGTTCGAATTTTAGGAGGGTGGATAACTCGCGCCAAACGGAATCTTCGAAGTGTGAACCATGGTCTGAGACCAACTGTTTAGGAACCCCGAATCGAGTGATAACATGGTTAAAAAGAAATGGGCAGCTGTGTCAGCGATACAATTGAAGGTAGGCATGGCTTCATCCCATTTGGTGAAGTAATTGATGGCGACAATGATGTATTTGTGGCCGTTGGCAGACGGGGGTCTACACTCCATGAAGTCGATGGCCCACTTACAAAATGGACCAACGGTGATGACTGGGTGTAACGGAGCAGGTGGTGTCCGGGCCTTGGGGGAAAAAAGTTGGCAGTTATGGCAATGCTTGACCGCAGTGATGCAGTCGGTGAAAAGTGTGGGCCAAAAGTATTCGGCGCGGATGACCTTTTGGGCAGTGGCCATCCCTGAGAAATGGCCGCCGCAGGCACCGCTATGACAGTCACTAAGGACGTGTTCAGCTTCCTCGTGTGTAAGGCAACGACGAAGAATTGTGTCTACCCCCCGCCGGTAAAGGACATCGCCTAAGAGGAGATATCGAGAGGCCTGGTGACGGATGCGACGACATCCATTACGGGTGACTTTGGGTCTGAACTTCTGCATGCGCAGGTATAACAAAATATCTCCGTACCATGGGTCATCAGACGAGATAGTGAACAAGTGATTGTCGGGTAACTCATCGGAGATTTGTGGAGCCGGGAGAAGGGAAGGTAGATCAGTGATGAGCTGGGAAAGTGCAAGGGCTTTAGTGCTCTTAGGTGTTTGGAAAGTGAGGTCATATTCCTGGAGTATAATGACCCATTTAGCAACACGACCTTGCAGTAGTCGCCGGTTTAGGAGATAGACCATGGGGTTGGAGTCGGCAACGACTGTGGTATGACTAAGTAAGATGTAGTGTCGCAGTTTTTGGATGGAAAAGACCACAGCTAGGGCTAGTCTCTCCTCATATGGGTAACGTAGGGGTGGACCAGACAAGGTATGGCTGACGTAATAAATGACATGCTCCTGGTGAGAAGCGTCTTCTTGAACCAAGACTCCGGACAAAGCATGCTCGGATGCCGAGACGTAGAGGATGAATTCCTGAGAGAAATCTGGAGGAGAGATCAAGGGGGCTTGTGTGAGAGCTTTCTTGAGGGCTCCGAATGCGGCTTCTGCTTGCTCATCCCAGACAAAGGGTACATGGGTACGGAGCAGGCGCAAGAAACCATGAACAGTGGTAGCGTAATCAGGAACGAAATGATGGAGGAAGTTGGATCGCCCTTGCAGAATTTGGAGCTGTCGGAGCGTACGAGGAGAGGGAAGGTCTAAGATGGCTTGGACCTTCAGGGGGTCAACAGCAATTCCTTTCTGGGAAATAACGAAACCCAACAATCGGCCTGCCGGAACGCAAAAGACACACTTGTGTGGGTTCAAGCGGATTTGGTATTTGTGACAACGCAAAAAAACTTGCCGAAGGTCGTTAAGGTGGTCTGATCGTTTCCGGGAACGAGCTGTAAGATCATCAAGATAGACTAGCAGGATATGGACCAAGTCGTGAAAGCAATAGGTCATGGCCCGCTAGAAGGTGGCACCAGCATTTTTGAGGCCGAAAGGAATGACGCGATAGGCAAAGGTGCCCCATGGGGTAGTAAAGGCGGTTTTGTACTGATCCTCCTTTCGGATCTGAATCTGGTTGTATCCGAAAAAACCATCCATGAACGAGAGGACTTCATGCCCCGCACACGCATCGATGAGTTGGTCAATAAATGGCGTAGGGAAGTTGTCCTTGGGACAAGCTCGGTTTAAATATTGGAAGTCAGTGCATACTCTAATGGTGCCTTGTTTTTTGTTAACAGGAACGGGGTTTGAAACCCAGGTGGTATAAGAAAAAGGATAAATGAATCCTGCCTTGCGAAGTTTTTCAATCTCTGCTTTGACTGCGGGTAGCTTGGAAGGATGAATGGGACGCTGTTTCTGACGAATGGGGGGTACATCAGGCCATGTGTCAATGTGGTGCTCTATAATGGCGGGGTCGAGGCCGGGCATCTCAGTATAAGACCAGGCAAAGACATCACGGAATTCCTGGAAGAGTTTTTTGTACTCCTCAATCTCATGCTCACTGCAGGAGGCTCCTAAAGTTATGAGTTCAGGTGTACCTCCTGGTGCAGCGATGTCAATTTGGATGACGGGTGAAATATTGGCCATGTTACCTTCCTCAAAGGCATCCACAGCAGGAATGGGGTCCTTAAACTAGTCGACCTTGGTAGGAAGGAAGTCTTTGGATTCAACCGCAAATTGAGTAGCGGTGCTAGAGGAAGATGCTTCTGGGAGGAAATACGAACGATGGTGCATGTCATCCCAGGGATACTCCGGGGCAGTGAGTGCCTCAAGAATCTCCTCATCAGTATGAAAAGTTTGGGCCATCAAATCGGTTGACGAGGGAATGGTAGTTGAAGAGATCATGTAAATGGTGTTGACCTCCCCGGATGGGGGTGAGATCGGGGGGTGAATCTCTTCAATGGTGGGTGGTGCCGTCTCAAGATCCAGATTGTTCATCTCATAGAGAGTTGCTCTGTAATCGGGGAGATCGGGACAGTGATGTGAGTAATGCCCGTAAACACCGCATATGGCACAGGGGTGGTTAGTGCGCAGGGATTTGTCGCGAGGCTTAGGGGTGGGGTCTAGTTTGACAACCGTGATATTGGGGTCATTGTCAAGCATCTGCATGTATTCTTGTAATGCCGGTAACTGTGGACATTGATGAGTCGCATGGCCTAACTCATCGCACAATGAGAATTTGGGAGGAGCACGAAACACGGGGGGGTTTTTGACTGGCTTGGGAGGTGGGACAGTAGTGTAAGGTTGGGGGCCTCTGCCCCCAGTGGGTTTGGGAGGAGGAGGGGGATTCATGGAGGATGAAGGGGTAGAGACACCGGGGGGTGGCTGAGTGGTAGTAGCCATGGGTTGCACCTGTTGGAGGACGACGCTTGGTGTCGGCGGGGGAACGGGAGGCAAAAGATACCAGACGGGTAATCCCAAGGTTAAGCCAGGGAGGCTAAGGGTAGCCATGACCGGGGTGCTTACTACTCCCGAGGGAGGGACTAGGAATGGGATTGTGTGGATAGGTGTAACACCAATGTGGCTAGGTACCAATGGTGGTTTAGGCAACAACGGTGGTTGATTGTTAGGTGCTTGGTTATCGTGGGAAAGGGTACATAAGTCAGACACTTCGGGCGTAGATGACGGGGGAGGAATGGATTGGAAGGTAGATGTCATCAACGGGTCTAAGTAAACTCCAGGTTCCAAAGAGGAAAAAAATGAGGTAGCGTCACCATTAATAGGTTTTTCAACCATGGGGAGAACATTTTCGGGTGCAGCGGGGGCATTTGGATTGTAGTAAGTGAGTTGGTCGATCTTGACCACGCGTCCGTCATGGGGAAACATTATGGTACGAAAGACAGAGGAAGCTACTGCCCGCATAGCATACATGTAGCTGCGACCAAGTAAGAGGTTGTAATCAAGCTGGGCGTTGATGACCTCTATGTCAATGAGGACGGTTTTACCACCTAACTGGATGGGGACATTGGCTAGGAGACCTTGGGGCTGAGCCGAACGACCGTCGTAGGCGCGTAATGTAGTGGTGGACTGCTGAAGGGTAGGGGATCCCAAATTCTGCCATACGAATGTGGACATAACGCATGTGGAGGCACCTTCATCGATGATGCACCAATGGATGACAAGATTCCGAACGGAAACAGAAACTTGGAATGCTAAGGTGGAAGGCAAGCGGGGTTCGTACTGGTCCAAATCAAATGCCATCAAATTCAAATAATTCGGGTCAATAGCCCCAATGGCTGAGAGTAAATTCTTGCGCTGGGAAGGGCAGTTTTTCAAAACTTCTAACGCAGACATGGCTGCGGGGGATTGGGCTAAGTCGTCTCCAAGGTTATAGTTTGACGCAGCGCGCACATTGGGGTTATTATTGATACGGCGAAGTGGGAAACGAGGTGCTTTGGATGCGCCATCTATTGGGGGTAGAGGGATACGTAACGCTTGATTAGTGGGATGAGCGTTAGTGGTTTTATCGACGGGAGGGGCTTCAGAGGTGGAGCCATATTGGTTCCAACGGGTTTGGAGGTTGACATCAGTGGATGACATCATCAACAAGTGGTGGGTACCTGATTCAAACATGGGTTGATCAGGAGCGGTGTAAGTGATCTGTTGTTGGGGTGGCGCATTGGCCTGAGGGGGAGCCAACGGTTGAGTGTTCACTACGCCTTGGTTGGGTAAGGGGTTTTGCAACACTAAAGGTGGCTGCTGAGGTTGTGGGGGGTTGGGTGGTGCTTGAGGAGCCGCATGCCCTTGGCGATGGGCATCATCAACCCAAAGTTTTCGAGCTCACTCCAAGTGTGGGCAAGCATGTGTGTAGTGGCCATAGACCCCGCAAATAGAACAAGGATGGTTCGTTCACAAATTAGGGTTTTTAGCCTGCTTGGGCGGGCGATCAGGGTTTTGGTTAGCGGGGGCCACATTATTGTTGTCTGGGGGATTAGGCGGTTGACCACCTTGGTCTTTAGGTTAGTTGTTCCCACAATTACGGCCCTTGCCACGGTTTTATTGGCCCTGTTTGCGCTGGTCGTTCTGGTTTTGCTACTGATTTTGTTGGGCGTACACTTGCCCTTGGGCAGCAGGTGGGTTTTGGGGTTGTGCAAGTGCGGGAGAAGGCTGTGGTGGATGATATGTAGGTGGAGGCAGCGCAGGTGCGACACCTTGAGGGGGTTGCTGATATGTCTGCGGAGTAGGTTGTGGATTTGCCGCGGGGGCTGCCTGTGGCGAGTAATAAGCGGGTTGGGCCTGGGAAGGTGCAGGAGTTGGTGCAGCCTGCTGGTGGTAATAGGCGGGTTGGGCCTGAGAAGGTGCAGGAGCTGGTGCAGCCTGTTGGTGGTAATAGGGCTGAGGTACGACCGGGGGGGGTAAGCGGGGGGCGTATGACCGAAGCACTGAGGTGGACAGGTGGGTCCATGGGAATGATGGTGATGTGTCATAGGAGCATACGAGTTGGTGGCCCCAGATTGTGAGGTATTCCGCGAAAGGTCGGGGCCAGGGGTAGGACGTGCTATGGAAAAGGGTTGGGGATGCGAAGAAACATGGCCGATGATGCCGTCCGCAGCATGGGATGCCCCCGGCGCATCGTGCTGGGAGGAATCGCCGCGAGGGGCGTCAGGAATAATGGTATAAAGGTAACTCGACTGGGCATAAATGAGTTCGAACTGCTGTGCCTTAAGGATGGCCTCTTCTTCAGACTGGGGTCTTTCATAAGCTACATCCTTAGCAATGACAGGAAGAAGGGACTTGAGGAACCAATCTAGGAAGATACGGTCGTCTAATTTGATCTTGCATAAGCTACGGCATCTACGCCACTCATGAATGTGGTCCGTGATGTGGGTAGCCGTGTTTTGTCTGCAAGATAGGAGAATCTCAATGCCCGCGTCGTAGCGGACCGGTAATTGGAAGAACTGCAGGAAGGTTGAGGCAAGGGAAGTAAAGGTAGCATGGGTCCCATGGGGTTGCTCGATATACCACTTAGCTGCAGAGCCAGTGAAGGTGCGTTGTAACAAACGAAGGCGAACAGAGTCATCCACTATGGAGTTGGAGGAACACCATAGATGGAAGGACATAATATGGTTTTGAGGGTCCTCACCTGCCTTGCCCTCGAACTTAGGGATGTCAAAGGGGAGCTTGGTAGGCATGTGAGGCCATGCAGGGTTGTGTCGGATAGGATCATTTGTCAGTATGGCTAGGTCAGGCAGGTTGAGCCTAGCCATGAATGGCAGACTGGAAGAAGGATGTGACACAGTAGTGGGTTGGAGCAAGTTGGGGCCAATGCCCCCAAGTGGAGGGACAGGGTTTGGGATGTTGCCCCCAAGTGGGGGAACTAAGGTATAGGAGGGTCCTGCGCCACCATGGGTGGTGTGAGTCACTGGTGGAGTGGTGGTAGGTATTCCAGGTACTGGAATGGGTATGGTGACCGGAATGAGGGCATACCCAAAATAGGTGTGGTAACTGGTGTAGTGGTGGATGTGCCACCAATGGTCCCTACAAGGAAAGGGGTGGAAGTCATGCCAGCCATGGGGCTAGTAGGGGCAGTGTAAATGGGGTTCTCAGACTCTTCCTCCGAATCGGAGGTAAAGTAAGGGGCGTCAATATCGGGTGACGAAGTCCTATGCCGTTGACGAGTGGAGTCACGTGACAAGGCTCGAGATCTATGATAAGTGGTATCAAGTGATGATGATCTGTGTCAATGACGGGTGGTGTCAAGTGAACCATGCTGTGGGAGCTCGCCCCTGAGGCGCCAAGAATGTCTCGGGGACTCAATGGTGATGGATGGTGTCAAATCTCTGTGGGTTGGGGTGAGTAAAAAACAGCTCAAAAATCCTAATGCAACCGAGTGTGCAGAAGGAGAGCTCAAAAACAAGGCACTCAGGCCAACAACCAACTCAAAACACCTACTGTAACAACTGTGCTACAATAAGTGGAGTACCAACAAAATGGTCAGAATACCAACAAGCCGTAGGTTTCCTAAAAATAAAAAATGGTGGACTCACTAGACCAAAAGGAGGTAAGGGAGCATGCAAACACCTAACTAAAAAGTATTCTGACTCAACTAGACATATCCTCTGCAAGGTGATGAAATCCAAGTCAGACAATATGAATAGGAAAGTCCAGTGGCTAAGATATCCCCCTACCGGGAGGGATACCGGGTAGTCAATCCTAGAAGAATGGCAACTAAGATACCCCGTTCATGACATGTCCAGAATGGTGAATCTGCCGTTTGGTCCTTTTACCGCAATACCCCTATACAGGGATATCCCGAGAACTGCGAAAGGTAGCCCTTCGGTTACTGAATGGAGTGCGGTATTCCACTCAGGCCTCCGGGACCAGTCTCGCGACTTCAACCCTCCTAGGGGAGAGGCCCTCTGGTAAACTGGTTGTGACCGTGCCAAAAAGTACTAGGGGATTTTGGTTCCCTAATTGGACAACAACTATGTCTCAAGTGTAAGTAACCGAGGGGTGTTATTGGAATTCTATCCCCCCGATCCTACCTAACTACAAAGATTCTTTTGTGTTCCCCAAGTGGGGTTAGAATATTGGTTGAGTTAAGTAGTTTTTAAGGCTCACTTGAATTATGTGACAGAGTGTGTGCTTGTTAGATGATGATGAACCCAAGTAGAAAGTGCCACTAGGGAGGGCAACTTTCTATCTAGCAATAACAATACAGAAATTAACTTTTAAAATGTACAATTTTCTTTTTCCAATTTAAAATGCTAAAAATGAAAAAACGGTTCTGTAAATGAAGCAGAAATAAAAATTGCAGAAAAATGCTGTAAGGAAGGGTGGCTGCAGGTAGGACAGAGGGCTGTGCTGGTGCAGAAAATAGTGCAACAAAGTTCTGGGTTCAAAACAGAGAAAAATGGAGGAAACAGACCGCGGGTTTTGGGCAAATCTGAGCGGTCGGACCGCGGAAAACAACTGAACAGTCGCAGGCGGGTTGCGGGTTTTGGGCTGAAAAATGACGAAAGGCGCCAGCGGGTTGCAGGAAACTGGCCGAAAGCCGCAGGCGGGACGCAGGAAATATGCCGAAAGGCACCGGCGGGTTGCGAGAAACTGGCCGAAAGCCGTAGGTGGGACGCAGGAAAGACGCTGAAAGGCGCCGGCGGGTTGTGGGAAACTGGCCGAAAGCTGCAGGGAGCATGCAGAAAAAATGCCGAAAGGCGCCGGCGGGTTGCGGGAAACTGGTCGAAAGCCACAGGAGGGACGCAGGAAAGACGCCGAAAGGTGCCGGTGGGTTGCGGGAAACTGGCCGAAAGCCGCAGGCGGGATGCAGAAAAAAGGGTAATAGCCGCAGATAGACCGTCCCAAATAGGCTAATAGCCGCAGCTGGATCGCAGGTAACAGACTGAAAACAGTTGGCAGGTTGCTGGAAACAATCTGAGAGCCGCGGTTGGGTCGTAGGTAAGTGCCTGAAAGACGCGGTCGGAACGCGACTATGGGGGGAAAAATGTGGTATACGGTGGCCGAAAGGGACAGCCGAACAGAAAAAAATATTTAAAAATTGTAACCAGAAATTCAAACCTAGGGGAGTCGCCAAAACTGTAGCTAGGGTTTTACCCCTAGCTTGTGCAAATGAGCACCTACTAAGGAGAAATGACTCCTTAGTAGCAGTTCAGTAAATGTAAACTAAAATGCTAAAACAGAAATATAAATTACTCTAAACATGTGCATGAAACAGAAAAAATAAGATGTAAAGAATGGCTTTTGTATTAATTTTACCTCCAATGTGAAGGTTGGTGAAGCTCTTGCAATGTTCCAAGAGGGTTGCTCCAAGCTCCAATTTGCTCCTTCTCTTTCTCCAATGGTGGGAATGGGCCAAAAGGGGCTCTCAAGGTGAAAGTATCTCAAGGGTGAGCTAGGGTTTCAAGAGAGATTTTGGCAGAGTAAGGGTATACTTGATTGTGGATTTGAAATGAGGGGTCTCCATCACCTATTTATAGTTTTTTGGTGGTGGAGTGTTGGTCCATGGTTTTGGGAACCATATGGTTTAGGGCAGCTGTATAGGGTTTTTTACTCCTTTTCCTCATTATTTTATATTTTATATTCCCTTTTTAAAGGGATTTTGCTTTTTTAGAGGAATTTTGGATATTTTTGGAGGAAAAAGGGGTTTTTTAGCCTTTTTTGAGGCTTTTTGATGGTTTTGTGGCCTTTTGGAGGCATTTTAGGCCTTTTGGAGGCTTTTTAGTGGGATTTTCAGGGTTTTTAAGGGAAATATGGTAGGAAAATGGACAAATGAGTCATGTAATGGGGTAGATGAGGTAGTGAACACTTTTTGGGTGTTAACACTTACACTAGATGGGAAGTCAAGAAAGACTAGTGGGCATGTATTCATGGATTACAGACCAGGTTCAGTGGTGTATCACTTCACAAACTTGATCGTTGGCACAAACATCCATATTCAGACAATGTCAAGCAAGAGCTCAACCAAGGTACGCTACTACCTGCCTCGTTCAGAGCACGAGAGATTGATGGAGACAATTATCAACATCAAGGAGCCAGATGGATTTATTGAATGAGGCCAGTCAACTTTACATAAGAGAAAGAATTGCATCAAAGAATTTTATGTTCTAGATCGAGGTATGTGTAGTTTTATGTTATTTCATTGGTACATGCATTTTTTGTTGATACATACATACATACATGTCTTTCCCTATGTTTTTTATTTTTCCTATATGTATTAAACTGGTTCATAATTCTCTTTTATGTTGAATAAAATGGTGATGTGATTTGGATCAAATTTGAGTAAATTGAGTTAGTATTTTCTTAAATATATCTATTTATGTTTGTAGCATTTGAAGATAGTGGTTTTGATAGGTTCTCAAGATTAGAATTACCTAGGTTTTAGAAAATGTTTTGAAGTACATAGTCTATTACAATGGTCTTGAAAATTTAACTTGGTAGATGAAACCTTCTAGGAATCCATGTATGAATAGAAGGGTCTTGCACTTGGGGTAGGGAGTTATCATAAGGTTTCAAGGGTGGTATTTTTGAGATCTATACTTGAGAGGGACTTGTCATCATCGTAGATAACCAATTAGAGGGACTTGTCATCATCATCACCAACATCATCTATCATCACCAACATCATCTCTAAGCTCCTCATCAACATCTCCATCATCACCATCTTCTTCATCATCACCATCACAATCACCACCATCATCAATGTCTTCATCATCGCCACCATCGTCAACATCTTCATCATCGCCACCATCTTCATCATCATCATTAACTCTAACTCTAACCCTAATTCAATTTCCTTCTATAAATCTAGCCCCAACCCTCACCCAAACCCTAGCACTAATCCATCTTCTTCATCATCGCCATCACCATCACCATCACTGTCACCATCACCATCACCGTCACCATCACCATTGCAGAGTTGGCCCCCGTGTGCGAAAATTGCACACTCCCTCACTGAGCAAAACCATAGTTTCCAAGATGGATATACAAGATGGCACTGGGGCCAAAGGACCGAAGGAGAGGGGCACCCCTAGCACTATCCCAGTGTCCTGAATCCAACGGAGTCGACGGTTTGTCGATCGGAGCCACGGTCGTCATTCTATGGCTCGTTCCGTCTCGCATCCAAAAGGCCTTCAGGGACACCTGCTGGATACCTGCCGGGGGCATAGAAGTCCAACCGTGCAACAAAACCGGGCTCCGGGGAGTCCTGCAGGTGTGTGTAAGTAGGTTCCGGCCGGGAACGCTAGCCATAAGTGCCCGATGGGTGATTTTCTAGAGTTGACCCCCGTGTGAAAAAATTGCACACTCCCTCACTGAGCAAAACCCTAGTTTCCAAGATGGACATTCAAGATGGCACCAAGGCAACGGGACTTGAGGAGAGGGGCACCCCTGGCACTATCCTGGTGTCCTGAATCCAACGGAGTCGACGGTTCATCGATTGGATCCACATTCGTCATTCTATGGCTCGTTCTGTCTCGCATCCAAAAGGCCTTCAGGGACACCTGCTCGATACCTGCCAGGGGCATAGAAGTCCAACCGTGTAGCAAAACCGGGTTCCGAGGAGTCGTGTAGGTGTGTCTTGGTAGGTTCCGATTGAGAACACTAGCCATAAGTACCCACTGGATGATTTTCCAAAGTTGACCCGAATGTGGGGGCCATCCAAATTTTCTCAAGGGGGCCATTTCTTATCTGGAGGCCCTCAGGCGTGCGTGGCCACCGTGGACAGGTTCACTGTGGCTACATGGACCTGTGGGGGCTGAGAGAATCCAAGTCCACTCACCGGTTTGGGTTCCATGGCCCCGAGGAAAATCCTCCAGGTGTCCCTGAACGGCCCCGGGGTGCCCGACTAAAATGCCCATGGCACCTGGACCATGGCTCAGTTCGCGAATCCATTGACTCTGGCGAGTTCGAGAAGGCAGGTTTCAACTAGGGGACCCCCCACAGTGTCCCCAGAAGACCCGAAAGTAGTGCCAATGAGCCATCTCTGGAGCTAGGGTTTTGCTCAGTGATGGCCATCCAAATTTTCTCAAGGGGGCCATTTCTTGTCCGAAGGCCCCCGGGCGTGCATGGCCACGGTGGACAGGTCCACTATGGCCACATGAACCTGTGGGGGAAAACGGAATCCAAGTCCGCTCTCCGGTTTGGGTTCCGTGGCCCCAGGGAAAATCCTCCAGGTGTCCCTGAACGGTCTCGGGGTGCCCGACTAGAATGCTTGTGCCACCCAGACTGTGGCTCGGTTCACGAATCTGTTTACTCCGACGGGTCAAAGACAGTGGGTTTCAGCTAGGAGACCCCCCATAGCATCCCCCAAAGACCTGAAAGAGGTGCCAACATGCCATCTCCGGTGCTAGGGTTTTGCTCAGTGATGGCCATTCCTGATTCGCTCAAGGGGGCCATTTCTCGTCCGGATGCTCCCGGGCATGCGTGGCCACCGTGGACAGGTCCACAATGGCCACGTGGACCTATGGGGGCTGATGGAATCCAAGTCCGCTCACCGTTTTGGGTTTCGTGGCCCCGGTACAAATCCTCTAGGTGTCCCTGAACGGCCCCGGGGTGCCCGACTAGAATGCCTGTGGCACCCGCACCTTGGCTCAGTTCGCGAATCCGTCGACTCTAGCGGGTCCGGGATGGCGGGTTTCAGCTAGGGGACCCCCCACAGCATGCCCCGAAGACCCAGAAGCAGTGCCAATGGGCCATCCTCGGAGCTAGGGTTTTGCTCAGTGAAGGCCATTCTAGATTCGCTCAAGGGGGCCATTTCTCGTCCGGAGGTAGAAGAAGATCAATTTTTGACAAAACAATGTAGCTAGCAAAAGAAGATCAATTTTCAACAAAACAATGTAGTTATTATATGTGGAGGCAGCGGTTTCCATGGAAAACGAGTGTAGGGTTGAGCAAAGGAAAGATGTTGGGAAATGGGCTATTACATTAGCTTTTCCGATGAGAAAGTGGTTTACAGAAGGAAATATGGCGGTTGTAGGTATATATGATTTTTTTCCAACGAAATAGGATTTCCCTCGGAAGAAAAACATATATACCTACAGCCGTCAAAGCATAGATACCTACAGCTGCCCATCGGAAAAGCCAATGTAATAGCCCATTTCCCAACATCTTTCCTCTGCTCAACCCTACAATCGTTTTCCACAGGAAACTGCTGCCTCCACATGTAATAACTACATTGTTTTGTCAAAAATTGATCTTCTTCTGCTAACTACATTGTTTTGTCAAAAATTGATCTACTTCTGCCTCCAAATGAGAAATGGCCCCCTTGAGCGAATCTGGAATGGCCTTCGGAATTCTATTCGGGCACCCTCGGGCCATTCAGGGACACTTTGGGCATTTTCTCCACCATTTCGGACCCTCCGGAGTCGACGGATTCGCGAATCGAGCCACGGTCTAGGTGCCATGGGCATTCTAGTCGGGCACCCCGGGGCCGTTCAGGGACACCTGGAGGATTTTCCCTGGGGCCACGGAACCCAAACCGGCGAGCGGACTTGGATTCCGTTGGCCCCCACAGGTCCACGTGGCCATTGTGGACCTTTCCATGGTGGCCACGCATGCCCTGGGGCATCCGGACGAGAAATGGCCCCCTTGAGCGAATCTGGAATGGCCATCACTGAGCAAAACCCTAGCTCCGGAGATGGCTCATTGGAACTGCTTTCGGGTCTTTGGGGGACACTGTGGGGGTCCCATAGCTGAAAACCGCCGCCCCAGACCCGCCGGAGTCGATAGATTCATGAACCGAGTCATGGTTCGAGTGCCACGGGTATTCTAGTTGGGAACCCTGGGGCCGTTCAGGGACACGTGGAGGATTTGCCCCAGGGCCACGAAACCCAATCCAGCGAGAGGACTTGGATTTCGTCACCTCCCACAGGTCAACGTGGACATTGTGGACCTGACCACGGTGGCCATGCATGCCCGTGGGCATCCGGACGAGAAATGGCCCCCTTGAGCAAATTCGGAATGGCCATCATTGAGCAAAACCCTAGCTCCGGAGATGGCTCGTTGGCACCACTTCCGGGTCTGCGAGGGACGCTGTGGGGGGTCCCCTAGCTAAAATCCGTCGTTTTGAACACTCCAGAGTCAATGGATTCACGAACCGAGCCACGGTCTGGGTGCCATGGGCATTCTAGTCGGGCACCCCAGGGCCATTCAGGGACACTTGGAGGATTTGCCCCGGGGCCATAGAACCCAAATCGGTGAGCGGACTTGGATTCCGTCAGCCCCCAAAGGTCCACGTGGCCATTGTAGACTTGTCCACGGTGGCCACGCACGCCCAGGGGCATCCGGATGAGAAATGGCCCCATTGAGTGAATCTGGAATGGCCATCACTGAGCAAAACCCTAGCTCCAGAGATGGCTCATTGGCACCGCTTCCAGGTCTTCGAGGGACGCTGTGGGGGGTCCCCTAGCTGAAACCCATCATCCCGAACCCGCCTGAGTCAACGGATTCGTGAACCAAGCCACGGTCCGGGTGCCACGAGCATTCTACTCGGGCACTCCAGGGTCGTTCAAGGACATCTAGAGGATTTTCCCTGGGGCCACTGAACCCAAACCGATGAGCGTACTTGGATTCCGTCGGCCCCCACAGGTCCACGTGGCCACAGTGGACCTATCCACAGTGGCCATGCACGCCTAGGTGCCTCTGGACAAGAAATGGCCCCTTGAGAAAATTTGGATGGCCCTCACATTGGGGTCAACTTTGGAAAATCGTCTAGCGGGTACTTATGGCTAGCTTTCCCAACAGGAACCTACCTAGACACACCTACACGACTCCTCGAAACCTGGTTTTGCTGCATGGTTGGACTTCTATGCCCCCGGCAAGTATCCAGCAGGTGTCCCTAAAGGCCTTTTGGATGCGATACGGAACGAGCCATAGAATGACGACCGTGGCTGCGATCGACAAACCATCGACTCCATTGGATTCAGCACGCCGGGATAGTGCTAGGGGTGCCCCTCCCCTCCGGCCCGATGGCCTTGCCCTCATTTTGAACGTCCATATTGGAAACTAGGGTTTTGCTCAGTGAGGGAGTGTGCAATTTTTTCACATGGGGGTCAACTTTGGAAAATCATCCAGCGGGTACTTGTGGCTAGCGTTCCCAACTGGAACCTACCTAGACACACCTACACGATTCCCTGAAACCCATTTTTGCTGCACGGTTGGACTTCTATGCCCCAGGCAGGTATCCAGCAGGTGTCCCTGAAGGCGTTTTGGATGCAAGATGGAACAAGCCATAGAATGACGATCGTGGCTCCGATCTACGAACTATCGACTTCGTTGGATTCAGCACGCCTAGATAGTGCTAGGTGTGCCCCTCCCCTCTGTCCTGGTAACCCCGCCCTCATCTTGTACGTCCATCTTGGAAACTAGGGTTTTGCTTAGTGAGGGAGTGTGCAATTTTTGCACACGGGGGTCAACTCTGGAAAATCACCCACCGAGAACTTGTGGCTAGTGTTCCTGGCTGCAACCTGCCTAGACACACTTGTAGGACTCCCCAGAGCCTGGTTTTGCTGCACGGTTGGACTTCTATGCCCCCGGCAGCTATCCAGCAGGTGTCCCTGAAGGCCTTTTGGATGCGAGATGGAACGAGCCAGAGAATGACGACTGTGGCTCCGATCGACGAACCGTCGACTCCGTTGGATTAAGGACGTCGGGATAGTGCCAGGGGCGTCCCTCTCCTCCAATCCTGTGGCCCCGGTACCATCTTGGAAACTAGGGTTTTGCTCAGTGAGGGAGTGTGCAATTTTTGCACATGGGGTCAACTCTGCAAAATCGTCCACCGGGCACTTATGATGATGATGATGGTGATGGTGATGGTGATGGTGATGGTGATGGTGATGGTGATGGTGATGAAGATGATGATGATGGAGAAGATGATGATGGAGATGTTGATGAGAAACCTAGAGTTAGAGTTAGAGTTAGAGTTAGAGTTAGAGTTAGGGTTAGGGTTAGAGTTAGAGTTAATGATGATGATGGATATGGTGGTGATGATGAAGATGTTGATGATGATGGTGATGGTGACGGTGACGGTGATGGTGATGGTGATGGTGAGGATGAAGAAGATGGCTTAGTGCTAGGGTTTGGGTGAGGGTTAGGGCTAGAGTTATAGAAGGAAATTGAATTAGGGTTAGAGTTAGAGTTAATGATGATGATGAAGATGGTGGTGATGATGAAGACGTTGACAGTGGCGTTGATGGTGATGGTGAGGATGAAGAAGATGGTTTAGTGCTAGGGTTTGGGTGAGGGTTAGGGATAGAGTTAGCGTTAATGATGATGATGAAGACATGACGATGATGGTGACGGTGATGGTGATGGTGATGGTGATGGTGAGGATGAAGAAGATGGCTTAGTGCTAGGGTTTGGGTGAGGGTTAGGGCTAGAATCATAGAAAGAAATTGAATTGGGGTTAGAGTTAGAGTTAATGATGATGATGAAGACATGATGATGATGGTGATGGTGATAGTGATGGTGAGGATGAAGAAGATGGCTTAGTGCTAGGGTTTGGGTGAGGGTTAGGGCTAGATTTAGAGTTAATGATGATCATAAAGACATGATGATGATGGTGACGGTGACGGTGATGGTGATGGTGATGGTGAGGATGAAGAAGATGGCTTAGTGCTAGGGTTTGGGTGAGGGTTAGGGCTATAATCATAGAAGGAAATTGAATTAGGGTTAGAGTTAGAGTTAATGATGATGCTGAAGACATGATGATGATGGTGATGGTGACGGTGATGGTGATGGTGATGGTGATGGCGAGGATGAAGAAGATGGATTAGTGCTAGGGTTTGGGTGAGTGTTAGGGATAGAGTTATAGTTAATGAGGATGATGAAGACATGATGATGATGGTGACAGTGACGGTGATGGTGATGGTGATAGTGAGGATGAAGAATATGGCTTAGTGCTAGGGTTTGGGTGAGGGTTAGGGCTAGAATCATAGAAGGAAATTGAATTAGGGTTAGAGTTAGAGTTAATGATGATGATGAACACATGATGATGATGGTGATGGTGATGGTGATGGTGAGGATGAAGAAGATGGCTTAGTGCTAGGGTTTGGGTGAGGGTTAGGGCTAGAATCATAGAAGGAAATTGAATTAGGGTTAGAGTTAGAGTTAATGATGATGGTGATGGTGATGGTGACGGTGATGGTGATGGTGAGGATGAAGAAGATGGTTTAGTGCTAGGGTTTGGCTGAGGGTATGTGCAAGGGTTTGTGAAGATGGTTTGGAAATAGTTCTTCATTGAATCTCATAATTTTCCTATAAATCAAAGCCATGGGTTAGACTTGAAGAAGAGAATAATTGTAAGGTCATGTGGGAAGAAAGAGCTTGGAGAGCAAACACCTCATTCTCTCATCTTAACCATTCATTGTATTTATTCTTACTTGAGTTATTTCATTAAGGAAGTAAGTGTTCTTCAATCATTATAGCTAGAGAGAGATTTTAATAAGGAAAATGACCCATCCCAAGGAGAGTGTTGGAGCTAAATTGCCTCAAATCATTTTTTCTCAAATGATGTTACACATTTGTATGCTTTTCCATTTGAAGAATATATGAGTTTTGTTTTTTCCATCCATTCATTGTATTTGAATTACATTCTTGTATTTAATATTATGATATGATTGCTTGCATGCTTCTTAGTTATTTATTTTCTATTATAGTACTCTCATGCTTGTCAAATAAATAACCATTGTATATTGTCTCGCTCACAACTTGGATATATTAACAAAGTTTTCTCATCATTGCAACAAAATCCCTAAAATAGATTGACTACTCCATTTTGGGTTTAGAATTTTGATCAGTTAATCTTACTTACTAGGTTGTTTTTAGTTGTTTTCTAACCTCTAGTGACATGCAAAGTCATTAACTAGCATGCAAACTCACTTAGCAACACTTGTGACGAATCAAGATTTTTGGAATTTTATTTTGCATGATCTTGGTGACTTGCACATTTTTTCTCTTTTTCTCAGAAGAGTTCAATGGTAGAATCCCTAATTTTCATTAATGTTCAATAGTTGCCAATGTAATATGCATGCAAATTCATTTCATAGGAAGTGTAACTATTTACTTGTGTAACTTGCATAGTTATCTTTGTAACAAGTCGTGAATTTTTAAATTAAATCACTTAAGGGATAGAAGGTGGACTCATAATTCCTAAGTGTCTAATCACATAAATGGATTATCATTTGTCATTTGCACATGGATTCATAACTAAGGGAACTATATACTACCTTTTGAATTGTTATTTTTATTTATATTATTTAAACTCATCTCAAAATAATAGTTAAGAATTTAATCAATTACCACTTGTAGTCATTTCCATTATGTCACGTCCCCTCCCATCGTTCCCGAGCAAGGCAGAGAACATGACGCTAAAACCACTTGCGCAAGTTTGGTAACTTATAGAATGTAAATGATTAGATGATTGTAAACATTCATTCAATAAACCATAAACATTTAGGATATGTTGTGTGTAATTGCTTAAGACAAATTTGTAAAATAATAACCATTCAAATAACATGCAATTAACACTATGATCCACAGATGCGAGTTCTGAATCGAAGACAAAATCATGTATGCAAAAATGTAATCAAGGACAAACTCATATACACAAGTGCAAATCCATCTATTAATATGCAAAAATGATGCAATGATGTACAATTTTTGGAAAAATGGAACATCGTTCCTAGCGTCTATATAATGGCAACTTGTGCCCCAGACAAAAAAAGGCAACTCGTGCCCTATACAAAATATGGCCCATGGTGCCTTGTACAAAATATGGCAACTCGTGCCGAAAATGCCACATCGTGGCTACTGTACATAGGAGGGTCTCTCAATCCTCCTGCTCACCCTTGGAGCTCCCAGGTGCATCTCCAAAATCAATCTTCCTCTTCTTCGTGCTAGAGGAAGCTGGGTCCTTCCGGCGTCTTTGAGCACGTCCCCCTGAGCCCTGAAACAACAACAATAATATGTCAACTTTTCCTGGCAATTATACAAGTATAAAACATAATTTCAAACTAAAAATAGTTTTCAAATCTTGGATAACTCACCGCATGCGAGACTGTAAGTCGTGAGAGGGTCTCACTCCTCCGTGATCCAAGTCTATCGGCAATGCCACCCTACAACATTTAGAACAATTAGATCAATGCTGAAACTAGATGCATATAGTAATTTCCGTTAAAATTGAACGAGAGTTAAATGATAAACTAGTCAATCTCACCGTGAACAAAATCGGCTGGTCTTCGGGGATGGAGGATGGAGCAGTCGACTGGACAGCCTGCTCCGATGATAGGGTGGACGGTAAAGGGGAGGATGTGGCCACATCAACATTGGCTACACCACTGGGGGTAACAGTGGAAGAAGGGGGTGTGGCAGGAGGAGGCATGGACTGGGGTGGGGGAAGTGGAGATGTACATCTAGGGCTATAAACCCCAATTGGCTGTAGTATGGATGGGAACACCCTGGAAGGGGAAGCAAGTGTGGTGGGGGGCGAGGTTTGTGTTACGGTATAGGGATGGGTGACTATGGATGGGTGGTGTGCCGTGGTCGGATGGGGGAGGGTGGGAACATGGGAAACTGATACGGAGGTGGAGCTGGCTATGATGCGTAAGGGGGAGCTGGATCGAATTGTGGTGCTATATAGTAGGGGGGGGGCTGGATGGAAGGGGTTGGGGAATGGGGCGTGTATGCCAGGGGATACAAATGGCATATAGGGTGGCCAAAAGGTCGGGGAGGGAGGAATATTGGCACCGGCAGGCCGAGGTGCTCGCACCTGCATACACATTTATAAGTTCATGGTTTAATATACAAAAATATAAATATACTTAGAAAAGTCATCGTATTTGAAATTAAATTTATGCTTTAATACACACAATACCTACGCACGGGGAGAACTGCTGGTCCCCGGTGGCGGTGTCTGGTCGCTGGAGCCCGCGGACACCTGTGCGAACACTACAATTTTTAGACTGAATTTATAAAAACAATATTAACAATATTAAACACAATGAAAATGAGAATGACAACGATGGTACTTAGAAAACATGACTGCAATAAATTTATATTCAAGTTAGATGGTATCCAATATTCTGAAAGGGTAGAAGGTGGCATGGAATGAAATTAAAATTAAATAAGATGAGAGGGCATAGAAGGTGACATGGTGAGGTTTTCCTTTTCTAGAGTCATCTCCATGAGTAGGTGAGCTTTTCCTTTTCTAGAGTCATCCCCATGAGTAGGTGAGATTTTCCTTTGGCCCTACAGAGATGTGCACTGTCTCATAAGCAAATGGAATTCATGTCCATTTACAAATTTGAATTGGAAACCTATGTAATGTGTTTGGGTTCTTGGTGAAGAGTTCCTAGGTTTTTATGTCTTCTTATAGATTTGTAGTTTCCTAGAAGCTTGATTCACCCAGTGGAAAAGTATTTGCATCCCTAGAGTGAGGATCTTGAGTCCCTTTATTTCCATAACATTTACATCATCAAATAAAATGGCATCTCATTGTTTAAATTTGCAAAGAGGTGCTAAATAGCAGTTAAGTTAGTGTGCATGTTATTTAATACACTTTAGAGTGTTGATCGTTAGAAAAAGGAAGAAAGAGAAATATTTTTCATGGTCAAATTACTTAAAAGCTTGAATGTGCCATGTTCTTTTGCATTGAATGAGTAATTATGTGTTCTTGATTGAATAGCTATGTTGTCAGAATGATATCACTTGATTGAAATCAAAGAAATCTTGAGTGAAATGAGTTAAATGAGTATTCTTGATGCCAAATATTTTATCGAGTTTAATTTGAATCAAGATAATAGCAAGGCCCCATAGACCATATTTGTAAGATTATCGCTCTTCCTTATGGGCCTTACATCATTTTCAAAAAATTTAGTGACAATACATGTGATAAGTTGTTTTACGTTGTTTATATGTCTTTCCTAATAGCATGTTTTAGGAGTAGTAGTATGATTACTTTCAGTCTCAAGTATTAGAATAAATTGGAAATCCTGTGATAATAAACTAGGGTAATAAGGACATGAGAAACATCAGGTTCTTGAATTTCTAGAAGCTTGGCCACTATGATTCTCTTTTGGCCACTATGAAGACGTTGACGGTGATGGTGATGGTGGTGACAACATTAATGACAAAGGCTTGAGGAATGGAAAAGAAGATGATGATGTGGATGGCTTGAAGAACACACATGGCATGAAGAACCATGGAGGTGGGCATTGGAGCCATTGGAACACCTAATGAGCCAAATGACCCATTCTATGGTCATTTGTGGTTTGATGGGGCAGTGGAACCCTTGGTGATGGTCCATGCTACCATTTGATGATGGGCTTGATGCCCATTGAAAGCATGTTGATTAAATACTAAATGATTGACTCTTGATGGTGGAACCCACATTGAAACCCACATACAAATTGAATCAACCCTTATCTAATGGCACTTACGATGGATGTTGAAGCCCTTGAACCTTGAAGATGTCCATATGTGGAATCCTTGATGTATGGTGATGAAGGCATAATGTATTGTTGCCTTGGGGTTCTTGTAATTGTTTGTGGGTGTGATGGAGCCCTTGGCCTTTTAAATTCTTGATGAAACCTTTGATGCTGAAGTATTTAAACATGATGATGTAGAAGCCCACAAAAAATTGAGGAAGCCCTAAGTTTCTAACGTGGCCTTTGATGTGGTTGTGTGAAGTCAAACCAAAACAAGCATGCAAATAAAACATTGTATGTGAACTATTATGTGTCCATTCAAAGGACAAAGTCGCCTCATCAATTAAAAATAAAAATAAAATGAAAATTACATAGACAGGTCGATTGAATATGATGTGCATGTACAATAGAAATACATGACGATCTAGACAGTATGAACAGACTAATGATATTTTGGGCAGCAGTTTGGTGAAAGGAGAGAATGATGTATTTGTGTATATCCTGGTTAAAATTATGACAGAGTGATGATGAGCAGAAAGTGATATAAATGTGGATATGTTTGATGTCTTGACAGCAGAATGATAATTTGCCTATGGTTAATGACAGTTTGATGATAGGATAAATATGTAAATGTAGATAGAATATCGATATGTTTGACAAGATGCTGGACATGATGAAACAGGGACATAATGATGATTGAAGACAAGGTGCTGGCAACATATTGATGAATGAGATGATGTGAATAATGACATGACTGTGATATGTATGATATGTGACAACTATGTAATCATAAATACAAGTAGGGTCTTGTTTCCATTTTCTAAGTAGGATCTAAGCAAAACTAGGATGGGTCCTAGATGATGAGTTGGTGCTCATTGTATCAGTTGGTGCTGAATTGCCTCACGGTTGTAGCCGTTGAACCAAATACAAAAGATTACAAAAACTATATCTAGTCTCGTATTATGTGTTGATGTGTTTCATTAGTTGATAGTTAGCATATTGATGAATATGATGTGAATGTGAAATGATGATATAAGAGTTGATGATTGAAGTTGAAATTAAATAAAGTATAGGCTCACTAATTCACCCCCCCCTCTCAGTGAGCATTGTGTCTAACACAAATGTTTATAGTTTTGTTAGGTTTTCAAGTTTGATAAGGTTTCATTTTATTTTTTGGTGGGATTATACGAATTTATATCTCTCAAATAAATTAGACAATATTATAAACACAACTGTAAAATATGATGATAATATGGTAATTACTCAATGCTAATTAATTTGTAATTACTAAACACAAATTACTCGTAACTGGATCTAATTATTCAAAGTAAAGAAGTTACCTGTGTGTATGGTGCCATAATCTCCTCTACTGCCGCCATGGCTCCATCGAGGTCAAAGGGACCGACGTCCTCCCACCTGGGGGGTAGAGACCCGACACCCAATAACTGAACATTAAAACAAATAAAGTCAACAATGTGTAATTCAAAGTTAAATATATTAAACAATACGATATCAAATAAAATACAACAAATACTTGAACATTAAATAAAACAATAGCAAACCTGATCCATGAAGCTCCCTGTTAGCACTCGAATTTTCCTTGGGCTATATCAAAGAAACCCCAAGGTAACCTATTTCAAACCAATCTTTAGACTGAAAGTTGGCGTCCTTTAGCCAAAGAGGGCTCTCTCAACAAATCTGCCATCCAATGTCACTACGACAGCAGTTTGACAATGAAACTCAAGGGCCAATTTGTAAAATTATAATAACAAAAACTTTATAGGCTTTAAATGAGGTGGCTAGATCAACATGAATAAGATACCATTGGGAAATGGAGTCGAGAAATAGAAAAATATGGACCATCAGTCAAACAAATATTCTCATACAAAGGCAAGATAGCTGTCTTATTATAGTCAATAAGATTTTTTGCAGGTGATAAGGAAAGAAATAAAGACAGTCCATTAACAATGGGCATCAATTTTCAGATGAATCGACTGTTAATTTTAGAGAAATAAATGGATACTCAGATGCGGATAAATCGAGGCACAGAACATGAATCTCAATCTATATGAACGTTCATCTAAGCATAGAAGAAAATGACATAATGAAAGGCATAACGAAGAAAGTAAACTTGCACAAGTAGAGAAAGGGAAAGGGTATAGACTGCAATTTTTAAGCAACACATGAATCTTTGATGAAAAATCTGCTCAGTTCTGAGATCTTTATTAATTTATGAAAGCCCTTCAAAATACCCGAGATGGGTTTCTTCTTACTGAAAATCCCACCCTATTTACATTGCCAAATGCATATTTTATAAAAAAATTTGCCCTCTAAGCAAACCCTAACTGTATTTTTCTAAAAATAAACCACCGATACTAAAATAATAATCAAATAACTAATCACTACTTTACAAGAATTAGTTTTTAAACAGTAAATGATGGAAAATCTGGAATATTGTTCTGTCATATCCTCAGAAACTAAAAGATGGCTGCCAGCTGCCTCTATTTTTTCACTTCTTTAACTGATATTTATTATTTTGCCACCTGTTGATACTCTTCCTAGAATTTCTGGGCTTTCGGGGGTATTCTACTTCTTTGACATATGTACAAAACCATTCCCTTGCTTCCTTGTTGCTGATCAAAGTTCTATCAGAACAGTTGACATGGGCACTACAACTTTCTTTTCCATCTGTCGAGTATTCTGGAGATAAGCTCGTAGCTGGATGTTTTTTGTTTCCCGAAGAAATTGTGGCAAGAACTTTATTTTAAAATGAAAAATGTCACACCTTTTCCGATCGTTGATTAAAAAAATGGTATTTCTATCCCGGTTAGGGTTTATGCCTTAGCTTCTCTTATGTTTTTTTTTTTATTTCCTCCATTCAATTTCTCGAAACAAATAAAATGACGAGCTTCACCAATAAATAGAGAATACTTTTGGGTGCCACGTAGGCTGTTTCCGCATAGTTTTCTAAGTGGTTTGCAATACCACTTTTCCATATGTGAATGTATCAATAGTGGACACGTGTGATGTGGTTTTTGTTCCGCGACCACTCTTTTCATTACTTCTTCATGCAAGTTTTTGTTGCGGAAAGGCTACGAACCATCGATCTTTCATTGCTTATGTATTTATGAAACGAGCCGGTGCATGACAGTGTTCTCTTTCAAAAGATGAAAATTTCGAGTCTTCAAAATTTGATATGTTTATAAACTGATCAAAGTACCTTTGTGCTTCTTCATTCAAACACTTAGACATATCCTTCCGGTCTGCACTATTTCTTCTTGTTCGAGATGGTCTTTTGGTTTTAGATGCCTTTGATTTTTGGGAGCAACTCCCCCACTATTCTTGCAAGTTCTTGGCCACATTGTTCATCAACAACCAACTCAGCACATAAATCCCTTTCCCACTTCTGTGACTGCTCCATCTTAGCAGTATAATCTTTTCTAATGTCAAAAACAACATGAGTGACATCAATAGTATTTGGTTTGAGTAACTCGTCATAATCCTTTTCGATTAGGTGCTGAAAAGTTCTTTCTTGCAGTGGATTGTTTGCTCTCAGACCTTGTAGCATCTACTTTTGATTTTACACTTGATATGCATTTCTTTCGGCATTTGCTGAATTAGCATAGCTTCTCATCTTTTGGTAATTTGTTTTGACATATGGCGTTAGGATTTAGTACAAATATAACTGTATCTTGAAAACAAATTTATAGTATTTTCAAACTATTCCTTTGAAAACCTGCGCAGTCACCCTGTTAATATGATTGCTGCATCGTTATTCATTGAATTTTTACTAAATTCACCTCATTTTTATGCATAGATATTAGCATATTTCATATCACTATGAAAGAGTGGAACTCTACATTATCACTGTACACCGAAATTGCCATTTTCCATTCCTCTTTGTGAGATCATTAGCCATACTGCTGTGACACATCTTCTGTTGACATTTCTTTCAACATTAATATTTCCCTCCTTTAAAGATCAGTTTGGCCATACGTTACTTAAGCTTCACCTCAAATGAATGAACAAACGAACTCTCTTTCAGACGCAAATAATGAAAAGAACAATCTTAGCCAAATTTATACCAGTAGGCACATGTGCCACGACCTACATTGGTCTTCACAATCCTGTTGGATATCTGAACAATAAAATTTTGAGTAAAAGCTATCGTTCAATTAAACTTTGGCACCGACGATCTTTGACTATAAAAGACAACAATCAGTCCTGGCAAATTTTGGCGCTGCATTTATCATGAGTGGACCGAAATTGAGCATACGATTGTAGAGGATGAGAATGCCTCCCTTCCCAACAGTTTGTATATGCCAACATATTTCTTTTGCCTCTTCAATTACCAACACGACATCAAGTTTCTTTGCAAACTGGATTTTAGACACATGGCGTGATATTCTTCTTTAAACTTGAAGATGGTGCTTGTCATACAAACACAATGTTTCACTTTTTATCTCAGGGATTTTATCCCACATTGACAAGATTGAAATCGCCCTTCATTGTTGAAATACATAAAGTTTCACCTTTCATTTCAATGAGATATAAGTAATATATATACCTTGTTAGTTGAGCGCTTGGGCTTTGGCTTGCGATATTGTTGGTTTGACTCATGGACCAATGAAGATTAGGTGTTGCTATGGGCCCCAATAATGTTGGTGAAAAAACTTCTAAGTTTCTGAATAGAACCCTAGAGAATAAAATTACCTAAAAGAACCCAAAAATGACTTAATAACCAAATAATTTTTTATCTTTTATCAAACACATAAATCTTCTCAAAGCCATATTTTTTGTCTTTTGCAACCCTAGTGCCGACATCCGAGGAATAATGCTTGTTTTCGGTCGAGTTTGAAACTTCTACTATGAAAAATGATCTATTTTGCACTGCCAATGCCATAAGAAGAAATTTTAACATAAAAATTATGGAATGCTAACACTCCCTGTGGCATGCTGCTGCATATCACCATGGCAAGAATGGCCACAGTGAGAACAATGATGTGCCGTTGTTCTAGCAGAACTAGAAGGCCCCGCCTGGGTTCCACCTATACCTGACATGTCTCGACCACCACCCATAGACTGTGCAGATATCTGTGTCTCATCGATGTCCTCCCGGCTCTGGGAAGACATGGCCACAAATTTGGTATGTCTAAGAAAGTCGTGTCTAGCACGTCTGATGGAGTCATGAATCTCATCTAGACCGCTACCAAACCCGGGTGGCTGAGGAGGGGGGTTTGGCTCTCTCTTGGGTGCAGGAGGTCCTCAAAGTGGGTTGCGATGCGCCTAAGGTCAATCTTGGGCAGATCCAAGACCGACACCCTGAAACTCAGTGATGTCAAAATAGTTGACATGGTACCCTAGCTCAAACTTAGCCCACAATTTCCGAAGGAAATACTATGGGACCTCCAAATTGTTGCACGGGGTCCTGTCAAACACCATGAACCACCTTTGTCTCCAATTATCTCTCCATGGCTGGTAAATGCACCAGTCCATGCAAACCCGAGCCCTCGTCAAAGCTGGAGGTTGTCCGGTCGAGAGAACTATGAACTTGCTATACAACTGGGCTTTGCTGATGTTGAGGTCTTTTATTTGCTCTTTGGAAAACCCAGTGGAGTAGTGTTCCCTCATTCGAGCCTTGTATTGGATCAAGTTTGTTATCTCACTGTGTGCAATATTAATTGATTCAATAATGTTTTGAAGTGATGAAGCCAAGGAAACCCGAGAGGGTTCCCTGGTACTGTTCAATTCATTACTTAGTGCCCTCAATTGATTTAAGTCTTGGTGTAATTGATCTTGACGATTTTCATTGGGTTCATTGGGTTCATTGTCGGTTCCCATATTCTCTTTTGGAGTTCGGGTTTCATCAGATGGTGGTGGTGTGTCTGACATCTTGTTAGGTGTGTAAATGGCCTGCAATTAAATTTCCTTGGTTTTTTAATGGATTGTAAATTTTTTTTTTTAATTAAAATTCAAATGGAAAACAAAAATAAAGACAAATTTGTGCTTTGAGGAGCACTTATCTGGAGAAACGGACGGCACCGTGGTGTATGGGTAATTTCTTGGTGTTGGTGACGACGGGGGTGCACAAGGACGCGTTCGCGGGGTTGAAGGCGCGCTCGCAGGTTGGTAATTTAGCTCATGGGTTTGTCAATAATGACAAAACTTGTGAGCTCTGTTTTGTTTTATAAAAAAACAGAGGCGCGCATGCGCCACTAACACGTGCATGCCAATATGTGCGTACGTGTCAAGGGCGTGTACGCGCCCCTTTTGTCCACGTGGGATGAACCACGTGGATGTTCGGCAATGCCGAAGCAGGGATGCGTGCACACCTTTGGAGGCGTGTGCGCGTCCTTTTTTTTTTCCGCTCACGTGCCCTTGTTGCGGTTATTTTGGGTACTAGCTTCATGCGGGTACCCATAAAAATAACACGTCTTGACAATCTCTTCCTTTTAAATCCTCATCGCATAGCAATACATACGGATTATTATGCATGCACATCCTCACCTTACAATGTCAATTGGGTCCAGACGCATAGACAACCATAAATTATCAAATGTGTCAAAGAGTAAGCCTTTCCAATAAAAATTAAGACCCACCCTTCAAACTTAATCATCGAGTCCAATTTATGCAAATATTTTCGAAGTGGGGGGAAGGTTTGGCATTAAATGGTGTAAACGTTGGGGACTAAATGGTTTATATGTTGTACAATGGCGCGTGCGCAGGTTTGGGCGCATGCGCACTCCTCACGTGTATGCATGAAAAACACGCGTGCGTGGCCCTGTTACTAGTTAAAAAAAACAGAGCTCCCTGTTTCCCGGGAATTCTACCAAATTCACGGGTTTCACTTCTTCCGTGGCTTTCAAGCTCTCACAAGTTGCTCATTGGCTCACACTCATTGATATTTTGAACACTCTTTGATCTATTGGACACAAAATCGCCCTTGGAATCTATCAAACATCTTCAGTGTTCTTGGAATCTAGTGGATTCATTCAAGCTACCAGTTTCAATTGCAAGTGGAGATCATTTCTATAGAGGTATGGTGAATTGTAAATGAGTCTTTTCATTCACAAGATTTGAGATGAGCCCATGCCTTTTTGTTTTTGTCATATTCCCACAACAATATCCATGCATAGACAACAATGAATCTGACAAGAAGATTTCCCAAGTTCACATCTAAAAAAACTCATATGAACACTAGACAAGATGAAGTATGCAACCTCCTCACTGTGTAATTAGTTCCCAAGTTAATTTTGTTCTTTTCACCTCATATTATGCTAGCAAACAAAACCACACACTCACTAAACATAACTAAAAATATCACTTCAACTCATCTACAAAACCTCAACTCTCTCAACTCTTATTCAATACCATTGTATGGAATGAGGATATCTGTAAGTATATGCACCTTTCCTTTCTCTATGAATCCAAATATGATAATTTTCATCCATATTTACCATCCTTACAATATCCCCTCACCTCTAACAATGATTTTTTTCCAAAAACCAAGACTTCCCCACTTCATGCTCTATTCAACATGATGATTGTTGGTATAGTCCCTAGTTCCCCACTCTCCAACACCTCCCCACCCTAGATATTGCACATTGAAAGGTCAAATTATATTTCTCCTAATCACCCTTCCCAAGATCATGATATTTGTTAGAAACCTTTGCATCCTCCTAAAGGTTTTGCACAAAACAAGGTATACATTCATTCTATTGTGATGCATTGTTGAATTCAACCATGGGTATTTTAAACTCAAAACCACATTCTATCATCTCAAGGTTTATAAATCTAAGGAAATAGTTTGTTGTTGTTTCTTCAACTCCTTAATGTGTTATATAACCTAGTAATTTACGATGGTAAAGGACATTGCCTCAAATGGAAGGATATACCATTCCAATAGGAAGACAAAGCAATCAAACTAGGTGGAAAGTCCTAGAATTGATAACATTAAGGGAGAAAGCAAAAAATGCAATTAATTAAGGTTACCTTATTTGATGTAGAAAAACTATCAAACCATTCCCAAGGCATCTCTAGCCATCTCTGTTGTAGGGTGTTACTACCATAATTTTTATGAATTCATGGCCAGGCAAGACACTAGTTTCTCCTCTCTACACTTGACCAAACATCATCTATATTGATTGGAATTGTAAGGGATAATGATGTTTATTCGAACACAAATAAACCAACATAGTCTGTAGTTCTATATGTTAATTTGTAAAGTGGTAAGCTATGTTGGAATGTGTCAGGTTCATTGTATAATGGCACTAATATCTTATTTGTTGTTTCTTTTGCATGGGTAGGCCTGATAGTTGTGTTAAAGAGACTTTTGGAGATGGGAAACTCATGAAACGCAAAAAGAAGAAGAAGAAGGAATCTTCCCATTGAAAAGGTCAATGACTTAAGAGAAAAGGCCCGGTTGGGAATGAAAAGATTGAGACATGGTCCTATCATTGCCCCAGATCCTGCCACTGATCCTAATTCAGTTGTTGACATGACAACCTCTTGTTCAGAACCACGGGTAAAGCGGTCGCGTCCAACGGACCCAACTCAAATTCCAACATCAACACAATCTCCAACCAACAATCCATCAACGAGTCATTCTGAAGTTCCTCATGACACAAGAATTTTGGGAGATGCTGCATGTGTAGAGATGGACATACAAGCCTTGCTTAATTTTCAATCTCCCCAAGAAGACCACAACCCTGTCGACCACACTCCCATTATGGCCCAATCTATGAACGAAGCACCACAACAAAGAAGCCTCGGTATTCATGTCTCATGTCCACCCTCCCTATCTCAACTGTCCAGTGCAAGAAGAAGAACTCCTAGACGTATTCATGTGGATGAGAGTGCTATGTCGGGGCTTGAAGGCAAGTTGCCAAAACGCACTATCGAATGGCAATGCAACAAAATTGTGAAAGAATATTTTGAATCCAAAGGTGATGCAGGTAAATGTCAATTATTGCTATGTTTGTTAAAGTCATGTTCTTTAGCTGTTGTTAGGAGAATTTTGGGAATAAAGATGGTTAAAAGTTCAGAGACCAAAAGTCATATTGTTAGAAATCTCCAATCTACATTTAATGCGATTGGGAAGAAGTTTCGTACAAAAGATCTTTGTGCGGCTCGTCGTGTTTTAGCGGAATCAGTTGTAAGCAAGTCCACAAGGCAACGTCGCCTGCTATCACACACTTCTCACATACTCAAATTAAATAGAAAAACTATTAAAAAGTACTCTGTTATAAGAGAAAATCTTGACACTCCGGGTGGAAACGATTATTGGGCTTTTGTTGGTAGGTTGCCTCGTGCAGATAGGAAGCTAATTGAAGCTGTTAAGGAGTTAGTACAAAAGTTTTGGCATGATCATACTAGAACTTCATCAAAACAAAGAGACATACTAAAACTGAGAAAAGGTTCTATTGAACGTGAGCCCCATGTTAAACACTTCCTTGACACCACACAGACTGAACTCTATGAGAGATTCAGGAATGAGCACACACAATTGAACCTTGGCCAAAGGTCCTTTGAGAAATGCAAACCATGGTACGTTCGTATATGCATTGATCGGAACACTTGTTGTTGTAGATACCACATAGAATATGAATATTATTATGACACATATAAACATATATTTTGTGATTTGCATACTAACATTGTGCAGGGCTGCAATGAATCCATACTACCACCGAATGCATCAAGAGACTTTATCCACAACATCATGTGTCCAAGGCCCAAAGGAAAAAAGTATTATAAAAAATCGTGTCTATATGGGACATGTTCTATGTGCAGTGGGTTTTCTCTTTTGAACCGTTGAATTCATGAAAGCAAGGACACAGAATTTGGCATGATGGGTGTCGAGATGCAGAGCTTCAAGTACGTGACCTATCAATTAGACAGTGTTAGAGAATGTAAAAAGATTGCATTGGTAAAGTCACAAGTACAAATGAATATTGCATATTTTTCATCTTACACGTTCAATTTATGGCATATGCATTTTTCCAAAGGCCACATTGTAATATTTCCCTTGTTTCCATGGTAACAAGTACCGGTATGTGACTTCTTGACGGAATTCTACGAGAAAACTGAGCAGTATGTTCAACATGTGCATGTAGCGCGATGGCAAGATGAGCAGTACATAAAATGCAGGGACGCATTTCCCGTTGGAACCATAGTGTCAATTGTGGATTTTGCAGAAAATTACACCCTTCAGCCACAAAATGAAATCTAGAGTCAATACTACCATTCAGACCAAGTCAGCATCATGGTACATATTATGTATAGGCATGGGCCAGAGAGCAGCAATGATAAGAGGATAATACTGAAGGAGACAAACTTTTACATAAGTGATGATAGAACGCATGATATGCATTATGTGTAACATTGTTTTCGAATTTTCTATGATCAGTTGAAGGAGAGAGATATACAGATGGATCAGCATTGGATATGGTCGGATGGTTGTGCGGGCTAGTTCAAAAATGCTCGAGTATTCCAATGGATGAGTACTTTGCATAAGACTTGCAATGTGTCGCATATCTGGAACTATTTTGAGACCGGGCACGGCAAAGGCGATCATGATGGGGTCAGTGCATACATCAAGACTGCACTACGAAGGGAAGAGATGAGGTTTGACAGGGAACCTCATATCCGAGATGCAGAATCCATAGTTCAATGGTGCTCCGCAACAATGTCAGAACGAGCAAGAGATCAACAAACATCATCGGTGGCAGGATGTGTGGGGAGAAATTTTTGGCTAGTGGTTGACATAGATCGATCGCGTTCCTATAGTTGCGGCACAGTACAAGGAACACGTGGATTTCATTCAGTTCGAAGCTCAAACAACCACATATTTGAAATATGGACGTGAAAGCTTGCATTCTTTTGCAACCCTTGCAGCAGCGGTGAATGGGATGAATGCGAATGCATGGACTGGGTTGATGAATGGGATTGTGTGTCACTTGCAGTAGACCAACGTGTAGTTGTTGAAACAACCCAGTTAGAGGAGGGCCAGTCATTGATTTCTACAGACTACGAGCATATCTTAGATCTTGTACAACCAGGACACATATACGTAGTTGTTGCACCGAAAGACAATGAATGGGGTGTGGATTATTGGTTGGCACGGTGCATCCAAGGTAAGCAAACCCTCTACGGATCATTAATCGACGATGAAGGAATTGAATTTCCTACTGGCTTGATGATGGTTAAGGGGAAATATCTTACACTAGATGGGAAGTCAAGAAAGACTAGCGGGCATGTATTCATGGATTACAGACCAGGTTCAATGGTGTATCACTTCACAAACTTGATCGTTGGCACAAACATCCATCTTTAGACAATGTCAAGCGAGAGCTCAATGAAGGTACGCTACTACCTGCCTCATTCAGAGCACGAGAGATTGATGGAGACAATTAGCAACAGAGAGGATCCAGATGGATTTATTGAATGAGACCAGTCAACTTTACATAAGAGAAAGAATTGCATCAAAGAATTTTATGTTCTACATTGAGGTATGTGTAGTTTTATGTTATTTCGTTGGTACATGCATTTTTTGTTGATACATACATACATACATGTCTTTTCCTATGTTTTTTATTTCTCCTATATGTATTAAACTATTCCATGCTTCTCTTTTATGTTGAATAAAATGGTGATGTGATTTGGATCAAATTTGAGTAAATTGAGTTAGTATTTTCTTAATTATATCTATTTATGTTTGTAGCATTTGAAGATAGTGGTTTTGATAGGTTCTCAAGATTAGAATTACCTAGGTTTTAGGAATTTTTTTGAATTGCATAGTCTATTACAATGGTCTTGAAAATTTAACTTGGTAGATGAAACCTTCTAGGAATCCATGTATGGATAGAAGGGTCTTCCACTTGGGGTAGGGAGTTATCATAAGGTTTCAAGGGTGGTATTTTTTAGATCTATACTTGAGAGGGACTTGTCATCATCATAGATAACCACTTAGAGGGACTTGTCATCATCATCACCAACATCATCTCTAGGCTCCTCATCAACATCTCCATCATCATCATCTTCTTCATCATCACCACCACCATCACCATTACCACCATCGTCAACGTCTTCATCATCACCACCATCGTCAACGTCTTCATCATCGCCACCATCTTCATCATCATCATTAACTCTAACTCTAACACTAATTCAATTTCCTTCTATAACTCTAGCCCCAACCCTCACCCAAACCCTAGCACTAATCCATCTTCTTCATCATCTCCATCACCATCGCCATCACCATCACCATCATTGTCACCATCACCATTGCAGAGTTGACCCCCATGTGCAAAAATTGCACACTCCCTTACTGAGCAAAACCCTAGTTTCAAAGATGGATGTTCAAGATGGCATCAGGGAAACGGGACTGGAGGAGAGGGGCTCTCCTGGAACTATCCCGACATCCTGAATCCAACGGATTCGACGATTTGTCGATTGGATCCACGATCGTCATTCTATGGCTCGTTCCGTCTCGCATCCAAAAGGCCTTCAGGGACACCTGCAGGGGGCATAGAAGTCCAACCATGTAGCAAAACCGGGCTCCGGGGAGTCCTGCAGGTGTGTATATGTAGGTTCCTACCGGGAACGCTGGCCGTAAGTGCTCGACAGACGATTTTGCAGAGTTGACCCTTGTGTGCAAAAATTGCACACTCCCTCACTAAGCAAACCCCTAGTTTCCAAGATGGACATACAAGATGGCACCGGGGCCATGAGACCAGAGGAGAGGGATGCCCTTGGCACTATCCCGATGTCCTAAATCCAACGGAGTTCACGGTTCGTCGATCAGATCTACGGTCGTCATTCTATGGCTCGTTCCGTCTCGCATCCAAAAGGCCTTCAAGGACACCTACTGGATACCTGCCGGGGGCATAGAAGTCCAACCCTGCAACAAAACTGGGTTTCGGGGAGTCATGTAGGTGTGTCTAGGTAGGTTCCGGTTGGGAACGCTAGCCATAAGTGGCCGCTGGATGATTTTCCAAAGTTGACCCCAATGTGAGGGCCATCCAAATTTGCTCAAGGGGGCCATTTCTTGTCCAGAGGCCCCCGGGCGTGTGTGGCCACCATGGATAGGACCACTGTGGCCACGTGGACCTATGGGGGCCGACGGAATCCAAGTTCGCTCACCAGTTTGGGTTCCGTGGCCCCGGGGCAAATCCTCCAGGTGTCCCTGAACGGCCCCGGGGTGCCTGACTAGAATGCCCGTGGCACCCGGACCGTGGCTCGGTTCGCGAATCCATTGACTCCGACAGGTTCGGGATGGTAGGTTTCTGCTAGGGGACCCCCTAGAGCGTCCCGCAAAGACCCAGAAGTGGTGCTAACGAGCCATCTCCGGAGCTAGGGTTTTGCTCAGTGATGGCCATTCCATATTCACTCAGGGGGCCATTTCTCGTCCGGAGGCCCCCGGGCGTGCGTGGCGACCATAGATAGGTCCACTGTGGCCACATGGACCTGTGGGGGCTGACGGAATCCAAGTCCGCTCACCGGTTTGGGTTCTGTGGCCCCGAGGCAAATCCTTTAGGTGTCCCTGAATGGCCCCAAGGTTCCCGACTAGAATGCCCATAGCACTCGCACTGTGGCTCGGTTCGCGAATCCGTCGACTCCGGCGGGTCCGGGACGACAAGTTTCAACTAGGGGACGACCCACAGCATGCCCCAAAGACTCGGAAGTGGTGCTAATGGGCCATCCTCGGAGCTAGGGTTTTGCTCAGTGAAGGCCATTCCAGATTCGCTCAAGGGGGCCATTTCTCGTCCGGAGGCAGAAGAAGATCAATTTTCAACAAAACAATGTAGTTAGTAGAAGAAGATCAATTTTCGACAAAACAATGTAGTTATTACATGTGGAGGCAGCGGTTTCCCATGGAAAACAAGTGTAGGGTTGAGCAGAGGAAAGATGTTGGGAAATGGGTTATTACATTATCTTTTCCGATGGGAAAGCGGTTTACAGAAGGAAATATGGAAGCTGTAGGTATCTATGCTTTTCTTCCGACAGAAATAGGATTTCCCTCGGAAGAAAAGCATAGATACCTACAGTCGCCAAAGCATAGATACCTACAGCTGCCCATCGGAAAAGCTAATGTAATAGCTCATTTCCCAACATCTTTCCTCTGCTCAACCCTACACTCGTTTTCCACGGGAAACCACTGCCTCCACATGTAATAACTACATTGTTTTGTCAAAAATTGACCTCTACTAACTACATTGTTTTGTTGAAAATTGATCTTCTTCTACCTCCGGACGAGAAATGGCCCCCTTGAGCGAATCTGGAATGGCCTTCGGGTGTTATGGGAATTCTAGTCGGGAACCTCGAGGCCATTCAGGGACACTTTGGGCATTTGCTCCGTGGTCCTGGACCCGCCAGAGTCGACGGATTCGCGAACCAAGCCATGGTCTGGGTGCCACGGGCATTCTAGTCGGGCACCCCGGGGTCGTTCAGGGACACTTGGAGGATTTTCCCCGGGGCCACGGAACCCAATCCAGTGAGCGGACTTGGATTCCATCAGCCCCCACAGGTCCACGTGGCCATTGTGGACCTGTCCATAGTGGCCACGCACGCCTGGGGGCATCCAGACGAGAAATGGCCCCCTTGAGTGAATCTAGAATGGCCATCACTGAGAAAAACCCTAACTCCGGAGATGGCTCGTTGGCACCGCTTCTGGGTCTTCAGGGGATGTTGTGGGGGGTCCCTTGGCTGAAACCTACCATCCTAGACCCACAGGAGTTGACTGATTCACGAACCGAGCCACGGTCCGGGTGCCACGGGCATTCTAGTTGGGCACCCCGGGGCCGTTCAGGGATACCTGGAGGATTTGCCCCGGGGCCATGGAACCCAAACCAAAGAGCAGACTTACATTTCGATGGCCCCCACAAGTCCATGTGACCATTGTGGACCTATCCATGGTGGCGACGCATGCCCGGGGGCATCCAGACAAGAAATGGCCCCCTTGAGCGAATTTGGAATGGCCATCACTGAGCAAAACCATAGCTCTGGGGATGGCTCGTTGGCAGTGCTTCCGGGTCTTTGGGGGATGCTGTGGGGGGTCCCCTAGCTGAAACCTGCCATCCCAGACCCGCTAGAGTCGACGGATTCGCGAACCAAGCCACGATCCGGGTGCCATGGGCATTCTAGTCGGGCACCCTCGGGCCATTCAAGGACACCTGGAGGATTTGCCTCGGGGCCACGGAACCCAAACCAGCAAGTGGACTTGGATTCCGGTGGCCCCCATAGGTCCACGTGGCCATTGTGGACCTGTCCAGGATGGCCATGCATTCCTGGGATGATTTGGACAAGAAATGGCCCCCTTGTGCGAATCTGGAATGGCCATCACTGAGCAAAACCCTAGCTCTGAAGATGGCTCGTTGGCACCGCTTTCGGGTCTTCGGGGGATGTTGTGGGGGGTACCCTAGTTGAAACCCACCGTCCTGGACCCGCCAGAGTTGAAGGATTCGCGAACCGAGCCACAGTCCAGATGCCATGGGAATTCTAGTCGGGGACCTCGGGGTCGTTCAGGGACACCTTGAGGATTTTCCCCAGGGCCACGGAACCCAAACCAGAGAGCGGAATTGGATTCCATCGCCCACATAGGTCCATGTGGCCATTGTGTACCTGTCCATGGTGGCCACGCATGCCCGAGGGCATCCAGAAGAGAAATGGCCCCCTTGAGCGAATCTGGAATGGCCATCACTGAGCAAAACCCTAGCTCCGGAGATGGCTCGTTGGCACTGCTTCCAAGTCTTCAGGGGATGCTGTGGGGGGTTCCCTACCTGAAACTCGCTGTCCCTGACACACCGAAATCGACGGATTCATGAACCGAGCCACGATTTGAGTGTCACGGGCATTCTAGTCAGGCACCCCAGGGTCGTTCAGGGACACCTGCAGGATTTGCCCCAGGGCCACGGAACCCAACCCGGTGAGAGGAATTGGATTCCATCGCCTCCCACAGGTCCACGTGGCCATTGTGGACCTATCCACGGTGGCCATGCATGCCCAGGGGAATCCGGACAAGAAATGGCCCCCTTGAGCAAATTTGGAATGGCCATCACTAAGAAAAACCCTAGCTCCAGAGATGGCTCGTTGGCACCGCTTTCGGGTCTTCGGGGGACGCTGTGGGTGGTCCCCTCGCTGAAACCCGTTGTCCTGGACCCGCTGAAGTCGACGGATTCACGAAGTGAGCTACGGTCTGGGTGCCACGGGCATTTTAGTCGAGCACCCCAGGGCCATTCAGGGACACTTGGAGGATTTTCCCTGGGGCCACGGAACCCAAACCGGTGAGCGGACTTGGATTCCGTCGGCCCCCACAGGTCCACGTGGCCACAGTGGACCTGTCCACGGTGGCCACGCACTCCCAGGGGCATCTGAACAAAAAATGCCCCCCTTGAGCAAATTCAAATGGCCCTCACATTGGGGTCAACTTTGGAAAATCGTCTAGCGGGTCCTTATGGCCAGCGTTCCCAATCGGAACCTACCTAGACACACCTACACAACTCCCCGGAACCCGGTTTTGCTGCACGGTTGGACTTCTATGCCCCCGACAAGTATCCAGCAGGTGTCCCTGAAGGCGTTTTGGATGCGAGATGGAACGAGCCATATGACGACCGTGGATCCGATCAATGAACCGTCGACTCCATTAGATTCAGGATGCCGAGATAGTGCCAGGGGCACCCCTCTTGTTTGGTCTCATGGCCCCAGTGCCATCTTGTACGTCCATCTTGGAAACTAGGGTTTTGCTGAGTGAGGGAGTGTGCAATTTTTGCACATGGGGGTCAACTCTGCAAAATCGTCCGCCAGGCACTTACAGCTAGCGTTCCCAGACGGAACCTGCCTTAACACACCTGCAGGACTCCCCAGAGCCCGGTTTTGCTGCACAGTTGGAGTTCTATGCCCCCGGCAGGTATCCAGCAGGTGTCCCTGAAGGCCTTTTGGATGTGAGACGGAGCGAGCCATAGAATGATGACCGTGGCTCCGATTGACGAACCATCAACTCCGTTGGATTTAGGATGCCAGGATAGTGCCAGGGGTGCCCCTCTCCTCCAGTCCCATGGCCCCGGTGCCAAGTTGTAGGTCCATCTTGGAAACTAGGGTTTTGCTCATTGAGGGAGTGTGCAATTTTTGCACACGGGGGCCAACTCTGCAAAATCATCCGCCGGGCACTTACGGCCAAGGTTCCTGGCCGGAACCTGCCTAGAAACACCTGCAGGACTCCTGCGAGCTTGGTTTTGCTGCACGGTTGGACTTCTATCCCCCCGGCAGGTATCCAGCAGGTGTCCCTGAAGGCCTTTTGGATGCGAGATGGAACGAGCCATAGAATGACGACCGTGGCTCCGATCGACGAACCGTCAACTCCGATGGATTCAGGACGCTGGGATAGTGCCAGGGGTGCCCCTCTCCTCAGGTCACATTGCCCCGATGCCATCTTGAACGTCCATCTTGGAAACTAGGGTTTTGCTCTGTGAGGGAGTGTGTAATGAAGACATGATGATGATGGTGACGGTGATGGTGATGGTGATGGTGATGGTGAAGATGAAGAAGATGGCTTAGTGCTAGGGTTTGGGTGAGGGTTAGGGCTAGAATCATAGAAGGAAATTGAATTAGGGTTAGAGTTAGAGTTAATGATGATGATGAAGACATAATGATGATGGTTACGGTGATGGTGATGGTTATGGTGATGGTGAGGATGAAGAAGATGGCTTAGTGCTAGGGTTTGGGTGAGGGTTGGGGCTAGAATCATAGAAGGAAATTTAATTAGGGTTAGAGTTAGAGTTAATGATGATGATGATGGTGACGGTGATGGTGATGGTGAGGATGAAGAAGATGGCTTAGTGCTAGGGTTTGGGTGAGGGTTAGGGCTAGAGTTATAGAAGGAAATTGAATTAGGGTTAGAGTTAGAGTTAATGATGATGATGAAGATGGTGGTGATGATGAAGACGTTAATGGTGATGGTGATGGTGATGGTGAGGATGAAGAAGATGGTTTAGTGCTAGGGTTTGGTTGAGGGTATGTGCTAGGGTTTGGGAAGATGGTTTGGAAATAGTTCTTCATTGAATCTCATAATTTTCCTATAAATCAAAGCCATGGGGTAGACTTGAAGAAGAGAATAATTGTAAGGTCATGTGGGAAGAAAGAGCCTGGAGATCAAACACCTCATTCTCTCATCTTTACCATTCATTGTATTCATTCTTATTTGAGTTATTTCATTAAGGAAGTAAGTGTGCTTCAGTCACTATAGCTAGAGAGAGATTTTAATAAGGAAAATGACCCATCCCAAGGAGAGTGCTGGAGCTAAATTGCCTCAAATCATTTTTCTCAAATGATGTTACACATTTGTATGCTTTTCCATTTGAAGAATATATGAGTTTTGTTTTTTCCATCCATTTATTGTATTTGAATTACTTTCTTGTATTTAATATTATGATATGATTTCTTGCATGCTTCTTAGTTATTTATTTTCTATTATAGTACTCTCATTCTTGTCAAATAAATAACCATCGTATATTGTCTCGCTCACAACTTGGATATGTTAACAAATTTTACTCATCATTGCAACAAAATCCCTAAAATAGATTGACTACTCCATTTTGGGTTTAGAATCTTGATCAATTAATCTTACTTACTAGGTTGTTTTTAGTTGTTTTCTCTAGTGACATGCAAAGTCATTAACTAGCATGCAAACTCACTTAGGAACCCTTGTAAGGAATCAAGGTTTTTGGAATTTTATTTTGCATGATCTTGGTGACTTGCACATTTTTTCTCTTTTTCTCAGAAGAGTTCAATGGTAGAATCCCTAATTTTCATTAGTGTTCCATAGTGGCCAATGTAATATGCATGCAAATTCATTTCATAGGAAGTGTAACTATTTACTTGTGTAACTTGCATAGTTATCTTTGTAACAAGTCGTGAATTTTGGTTAGATTTAATTGTATGTTTTGTCAGTAGCTTAGCTTGAGGGAAACTTTAAATTTTCCAAGAATTGTAAGTTGATGTTCTTGTAATTTTACATCTCATCAACCATGATTATTAATTAAATCACTTAAGGGATAGAAGGTGGACTCATAATTCCTAAGTGTCTAATCATATAAATGGATTATCATTTGTCATTTGCACATGGATTCATAACTAAGGGCACTATATACTACCTTTTGAATTGTTATTTTTATTTATATTCTTTAAACTCATCTCAAAAGAATAGTTAAGAATTTAATCAATTACCACTTGCAGTCATTTCCATTATGTCACGTCCCCTCTCATCGTTCCCCGAGCAAGGCAGAGAACATGACACTAAAACCACTTGTGTAGGTTTGGTAACTTCTAGAATGTAAATGATTAGATGATTGTAAACATTCATTCAATAAACCATAAACATTTAGGATATGTTGTGTGTAATTGCTTAAGACAAATTTGTGAAATAATAACCATTCAAATAACATGCAATTAACACTATGATCCACAGATGAGAGTTCTGAATCGAATAAAAAATCATGTATCAAAAATGTAATCAAGGACAAACTCATATACACAAGTGCAAATCCATCTATTAATATGCAAAAATGATCCAATCATGTACAATTTTTGGAAAAATGGAACATTGTTCCCAGCATCTATATAATGGCAACTCGTGCCCCGTACAAAAAAAGGCAACTCGTGCCCTATACAAAATATGGCCCATGGTTCCCTGTACAAAATATGGAAACTCGTGCCGAAAATGCCACATCGTGGATACTGTACATAGGAGGGCCTCTCAATCCTCCTGCCCACACTCGGAGCTCCCAGGTGCATCTCCAAAATCAATCTTCCTCTTCTTTGTGCTAGAGGAAGCTGGGTCCTTCCGGCGTCTTTGAGCACGTCTCCCTAAGCCATGAAACGACAACAATAATATGTCAAGTTTTCCTGGCAATTATACAAGTATAAAACATAATTTCAAACTAAAAATAGTTTTCAAATCTTGGATAACTCACCGCATGCGAGACTGTAAGTCGTGAGGGGGTCTCCCTCCTTCGTGATCCAAGTCTCTCGGCAATGCCACCCTACAACATTTAGAACAATCAGATCAATGCTGAAACTAGATGCATATAGTAATTTCCGTTAAAATTGAATGAGAGTTAAATGATAAACTAGTTAATCTCACCGTGAACAAAATTGGCTTGTCTTCAGGGCTGGCGGATGGAGCAGTCGGCTAGACAGCCTGCTCCGATGCTAGGGTGGACGGTAAAGGGGAGGATGTAGCCACATCAACGGTGGCTACACCACTCGGGGTAACAGTGGAAGAAGGGGGCATGGCAGGAGGAGGCATGGACTGGGGTGGGGGAAGTGGAGATGTACGTCTAGGGCTATAAACCCCAACTGGCTGTAGTATGGATGGGTGCACCTTGGAAGGGGAAGCGAGTGTGGTGGGGGAATGTGGGGGGGGGCGAGGTCTGTGTTGCGGTAGAGGGATGGGTGGTGTGCCGTGGTCGGATGGGGGAGGGTGGGAACATGGGAAACTGATACAGAGGTGGAGTTGATTATGATGCGTAAGTGGGAGCTGGATGGAATTATAGTGCTATATAGGAGGGGGGGCTGGATGGAAGGGGCTGGGGAATAGGGCATGTATGCTAGGGGATACAATTGGCATATAGGGTGGCCGAAAGGTCGGGGAGGGAGGAATAACGGCACTGGCAGGTCGAGGTGCTCGCACCTGCATACACATTTATAACTTCATGGTTTAATATACAAAAATATAAATATACACAGACAAGTCATCGTATTTGAAATTAAATTTATGCTTTAATACACACAATACTAGCGCACAAGGATAATTGTTGGTCCCCGGTGGCGGTGGCTGGTTGCTGGAGCCTGTGGACACTTGTGCAAACACTACAATTTTTAGACTGAATTTATAAAAACAATATTAACAATATTAAACACAATGAAAATGAGAATGACAATGATGGTACTTAGAAAACATGACTACAATAAATTTATATTCAAGTTAGATGATATCCAATATTCTGAAAGGATAGAAGGTGGCATGGCATGCATTTAAAATTAAATAAGGTGAGAGGGCATAGAAGGTGACATGGTGAGCTTTTCCTTTTCTAGAGTCATCTCCATGAGTAGGTGAGCTTTTCCTTTTCTAGATTCATCCCCATGAGTAGGTGAGATTTTCCTTTGGCCCTAGAGAGATGTGCAGTGTCTCATAAGCAAAAGGAATTCATGTCCACTTACAAATTTGAATTGGAAACCTATGTAATGTGTTTGGGTTCTTGGTGAAGAGTTCCTAGGTTTTGATGTCTTCTTATAGATTTGTAGTTTCCTAGAAGCTTGATTCACCTAGTGGAAAAGTATTTGCATCCCTAGAGTGAGGATCTTGAGTCCCTTTATTTCCATAACATTTACATCATCAAATAAAATGGCATCTCATTGTTTAAATTTGCAAAGAGGTGCTAAATAGCAGTTAAGTTAGTGTGCATGTTATTTAATACACTTTAGAGTGTTGATCGTTAGAAAAAGGAAGAAAGAGAAATCTTTTCCATGGTAAACTTACTTACAAGCTTGAATGTGCCATGTTCTTTTCCATTGAATGAGTAATTATGTGTTCTTGATTGAATAACTATGTTGTCATAATGATATCACTTGATTGAAATCAAAGAAATCTTGAGTGAAATGAGTTAAATGAGTATTCTTGATGCCAAATATTTTATCGAGTTTAATTTGAATCAAGATAATAGCAAGGCCCCATAGACCATATTTGTAAGATTATCGCTCTTCCTTATGGGCCTTACATCATTTTCAAAAACTTTAGTGACAATACATGTGATAAGTTGTTTTATGTTGTTTATATGTCTTTCCTAATAGCATGTTCTAGGAGTAGTAGTATGATTACTTTCAGTCTCAAGTATTAGAATAAATTGGAAATCCCGTGATAATAAACTAGGGTAATAAGGACATGAGAAACATCAGGTTCTTGAATTTCTAGAAGCTTGGCCACTATGAAGACGTTGATGGTGATGGTGATGGTGGTGACAACATTAATGACAAAGGCTTGAGGAATGGCAAAGAAGATGATGATGTGGATGGCTTGAAGAACACACATGGCATGAAGAACCATGGAGGTGGGCATTGGATCCATTGGAACACCTAATGAGCCAAATGACCCATTCTGTGGTCATTTGTGGTTTGATGGGGCAGTGGAACTCTTGGTGATGGTCCATGCTACCATTTGATAATGGGCTTGATGTCCATTGAAAGCATGTTGATTAAATACTAAATGATTGACTCTTGATGGTGGAACCCACATTGAAAGCCACATACAAATTGAATCAGCCCTTATCTAATGGCACTTACGATGGATGTTGAAGCCCTTCAACCTTGAAGATGTCCATATGTGGAATCCTTGATGTATGGTGATGAAGACATAATGTATTGTTGCCTTGGGGTTCTTGGAAATGTTTGTGGTCTATTGTTGTGGGTGTGATGGAGCCCTTGCCCTTATAATTGCTTGACGAAACCTTTGATGCTGAAGTATTTAAACATGATGATGTAGAAGCCCACAAAAAAAATGAGGAAGCCCTAAGTTTCTAACATGGCCTTTGATGTGGTTGTGTGAAGTCAAACCAAAACAAGCATGCAAATAAAACATTGTATGTGAACTATTATGTGTCTATTCAAAGTAAGAAGTCGGCTCAGCAATTACAAATAAAAATAAAATGAAAATTACATAGACAGGTCGATTGAATATCATGTGATATGATGTGCATGTACAACAGAAAGACATGACAATCTAGATAGTATGAAGAGACTAATGATATTTTGGGCAGCAGTTTGGTGAAAGGAGAGAATGATGTATTTGTTTATATACTGGTTAAAATTATGACAGAGTGATGATGAGCAGAAAGTGATATAAATGTGGATATGTTTGATATCTTGACAGCAGAATGATAATTTGCCTATGGTTAATGACTGTTTGATGACAGGTTAAAGATGTGAATGTAGATAGAATATCGATATGTTTTGAGAATATGTTGGACATGATGAAATAGGGATAGAATGATGATTGAAGAGAAGGGGTTGGAAACATATTGATGAATGAGATGATGTGAATAATGACATGACTGTGATATGTATGATATGTGACAACTATGTAATCATAAATACAAGCAGGGTTTTGTATCCATTTTCTTAGTAGGATCTAAGAAAAACTAGGCTGGGTCGTAGATGATGAGTTGGTGCTCATTGTATCAGTTGGTGTTGAATTGCCTCACGGTTGTAGCCGTTGAACCAAATACAAAAGATTACAAAAACTATATCTAGTCTCATATTATGTGTTGATGTGTTTCATTAGTTGATAGTTAGTTCATTGATGAAGATTATGTGAATGCGAAATGATGATATAAGAGTTGGTGATTGAAGTTGAAATTAAATAAAGTATAAGCTCATTGATTCAACCCCCCCTCTCAGTGAGCATTGTGTCTAACACAAATGTTTATAGTTTTGCTAGGTTTTCATGTTTGATAAGGTTTCATTTTTTTTTGGTGGGATTATACGAATTTATATCTCTCAAATAAATTAGACAATATTATAAACACAACTGTAAAATATGATGATAATATGGTAATTATTCAATGCTAATTAATTTGTAATTATTAAACACAAATTACTCGTAACTAGATCTAATTATTCAAAGTAAAGAAGGTACCTGTCTGTATGGTGCTGCAATCTCCTCTGTTGTCGCCATGTCTCCATCGAGGTCAAAGGGATCGACGTCCTCCCACCTGAGAGGTGGAGACCCGGCACCGAATAACTGAACATTAAAACAAATAAAGTCAACAATGTGTAATTCAAATTTAACTATATTAAACAATACGATATCAAATAAAATACAAAAAATACTTGAAAATTAAATAAAACAATAGCAAACCTGATCCATGAAGCTCCCTGTGGCATGTTGCTGCGTATCACCATGGCAAGAATGACCACAGTGAGAACAACGATGTGCCGTTGTTCTAGAAGAACTAGAAGGCCCCGCTTGGGTTCCACCTGTACTCGACATGTCTCGGCCACCACTCATAGACTGTGCAGCTGTCTGTGTCTCATCGATGTCCTCCCGGCTCTGGGAAGACATGGCCACAAATTTGGTATGTCTAAGCAAGTCATGTTTGGCACTTCTGGCGAAGTCATGAATCTCATCTAGACCGCTATCAAACCCGGGTGGCTGAGGAGGGGGGTTTGGCTCTCTCCTAGGTGCAGGAGGTCCTCTAAGCAGGTTGCGGTGTGCCTGAGGTCGATCTTGGGCAGAGACAAGACTGACACCTTGAAACTCAGTGATGTCAAAATAGTTGACATGGTACCCTAGCTCAAACTCAGCCCATAATTTTCGAAGGAAATATTGTGGGACCTCCAAATTGTTGCATGGGGGCCTGTCAAGCACCATGAACCACCTCTGTCTCCAGTTATCTCTCCATGGCTGGTAAATGTACCAGTCCATGCAAACTCGAGTCCTCGTCAAAGCTGGAGGCTGTCCGGTCGAGGGAACTATGAACTTGCTATACAACTGGGCTTTGTTGATGTTGAGGTCTTTTATTTGCTCTTTGGACAACCCAGTGGAGTAGTGTTCCCTCATTCGAGCCTTGTATTGGCTCAAGTTTGTTATCTCACTATGTGCAATATTGATTGATTCAATAATGTTTTGAAGTGATGAAGCCAAGGAAACCTGAGAGGGTTCCCTGGTACTGTTCAATTCATTGCTTTGTGCCCTCAATTGATTTAAGTCTTGGTGTAATTGATCTTCAGGGTTTTCATTGGGTTCATTGGGTTCATTGTCGGTTCCCATATTCTCTTCTGGAGGTCAGGTTTCATTGAATGGTGGTGGTGTGTCTGACATCTTGTTAGGTGTGTAGATGGCCTGCAATTCAATTTCCTTGGTTTTTTAATGGATTGTAATTTTTTTTTTTAAATTAAAATTCAAATGGAAAACAAAAAAAAAACAAAAATAAAGACAAATTTGTGCTTTGAGGAGCACTTACCTAGAGAAACGGACGGCACGGTGGTGTAGGGACGACTGCTTGGTGTTGACGACGACAGGGGTGCACGAGGACGCGTTCGCGGGGTTGAAGGTGCACTCACGGGTTGGTAATTTAGCTCACGGGTCTGTCAAAAATGACAAAACCCGTGAGCTCTGTTTATAAAAAAACAGAGGCGCACACACGCCATTAACGCGTGTGCGCCAATATGTGCCTACGCGTCAAGGGCGCGTGAGCGCCCCTTTTGTCCATGTGGGTTGAACCATGTGGACGTTCGGCATTGCCAAAGCAGGGACGCGTGCGCGTCCTTTTTTTTTTTCCGCTCACGCGCCCTTGTTGCAGTTATTTTGGGTACCAGCTTCATGCGGGTACCCTTAATTTACTCTAACAAAAAACAGAAATTGTCTCTGCAGTGAATGAAAATAAAGCCTAATGATCAATGATTTAAGCTTTACGAGTTCTTGATTCTCGCTTTTTAGTGTCGGCAAGAGAAATTTATTAACAGAAACATAAATTTCCTGAACTAACATTACTTGCAAATAGTCCAAAAATGATTCATTGCCACGACGGGATTCCATAAATTCTCAGCATCCCATATCAATTATACTAAACGGAAGCTCCGACAGGCCATTGGAACCATTGGCAGAAGCACTCCACGACCTAAATTTCTCTTCAAATTCAGCAATTAATGGATAATAGGAACTGGAAAGGACTGAGGGCCGCACAGCACCAGGACAAAGTTTGGCTTCCAAGTTTTTTGTTGGTTTGGAGACTCGGAAGGCAAAATTCACTATTCTGAATAGACGAGTAAGGAGTTATGTTTTCCACCTTCACGTCGCGCCGTACTGTTCCTGCACAACACGAGAAACATGAGAGTTGTATAGAAGTGGTAGCAGCAGCAACTTCCAAGAACGAATTTTCGAAATTAGACGTGAATTTAGTTTCACGAAGCAGCCTCTTCCATCGCAGAACTTGAACTCGTACAACTTGACTTATTGCTGAGACGCTTGTGCTCGAGCGTCTCGACATTGTCTTACCGCTTAGACGGAGACTTACAGCTTAGTCTCAATAGTTTTGCTCAAACCTCCCGCTAGCCTGACACCTGCTCCAACCCTCTGACAGGTTCACCCTTCTCTTCCACATGCTCTACCCTCTCACAGGTTCACCTTTTCTTCCACGTACTCTAGCCTTCTCCCGTTTGCTTTTTCTTTTGCTTTTGCTTCTGCATAGCTACCGCGTGGCACGTGGCCCACTCCCTTTGGCAGGGACTAAGCTGCCACGCAGCTTTTTCCCTTGTTTACTTTTGCAGCAGTTGGGTTTTACATCCAATGATATTTGTATTAGCAGATTTCATTCGTTTGAATTCCAAAAACGGTGTATGGCTCAAGGATTGTAGGAAAAGCACTTGTTATCCTCACTTGATTTTGAGCTTCGTCTCCATTCATTCGACACATTGCTACTTTGGTAAGGCCTTTGATTTTTCGAGATAATTTAGCATTGAATAAAATTGTGGAAAGCATTGTCGTCACAATTGCATTAGTCCACACGTCTCGAGGGTTAGTTCAAGCCAATGTTTAATAGAATTGGACATGTTTTGCGAGTTTAACATACTCACGATAACCAATCTAACAAACTCGAGCTCCTGGCGCATGGCATGGAAATTATCCATGAAATGGACCACAGAAGCGGCTTCCTCGGCTTCCTCAATAAAATTATTGAATAAAACAGACACCAGAGGCTGTGAGAATGCGGAAATCATGGTTTTCTCCATGCTTATAATTATGATTTATCTGACACAAACTACAACTACAAATGAAATAACCGCTTGATTGCTGAAATTTTCATGATTCTTTGCCCATTCTTGTATTTTATTATTTTTATGAATTCCCTCGTAACAAAAAAATGAAATTAGAAACCTTGTAACAACAGGCACGCTTTTTTACAAATTTATAGATTTTTAACCGGGGTGAAATTACACGTTTTGATCGTAGAAGTTAATCTAAGCCTAGAAATCCTATATTTCTACCGTTCATGTTTCAAAAATAGGAAAGTTTCGTGGTTAAAATAAAAATGTTGTATAACCAGATTCGGAGAAGTTACCTCGTTTGTTCCCAGAACAGAGAACTCCATTATTGAGAACTGCCTCCGATTGTCATGACAAGCTCATCAAACGCAGAAATTATCTACAATGGAGGTATTGAGATTAAAATAAAAATGTTGTATTCTGAGGAGTTATTGAGATTAGATGTTGTATTCTGAGGAGTTATCGAGATTAGGTGTTTCCACAGTGGTTAATCATTGTATTGTTTCTACAGTGATTAATCATTGTATTGAGTCTTCTGGATTCAACTTTGCTTCTATAGATAAACGTTCATTAGACCCAACCATCTACACAGTTGAATCCAGAAGACTCAATACAGTAGTTGAACTGGTTGCTCTCTTGCAGTTACGGTCTAATGGACCGGGAAACACCTTCAAAATTCAAATTAATAATGCAGTGGGGAACACATTCAACAAGAGGTATCCATGGAGGTTGGTTCTGACAGTTAGCAAGGCTCTCCTTAAAGGCCAATCTGTCTGTGCATAAGGCTCGGCGTGGGGAGGTACAGAGCGTTCTTTTTTTTTTTAAATAATGCGCAGAACAATAATTAGGCCTATGTTCTTGTTCTTAGCTACTCATGCCTCTGAGTAAACTTTGTTAAAAAGAGAGTTCAGTGTGTTTTATTCTTAACCTCACAGTCCAGGCTATTCAGTCTAATTTAGAATAATCTATTTACAAAGGAGAGTTTTATCCAATAATTATTCTCTGCCCAGCCCTTATCAGCTGGGTCTTTCTGGCATAAACTTTATCAAAGTGAGAGGTAGTGGCACTCACCATTCTGGTTCTTTATTATCAATGTAAGTTATTACTTTCTTATAAGCTAATGTTGGAGAAACGTTCAGTGAAGGATAAGGGAATAAACCTTTTACAGAGCTGAGCTGTGTGCAATGATTATGTCCTCGCCTTACCCGTGGAGTTTTCTGTCATTAACTTTTTATAACGTTGGCAATGCCACACACCATTCCTGCTGTCTTTTACCGATGCAACTTATTCCTTTCGGATAACCTCAACGTTTTTGCTATCCTCTCTAGATACCATTCAATCGATCCAACACCGCTGCAACTTATAAAAGGCCTTTGTTACCTCGTTATAGGTATACGTTCTTTCGTCCCTCTTGTATTTCTCCCTTTGCTTGCGTTCGTTTCAATTTTCACATAATTCCCAATCTTTCTCTGCCGTTTGCTACCATGGCCACGGATTTTGCGACTGGATTGGGATCTGGAGTGGCCGCAAATTTCACCAACGCCATTGTTGGTCTCCTCTTCCAACAGTTGAAGGATGTTAGGGCGTTGGGGGAGAACCTTCAACTTCTCAACACTGAACTCGCCCGTATGGACGAGTCGTTACGCCATATTCAAAACCAATTCGAAGATCAACAAAAGAAGCTGCCTGAGTTACTGGCAAGATGTTTGGAAAGGATCAACGATTCCCTTGAAGAAGTCAAATCCCTCATCCATCGTGCCACCAGACAACGAGGATTGTGTCTCGGTTGCTGCCTCTTCTGCAACCCCAAGATCCCCTCAGAAATCAGACAATGGAAGATCAGATTTGGTGAGCTCTTCCAACAGCTTGATTCTGCTCTTTCAATAGCTACCCATACTGCACATACTGTGGAGTCCGCACAGCCTCAAGCAGAGGTTCTTCTTCAACCTCTACCAGAATCCGGCTTCGTGGGGTCTCGCATTGAAGATGCTAAGAATCAGTTGCTCACATGGCTTAATCAAGCTCATCCCCAGCCTCGGGTGATCGGAGTGTACGGGATGGCGGGAGTTGGAAAAACGGCATTACTAAGACTCATTTATAACGATTACAAGAAAGAGGTGCGTAGCAATAGCATCTTTGATTTGGTTATATGGTTTACGGTTTGTCACGAATATAAGATTGAAGACTTGCAGGCTTCTATTGCTGATACACTAAGATTGAATCTCAAGGAAATTTGTAATATTGATATGCGGAAGATGAAATTGTCCACATCTCTTGAAACTAAGAGATTTCTTCTAATATTGGACGATATATGGAGTCCAATCAATCTGAGCGAAGTAGGTGTCAAATTTGGGGATCATAAGCATAGCAAAGTCTTAATTTCCAGTCGCAGCAGAGAAGTGGCTGAAATAATGGCAGCAACAAATGAGTACTGCATAGTGATACAACCCCTCTCCAGAGACGAAGGGTGGGAGCTCTTAGAAGAGCTGTTCCCGACAGGAATCTGGAGGTTATTGCTAGAGAAGTTGCCTTGGAGTGTAAAGGTTTGCCATTGGCCATCAATACAGTTGCTGCAGCATTGGCTCGGAAAAAGACTGCTGATCAGTGGAGACGCGCTTTATATATGATGAAAAATGTAGATCCTTCCTTCCCCTCCACTCACAGCACCATTGATGCAGAGCTCTATCAGCGGCTAAGATGGAGCTATAATGTTTTGCCAGATCCTAACTTAAAGATGTGTTTTCTATATTGTGCTGCCTTTCCCGAAGATGCACAAATTAATGTGGATACATTGGTGGAGATGTGGACAGCAGAAAGATTGGTCCCTCAAAAGGGGACAATTTACTTCATGGATGTTGGACGGGAATACATAGATGCACTGGTAGATAGAGTATGTTGATACAGGAAAGACGAAAATAAAAATTCATGATGTACTTCGTGATATGGCAATTTATGTTGGCCAGCGAGAGGAGAACTGGTTATTTTTAGCTAGTCTACATCTGAAACATTTCCCAAGTGAAGAAGAGACCACTGATTGCAAAAGAATCTCTGTTTTTGACAATGAAATCAGTATTCTGCCAACAGATTTCAAGAAGTGTCCAACACTAGTGACTTTGGTGCTGGCCAGAAATAGACAGTTGCAGGAAATTCCGGACAGGTTTTGGGTAAAGTTCATGTCTCTCAAGGTTCTGGATCTTTCGGATACCTCAATAGAAGCATTGCCAACATCAGTTGGGCAACTTGGACAGCTTGAGTTTCTTAATTTGAATGGGTGCAGAAAGTTGAAGGGCTTGCCTGATAGCATATGTAATCTTTCACATCTTCTATTTTTGCATCTTGAAGGCTGTGACAGTCTAAATTATTTACCCGACAAGATAGGAGAGCTTAAAAATTTAAAACATCTCATATTTTCGGATAGGGGACAAGTCAAGGTGATTCCACATCAAATATCTCAACTCACGTCATTGAACAAACTGGTTTTACCCGAGTACTCAACTCCAATGAATGTGGATGATCTCACCAGCCTCTCAAATCTGATCGAGTTAGATGTGACAGTAAAGCCAGAAATTAAAAGGGGTTCAATGAGTACCTGGTCAGATATGAGAAGTTTAACTTTACGGTTCCAAGGAGGAAATAGTGAGGATGCAGCGCTCGATATTCTTCCACAGAACATGCAGAGTATGAAGAAGTTGAAGAGCCTTTTTTTATTCGCATATGGAGGGGTAAGCCTACCGGATTGCATTTGTCAGTTTCAATATTTGAAGAGCTTATGCTTGTCCTATTGCATGGAACTAAAGGAGCTTCCAGCCTTTCAGAATGGGAATGACGCTGCAAGTGGCGGTTTTCCGATGTTGGAGGAGTTAGAACTAAGCGACCTAAGCAGCTTAGAGAGTATAGTGTGGATGGAGAGGCTACCCAATTTAAGGGAATTAAAGATATCATGGTGTAATCACTTGAAGGAGTTGTTCATGGATACTGATGGTGGGTTTCCCAGGTTGGAGAGATCACAACTATGTGGTTTAGAGAGATTAGAGAGTATAGCGTGGAATGCAAAAGCAATGTTGCAACTTCAAATTTTGGACTTAGCATATTGCCCGCGTGTTGAAGACATTCAGAATGGAGGAGCTACCCAATTTAAGGAAATTAAATATATCAGCATGTGATGAATTGTTTACGGGGAGTGGTATTTTAGAGAGTATTGCAGCACCATCTACTGTGTGGTGTGGAGGAACAATGCCCAAGCTTGAATCATTATTTATAGATCAATGTTTATCACTGAGAAGATTTACAACTGAAAAGTTCCTTAATTTAAAGGTAATAAAGATCACAAGGTGTCCTCAGTTGGAGGTTGATATTGGTAGTCTTCCCATGCTAAAGAAATTGATTCTTAGGGATTTAAAAAAGATACAGACTATTGCAATATTATCTACTGCGTGGAATGAAAAAACAATGCCCAAACTTCAAATTATAAAGATCATAAATTGCCCATTGTTGAGGAGATTGCCCATGGAGATGGATAAGCTGTCTAACTTAAGGGAGATTGTTGGAAAATTAGATTGGTGGAAAGGAATAAACTGGGAGAATGATAATGTTAATATCAAGCTTTCTCAACTTTTAAGAGAAGTTGGTAAGTATGAATTTGATTTTATGTAATATTATTAATTTTTAGTTATAAGTTTATTTTCTAAAATATTGGGTATTTTTATTTTTTATACAATATATTTAATTTGTATGTTAATGTTTTCTTATAAAAGATATGAAAAATTTATGAAATGTAATGCAACAATACAAGTCAACATGTTAATGGGAATGGAATTTAGATGATTAAAATAACATTCCCACCCACAACTATTATAGCTAAATCAAATTAATTGTTTAAAATCTATATATTTAATAAAATAATTTTCTAATTATATTTTTGTTGAATAAATAAATATTACAACTATCAATATTTACATGTTAGATTCTTGGTACTTTTTTTAATTTTTAATTTTTATTAATGATGTTGTTGATGTTTCCAATTCCTAATACTTATAATTTTTTTTTACAAATAAAGGGAATCTTTAAGTAAAGTAACTTAATGTAATGTGGGTAATTTTTTTTCCTGAGAAAAAATAATGTAATGTGAGTAATGATGGCACATGTCGATTAAAAAAAAAATTAATTTAACAAAAATAAATAAAATAAAGCGTTGAGAGGGATCCAATCCTTTGAGGTGCAAACCTTTACTTTTTGTTATAGAAAAGGTTTTATGTAGGAGAGTACTAAGATCATTATGGTTTCCACTAGGAGATTAAGTTTATGTCTTGTAATAGTAAAAATAATAATAATATCAAATTTATGACCAAGTCAAATGCCCTCAAATGCTAAATTGACATAAAGGAAAACCCTCATTGTTTGTGGGATAACTGACGCAAGGTGCCTTATCGCCAAGGTTCTTGCTTAACAATACACACACACACATTCACATAGACATGATGCAAACAGGATGCCAGAAGCTGGTTTATATTACTTCTCTAAAACGGTTACAATGCAAACTGCAAGGAATAGAAACAACTAATTAACTGTCCCGCCTAAGCCGTTACAATACAGAAGTAAATGTGTGTTATCTCAGTGTGTCGACCATCACCCTCTCCTAGTTCGCTGTGGAACTTTGAGCTATGGATCGATCTCTCTGTGTTCGGAAGCTATGTGACTGTTCTCTCCAATCTACCAGACTTCACCCCGAACTCTACTCTGCAGAATGATCCAACTGATCTTCCTCCCCGGCCTTCTACTCTGTTGTTGTTGTTCCCGAGACCACTCTGACTCCCGAGACACGTATCCTCTGTCTGTTGATCTCTTCAGATCCTGCAGACCTGCAACTGTCAGCGCTCTAACCGTGCTGCACAGCCTTTGCCTATGACGACATCTATCACTTCTTCACCCACCTACAATAGCTTCCATTAACTTCTTTAGCAACCTCGAACTGTTGCCAAGTACTCTCCTTGAATTCTACGTGTCCTTCTTACAAGCTACAATAATCCGTCATATCGACCATACTGTCTGTCAACTTCGACTCACCTGTCGGCTTCCTTCTTCTACACTTAGGCTTCGCTAGTCCGTCCCTTCCTCCTCAATTGGCTCCCACTCAAACATGTCAGAGTCATGGTTTGACGCATGTCAACCAACGATGTCTCCGCTACTCCTGTCGGTCACATCCCGACTGCTCCTACTCAACTTATTGACTTAGACAAGCCAATCTGCTCTTCCGCACCAGTGGTCGTCGGCACTCCCTCTGGCCGAATTTTCTCCATGTCGACCAACATCGACTGGTCTGCTTAGGCCCCGATGCTCCTGCATCAATAAGGGACCTTCTCTATGCAATAACTTGACTACTTAATATACAAAGATGTACATACCTTGACCCCCTTTGGATTGAAACCCATGGCCTCCAAGGAGGAGACATATTCTACACATTATTAAAAGTAGAACAAGTTGAAAGGAATGGTGTTCAACATATTTTGCATTATAAACTTTTCAAATCAAATCATCTTAAAGTGATGATGATGATGATGATGATAGTTTTTTCTTTTCCCAAAAATGCTTGCAAGATCTCATAAAACTCAATTATGCTACACAGTTCAAATTGTATGCCCCAGGCATGGATTCAACATGTGTCCTTAAAAGCCTCTAGGATGCGAGTTGCAATTGGCCATAAAATGATGATCGTGGCTCGGATCAACGAACAGTTGATTCCCTTGGAATCATGACATCAAAATAATGCTAAGAGTTCCTCTCTTCTCTGGTTCCATGGCCCAAAGCTCATCTGGTTTGACAATTTCATAAACTAGGGCTTTTCCCAGTAAGAGACAATGCAATTGTGTATAGTCTCTTACTATGAAAAACTTTAGTTTCTAAAATCATCGAATATGACAAAATACAGACCATGGACCCATGTGAGAAATGAGCCCTAACATTATTTGGATGTCATGATTCCAATGAAGTTGACGGTTCATCCTTCCGAGCCCTGATCATCATTTTATGGCCAGTTGCAACTTGCCTACTAGAGGCTTTCAGATACACATGGTGAATCCTTACAAGCGACATAGAATTTGAAACGGGAAGTAAAACTGAGTTCCATGGAATCCTGTAAGCATGTTTGGGCAAGGCCCAAGAGGGTGATTTTAGTAACATACTGAAGCAATTCACTAGCATTTCAAAGTTCATTATTGGTATAAAAATGAAGAAGGTCACTTGATGAAAGAATCCTTGCCTTTTTTCGACACAATGTTAAGGAGAAGAAAAGAACCTTTAAGTGAGAAAGGGAGAGAGAAGTACAAAACAAGTTTGCAATGGTAAGGAAAAGAAAATAACCTTTAAGTGAGGAGGGGAGAGAGAGGTACAAAACAAATTTGCAATATTTTCAACGTAACGATGGTGAAATGTCATTAAAAGACACTACAAGCATAAATATATCTTTGTGTTTGAAAAGAAAAAGGTTTGATAGATAATGACAACGTTGTTAAGTAACAAAGCGTGGAGCTAAAGTACACCATAAAGTGAAAATGGTGACAAGTAAAATCATTTGCTATAGCAAACGGATAACATTGGAACCATTTGTCTACTACATTGTGAAATTGATACTTGAATGGACAATTGTGGAAATATGTTATTAGTAGTTTATTGAAGCAACTGACTAGAATACCAAAGCTCATGTTAAAAAGAAATTCCGTAATAACTTTGCAATGCTATGACCATAATTAGCATGATGACAATGAAAAACAATGCAACCATGAATAGATGTTTCCTTTGCTAGTTTTGGTGCTAAGTTTGATAGACAACCATAGAATAATTAGGTATGATTAAATAAAAGGGTATGAAGCTGAATTATATGAGGAAGAAAAAAACCGGCAACCAATGAAAGCATGTACAATAACAAAGGATTGAAGATGAAACCATTTATTTACTAAATTGCAACATTCCAAGATCCTATTATATCATGATAGCATATTTTGAAATGCAAAGTGATTATGTGGCATTATAAAATTCCAAAAGAATTCTCTTAAACAATTATGGAATTCTATGAACATAAGCACAATCAAAACACCAATTTGAATCAACAAAGAGAAACAAATAAGTGTTGAAAAACATTATCTAATAATAATGTACACAAAACAAAATATTAGATAGATGCCACTAAAAAACATTTTGTGAGGAAATAAATCACAATCTTCATATATCGATAACTTTATACTCAAAACGAGAACTTTAGTCATAAAAGCTCATATTTTTGCATAAAAACACCAAAAATTAACCTCGAATCAAAAAGTGGTGCTACTGGTGGCACCGCTTTTTTTGTGGTTAAAAATATATATATGTATCAAAACAATCCTTATTGTTGTTTACAAAAACCTTCAAATCAAGCCCTGAATTGAAAACTAATGCTACCAATAGCATATTTAAAAAAAGAAGAAGGAATTATTATATCATTTTATCATAATTTAAAATTGTAGTTATTAAATTTCTTAGTAACACTATGTAAAACTTGCACTTAAACACAATTATTCAATGCATTATATTTCACCACTCTTTCCATCTAAAATAAAATAATTTTTGATAATATTCATAATAAAATAAAATAAATTTAAAAAATCTTCCAAAAAAAATGATTTTTTTAATTTATAAAAAAGAAATTATAAAAAATTATAAAAAATAATAAAAAAAAATAATTTCTAAAAAATATACAAAATTATAAAAACTTTAAAAAATTCATTTAAAAAAAATAAAAAATAAAAAACAAAACAAAACAAAAACCCAACCCTAACCCCTCAACCCCCTCTCCCTCTCCCTCCTCTTCTCCCCATGCTCCCCTATCCTCCTCCCTCTCCCTCCTTCCATCCCCCCACTCCCCCATCCTCATCCCTCTCCCTCCTTCCGTCCCCCCGCTCCCCCATCCTCCTCCCTCTCCCCTTCCACTCCCTCTCTTCGCCCTCCCCTCCCCCTTCTCCCCCGTCCTCCTCCCTCTCCCCTTCTCCTCTCCCCTCCCCTCCCTCTCCTCCCTGTGCCCCTCCCCCTTTGAGCTCCCCCCCCTACCCATCCCCCTTATACAACCCATGGGAAGCCCTTTGGGTGCACGAGGGAGCGGCGACTACCATTCCCTTATGTGCCCAAAGGGTCGCCCAAGGGGGAAGCGCAATTCTGAGAATCGCTAGATCACGTTGCCCCCTTGGGTGTCCCTTTGGGTACACGGGGGAGTGACAACCCTTTGTGTGCACGAGGGAGCTGTCATCGCTGCTTCTTCATGCGCTGAAAGGGCCACCCATATCCTTGAGAAGAGGGACAGGTAGGGGGAGAGCTTGGAGGGGGAGGGGGAGGGGGAGGGGAGAGAGAGGAGGAAAAGGGAGTGTGGGGAGGGAGGGGACAAGAGGGGAGGGGAAGGGGAAGGGGAGATGGAGGAAGATGGGGTAGTGTGGGTGGGGGATTTTTTGTTTTTGTTTTTATCAAAAAATTTTAATTTTTTTTTCTTTTATTTTTTATAATTTGGTTAAATAACATTTGTGTTTTCTATTTTTTTTATAATTTTTTTCATAAATTTTAAATGTTTTAAAATAATTGTTGTTGGGCACTTGCACGAAGATCATACCCAAATCTATTGCAATGGGAGTGCACGAGCAAAAAAAAACATAGCGTGTGTTCCCTTAAGACCGTGTGTGCGCCATGGTTTGTTAAAATCCCGAACCACTAGTTAGGCATCCACGTAGGTATTAAAAGTGCGCACGCACATTTAACGCGTATGTACTTTTAGTGCACATGCCTTAAGAGCGCACACGCACTACTCTATATATTAAAAAATTGGGTCTAGGCCCATTTATAACCCATCTTACCCAATTCTGCTGGTGCCCGACTGTCCAAAAATGCTCCCCTACCACGTGCGTGCATCAAATCTACCACCAACACCTCCCAATCATCATCCAGGTAAGATTTTGATCCACAATTTACATTTTTTGTTTGTATTTTCAATGGTTTAAAAAAAAATTACATTTTAAAAATGCCAAAAAATTCAACTAATATTGAAACAAATTCAATTTTTTTAATTGCATTTCATCTCTTCTCCATCACAATGGAAGAAAACTAAGAGCCAAACCCCCAAACAAGCAACCCATCCACACAAAACCCCGAGGTAAACATTCACTTCAAGGAGAACCCAACCACAGAAGCCCAAATAAACCCCTATTTACACCAGTTAAGAACCTTGGTTCAAGAGCTTAGAACCATTAGGTAACCATTGAGACTCTCCTTAGCCACATCCCTCGACAGTATCATTGCCTCATTTGACAATGCTCATGGTCAATTGGCAAGCATAACCGAGTATAGGGCTAGGATGAGAGCATATTATTCCATTGGCCTCAGTAGAGACCAAATCAAAGACCTAAACATCTCAAAACAAACTCTAGTTAGTTATTTCATTGACCCCCGGGACCAACCTACCCCCTGATCCACGCAAAAGGCACCTTTGCATGGATTGGTGCACATATGATCCATGAAGACAAAATTGGATGAGCCAATGGTTTATGGTTTTTGACAAACGTCCTTGCAACAATAGGGAGGTTCCACTTTATTTTCTTCGAAAACTATATGTGGAGTTCATGTTGGGTCTACATGTCAACTACTTTGACATTAGTGAGTTTCATGGGGTTTGTCTTGGATCTTCCTATGATCGACCCACTGCCAGGCATATCCCAATGAGAGGGACACCTGTACCTAGGCGTATGCCTAACCTCCCTCCACAGAAACCTCATTTACTGGATCGCTTAGCCGAGACTGCCACTATCATATCACAACTTATTCATATTGTATTACAACACAATACGTTTGTGGCATCATCTAGGAATGACACATCAGAGCAGCATGGAGAACCATCAAGTGTAGTTCCTTCAAGCCCCATTAGTCATGGACCATCCATGACATCTAGTGGGACAAATGATCCTTTTGACGTACAAGGATTACCCCATTGTTGCACCCACAGTGACCATACTTTCCATGGCCCTATGGAGGATCTTGCACGAGATACCTTTATGTCTGAGGTTAGTACATGATTTGTAAATGATTATAAATGGTTGATTACATTTTTAAATGTACATTTTCCAATCGTTCGATCAACATCTATTAGTGTATTTAATGTGCAATTGATGTTTTTGTCATGTGCATTTGTTTCGATATGAAACAATAGAATCAAGGTGGGAGTACATTACTGCTCCCAACCTTGATTCCACCATGGCAGAAACGAAAAGTATTGTAGCACCTCACATACAGGTATCTAAAAGAGTGTATGTTTGTAGGATTTAATAATCGATTTAGTTGCAATTGTCATATTTTATATGAGAAATCAATATTATTATTATTTTGTTTCTACAGGTGCATGCAGAGGAGATTGAGCACAAGTCTCCACCTGTGCTAAGAAGATCACCTGTCATGCAGGTAACTTGTATGAAATTAATTATAAATATGATGTGAAATTCATTTTGTTTGTATGGTTAATTTACATGTTTTTTCTTCTAATGAAATGTATTTCATATGTTTATGTAGGTTCCATCTCCGACAATATGATCACCATACACACACATTCCTGCATATATTCCACATAGTTATGTTTTTCCACATTTCATGTCGATTTGGGTGACTGGGCATTCTGCCCCTGTGATCGACATTGCCGTATCCCCCCATAGGATACTCTCACACATTGTATAGCTACCGGGGCTATATAACTGCACACACCCATCCACTCATGTGTTTCCCCCACCTTTCGAGTCTCCAACATTTGGCTCCATCTATTCCATCCACATTGGCTCCATCCACATCGGCTCCATCCACATCAGTTCCATACTTTTCCCATACATCTACTCCCACCCAGTTACCTACATCAACCCCTGTCCCCCTGTCAAAACCCAAAAATTTCAAAAAATTTAATTTTTTTTAAGATAGCAATATGTGATATTAAATGCAGCCACATGACTATTTGTTTTTAGCTTACGTGGTCGTAAATGTGTCTAAATGATCTTTTGTCATACTTAATTGTTGTTTGGGTTTCTCTTTTCTACTACTGATTGTTTTGTTGTTTTGTAACCACAAGGGGGAGTTTGTATGTCGAATTGGGCTTACTTAGCTTCTGAGCTAATGCATCAAAATTGTCTTCCTCTTGCAGATACACATGTAAGGTACGGGTTGCTGTATTTAAAATTTAACAGTATTATATTCCAATTATTTGTACCATATCATTCAGTAAAATCTAAGCATACTAGCCAGGTTATCAAATGTTTACAGGTAACATTTATCCTATGATCTCCTTTTGATCTAGCTATTTAAGAATTGGAATTTCTAAAGGAAATGATAGCTATTGATATACATAAATTTCTTGACTAGAGATTTTAGAGTATGACCGACAATTCATAATCTGTTCAATTTGTTGCTCCTCCATTATCATTGTATCTATTCATGCTTTGTAATTGGAATATTTAACACGCATTGTCAAAAAGTAAAAATCGGAAAGTACCAAATAATTATGCTTTGCTTGTCTCAATACTTGCAGATATCCTGTAAATTACATGTCTTCTTTTTAACATTTTCAGAATCTGTTTAGCTGGAAAAACTATTCTTATATTTATGTCTGTCAAAGTATTAAGAACTATGAGTTTTCCCAACATTGACACTCGTATCCTTACGACTTAGGAGTGATGCCATATCTGTTGTCTCTTCCCATAAGATTAGGGTATGTGGAAATGATTATTCTGAATCACTTATAACTTCCATAATGCAAAATACTTTCTCTCTACGTCTGGAATATTTCAAGACTGGGTTTTTCAATAATGGTCATAGAACATGAATTATTAAGTCAAGGTTCTATCTATAAAATGTAAGAATTGAGGGTTTTATCCTATTGTTTTTATTGTTTAAAAGATAACATAGAAATTATACTACTTCAACCTTTATGTAACACTACGAATAGTTCCAATACTCATGCTAAGCTTTTTATTTCTATAACAATAGATGAAAGTCCCACATAACCTTGAACATATGGATAATGTATAACTTTGTTGTTTGTAGGGCAAACCATTAAGTTCACTAGGCGACATTCGAAGGCATGGTCAACATGGATTAAATAGTGGGGTGAAGATTTTAGTGGCTCGACCATATTGGAATATGCATGTTGATTATCCTTTGATTGAAGTGTACACACACTATGATTTTATTTGAAATACCAATGATTTAAAGTTCGTCGTGAAACATTTATCCTCGACCCACTGCATGGAAATATTTTAGGTGCTACGTGGTGGCTTTTGATCCAAGTATTGGTGATATAAAAAGTTGACTGAACCCTAGCTGGGCACTTCTCCCTCGCCTTCGGGCTCGGTCCTGTGAACCCTCCTGTCCAAAATTCTCTGTGGTTCCGAAGTAACAGCTTCAGTGCTGCTACAGACTCCTCGTAATTCTCTATTTGTATCACTCGAGAGTCTGTATATCCTGCTAATTGGCATCTTATAAGTTTATTAAATAATTTTGGCTACCTTCGATGCTGTTACTGTTTGCTAATAGTTTCCAAGCTATTTCCCTCCTTCGTATTTATCCACTGTAATGTTGGGAGTCGTTGTATTTCTTGCTGTTGGTAGCTTACGAAATGGTTATAACCTAGGGTTTTGTCTTCATGCTTCCAATACAAGTTTGGCCATGGTATAAGGGTATCGTTTGACTAGTTTTCTGTCATGGCTTCCTTTATGGAAGGTAACCTTGGAGTTTCCCATCCCGTTCCTTCTTGTGACTAAAGTGGGGTTTACTTGGCTCATGGTTTGCATCTGCGTCCGTCACTCCGGTAAGCTACAGGTTTTTTTTTTAAATTGTTGTTTTAAGGTTGCAAGCAATTGTTTAAATCTCCAAGCATCCACAGAAGGTTTACAATCTTGTTGTTTCGTTGCATATTCAAGCTCCACTTAACTATTGGATGGCACAAGCTGCGACAACTGGCATTCCCGGGTAAGCCTGGTTCTTACCATGGCAAATTTCTCCTTGTGGGTTGTTTGGGTGGTAGGTTTTGGTTTGACTTATAATTCACCGCAGCCTTGCAAAAATCTTGTAACTGTATAATTTAAATGAATAGATAAGGGTTTAACCCTGCATTGGTTTGGTTATATGGATTCAGTCGATAATGTGGCTAGTATACTCCTTTCGGCACTTAGTTTTGTTTTTATACAGAAGGACTGTAATGTAAAAATTTGAAGAGGACAAGGTTTGAGGGCTGTTCTGTAGGCAGGGTTACGACCTCGGTTCTCATGTTTCGATGTAACATTTTAAAGGGTTTTGTTGGAAAACGCCCAGGGTTTTGGATAGTTAACTTAATATAAGTTCTGCCTGTACACAGGCTTGTATAAGACGTGTGTTGTTTTTGTTTCTAACTGTGTGTAGTGGTGGTAATATGTTTTGTTCTCCAAAACGCTGTTAATGTGGATTGTGACTCGGCTGTAGTTAGAATCTTATAATAGCTAGGGAGGAATGGTTTTGTTTTTATGATTCTTTTCCTGTGTAATGTAAGCTCTTTAAAACACGACTTGTTACAGTCATTCTATATGCTAGAGTCGGTGTATGGTGTGTGTTTCAAGTTTCAAAGTTTATATAGAAAGCTTCTATTAATGCAAGGCTATAGCCGTAGGTGAAATCGTGGTGATGAGTTTTTTTTTTTTTTTAACGTTTGGACCCCTGTAAGGTTTGGAAAGGTGGGAGGTTCAAACTGATATGATGGTGGTTTTGTTTAGATGATTATGTATTAATAGGATAAGACTCTATCGGTACTGTGCATTCACATGAAAGATAAAACTAAAGGATTAGAGCTCGATAATGAGCTAAATATACGGTTCTGCTATAATGATTATGACCATAAGGAAATAATGGAAGTTTAAGGAATTAAAAAAAATACTACTTGTTTAAGCTCAGCCTCGAGTTAGTTATTGTTCTGTCTTTGATTTCTTCTGTTTAAAAGTTAATAACTAGGTCAAAGTTCTGTCGAATGGTTTCTTGTTGTAGAAAACTGGAGAGATAGGTTTTGGTTCGAGCTCCACGGTCAAACTTATTGTTTAGTTAACTATTCAGTTTGTTTTAGCTAAGACTCTGTCGAAAAATAGTTAAACAGGTGAAGGACATTGCTATACTGTTGTTTTAGTTTCAAAGTTGAGTCAAATACGGTTTTGCTAGTCCTTTTGTATGTTCAGTCAATGACTAAATAAACTTTCTATTGTAATTTGGCTCGTCCATTTATCTGACAGAGAATGACCTGTATAATTGTTAGCTAGGGTTTGTATCTGCAATAATGTCTATGATAATATATTTACTGTAGTTTATAAAATTATATTTATTTTTGTTCCTATCACGGTTTTAAACCAGTTGTAAAACCAGAGAATGATTATTTGTACTAAAACCCTACCCATCTATTTAACAGAAATAATTAAACTATATCTAGAATTTACATAAATAAACCATTGCTTACAATTTTACTATTGTACGGCATGCAGGATAAAACATTATCAGTACTGAAATAATGCTATAAGGAATACTGAAAACAAAGTAATTATTTAAAATCTTACATGCTGATATTCTGGGATATTATCTTTTACTAAACTGATATTATTCAGACAATTAAATGATAATCATAACAAACAATCATTTAAACTTAATAAACACAAAGCAATAAATAAGAGAACCTGTCTAAACTGAGGACAACAGCAGCAATAGGAGGCTGATCCTCCCTACCAACTCCTGGAGAGTGCCCAGACAGCACTTCTCAGGACCACCGAGCTTGCTCTGGTCTCCCTGGATGGAACTAGGTGCAGCAGAATAATTCACTCAGCCCAAACAACTAAACTGGAACCAAGTTACTGCAGTATTTTCCTCCAAACAACTTCCTTACTGTTTTTCCCTCTTCCTCAATGGGACTCCTGAATAACATTCACCTGAATGTATTCTCCCTCCAGAACAATGCTGAACCCCCAGCTCAGTTCATTGAGTACTATTTAAAAGATTGCCTAGGTCTTAGTTGGGTTAACTGTCATTAATGAGCCACCTGCTCAGATTCCACTTTCTTGGGGAATCATGACCCCAAAATATAGGGAAGTTGCCACCTGCAACTTAGGAAGTGTTTGAGGATGCTGCCACTTGTATTTTGCCTTTCCACCTAGTTCCATCCACCAATTAGACCAGTAACCTCTTTTAACAGCTCTCCCATGCTGTTGTCTCCATAATTTATTTATTAATAATAAAATATTCAGAATTACATTCCATTTTTGGTGACTCTGCTGAGTCATCCATTCCCACTTAGCAGTAAATTTAACATAATGTCTCAGGAATATAATAAAATAATTACATTATTTTTGCAAAATTGGGGTATGTGACACCCCCTACCTACATCTTCCCCCACTCCCCTACCTACATCAGCCCACTCCACCACCATTGCCTCGGAGCAAGTTGTCCATCCCAGTGCTCTACTTCCTATCTAGGAAGGGAAATACCCTGCATCACCTCCGATATTCACTATGATATTTATAAGTTCTTTAAAATATTATAAAACATGAATGAATTTCATAAAATAATGCATTTTGGAATTATTTATTAATGATTATTGTAATTGTTGCAGGGAGGCATTGTTGAGAGACTAGGATCGAAGAGATGGACACCCCCATCATGACATGTTGTCTCATCTTAGGTGAGTACTCAATATTTGAATTCTAATTGTATTTTTTTAAGTGTACTAATTTATATAATTGTGGGAAAACTAACATGTTGTTGTTTCCCTTTCAGACGACACCCAGACGTAGGGGGGGCAATCTTCCTCCATATCAAAGAGGAGGAAGATTGATTTTGGAGATGAGCATCGGGGTGCTGATGGTGGCCAGGGTGATTGAGACACCCACTATGTACATTAGCCACGATGTGGCATTTATGGTAGGAGATGGTTATTTGTGTATAGGCCATGAGCATCCCTTATTCCATTTTTGGTCATGAATATCCCTTATTGGGAACAATGCTCCATTTTGTATAAAAATGTAATTTTGAACATATTTCCAATGCAAATTTATGACTTTCATCTAGTGTATATGACAAAGTGTTTATGGATTTTTACATTATTTATTTGGATTTGATGTTATATATCATGGCTTTTCCATGGTTCATGGTGAATGTGATTGGTTCATGGTGAATGCGATGTTATATGTATTATTGAAAAAAGGTATTTGTTGGACCTTAATGGGTGATTATGTTTGCCAAAAATGGAGATAAGAAACATATTAATGATGTGTACTTAGTTCTAGGTATGAAATGCACCAAGAACATAATGTTCCCACTCAAGATGATGAGTGAAATTCAAAACTCAATGAATGCATATAAAGCTAAGGTTGTTGATCAATCATGGCGTTGGCATTTGAGGTTTGGAAACTTGCACTTTGGAGGTTTAGGCCTAAGAAAGAAAATGGTTATGAAATAAAAGGACACGAAAAGAAGGTCTATAAGTGGAAGATGGTCTTGTATGGGTTGAAACAAGCTGCTAGAGCTTGATATATTAAGATAGATAACTATTTGAATAACAATGGGTTTAATAGAAGAAAAAGTGACACTAAAATATATAAGCAAGGTAAAATTCTTATGTCAATGATATAATTTTTACAAGTAATTTGATGTTGGACAAATTTAGAATAGCCATGAAAAATTAATTTGAAATGACAGAGTGTGATGAAGTACTTCCTTGATATTGAAGTTGATCAATCTAAAAATGAAAATTTTATATGAGAATTAAAGTATGCTAAATATGTGTTAAGGAGATTTAGAATGTTGAATTGCAAGCCAATGTCAACACTTGTAGCAATAGGTACTAAACTAAGCAAAGAGGATAATGTATCTTTTGTAGATCCAACACAATTCAAGAAATTAGTTGGAAGTTTGATGTACCTAATAAAAATTAGGCTAGATATTATGTTTGTTGTGAGTTTAATCTCCAGGTTTATTGAGTTTAAGCAAAGGGGATAATGTATCTTTTGTAGATCCAACAAAAATCAAGAAATTAGTTGGAAGTTTGATGTGCCTAATAACAATTAGTCCCGAAATGTTTGTTGTGAGTTTAATCTCAACGTTTATGGAGTCTCCGAGAAGTACTCATTAGCAAGTTGGTAAAATAATTTTAAGATACATTGCAAATACATGATATTACTAAATTTTGTATTCCATAATTGAATGGTTTCACAGATAGTGATTTTACATGCAGTGTCGACGATAGGAAAATCACATGAGGTAATATATTGCTTTTAATTTTCGTACGAGTACTTTGTCATGGAAATCAAAGAAGCATCCCATAGTTACAATTTGGTCACCTGAAGCAGAATATGTGGGTGCAACATTAACAGATTGTCAAGTAGTTTGGATGAAAGGAGTTTTTTCCAACTTATTGCATGGGAAAGAAAATCCTACATTGATATTTTGTGATACTAATTCAATATTTCTCTTTCAAAGAACCATGTATTTCACAATAAGAGAAAACATATCCAACACTCAATAACATTTCATGATAAAATTAGTTTTAATAATGGTGGAATCTATTTAAAATTATGTAAATTGTAAATAAGAAAACCAATTAATTGGCATATTTAGAAGTATGTTGGAGAAATGTGTGGAGGACCTGCGAGTGGTAAAGTGTACTCTACGTATGTTTCGAACCTCAGAGCTGGGTCCATCTTCAGGAGTGAGAGTGTCTCAATGGAATTAGCGGCTTAGGGTATTATAAATAGACCAGAAATTTAATCATTATAGTGTAGTCAATGTCAGCCAAGATTAATATTTCTGGCTATTTATGAAAGTTCTTATTCCTTAGGTTGTGTATAATCGGTTTCCATGCTGCACTGAAAATTAAACCATCATCTCTATTGAAATTTTTAGGGTTCTTCTCAATCTCGATCGCTTCCTGAATCCGCCTTCTATTGTAATGTTCCTCAATCGCGATTACTTTCTTGTCTTCTATGCATATCTGGTGGTTACTTATATGGGAGTGCTTAGAAACTGCCGAGTTCTTGATCCTTCCATGAATGATGTCTGCACAATGTTCTTTTATTCTGGTCTTTATTAAGCGACCTATTTCTCCTATGTACACATCCTCACACGAGCAAGGTATAGAGTAGATTCCTTTCTTTAGCTTAGGATCGATGGGGTCTTTGGTCCTATCCAATAGATTTCGTAAGGAATTTGGAGGCAAGAAAACAGTCTTGATATTCTTCTTTTTCAAGATTTTGGCTATTTTGTTTGTTGTCCCCTGGATATATGGGAGTATCACCATTCCCTTGTTTCCTTCTTCATCTTCATTTACTCGGTTTCTAATTCCACAACCTTGCGCCTTCCTAAATTCCATGTTAGTGTCCTTCTTGGTATAACCATTCTCTTGTAGAATCTTTGAGAGGTGCTGTAATTCTTCATTAAGATGGTCTTCATCAGAGACTCTAACTGCTCTTTTAGCAAGAGTATGCAGAATACCGATCTTTTGGGAAGGGTGGTGGTGTGATTCAGCATGTAAGTATTTGTCGGTGTGAGTCTTCTTATGATATACCTCATGTGCAAGAGAACTGTCTAACTTTTTCGTGATTAAGACATCTAAGAATGGTAGACAATTATTCTCTTGAATTTCCATTGTGAACCTTATGTGATCTGACTGTCTATTTAAATGTGTGAGAAATTTCTCTAGATTATCCCTACCATGTGGGCAGATAATATTTGTATCATCAACAAATCTCTTCCACTCCTTAGGTTTTAAAGGGAAGGAGTCAATGGCCATTTGTTCAAATCTCTCCATATACAGATTAACAACTACAGGTGAAAGCGGAGATCTCATAGCAACACCATCTAACTGTTCATATATTTCTCCACAAAAAATGAAATATGTTGATTTCAGACAAATCTTGACTAAGTTGGTTGTTTCTTCATTTGTAATTTCCTTTATGAATTTAATGGCCTCCTCAGCTGGAAATTTTGTATAAAGAGAGACTACATCAAAACTTACCAATAAGTCATTTTCTTCCATAGGAAGATTATTTATGCCTTCAACAAAATGGGGAGAATTTCTGATGTAGGAGAATGTCTGGTCGACCAACGGTTTTAGGGTTTTTTCCAAGACTTTTGCTAGCTGGTAGGTTGGTGACCCAATTGTGTTTACAATTGGTCGTAAAGGTGTGCCTTCTTTATGGATTTTGGGAAGACCATATATCCTTGGGATGATCGTGTCTTTTGGAATAAGTTTATTCTTTATGTTCTCATCAATCGTGGATTTCTCAATGGCATTTTTAAGTTCTTTTACCATCTTTGCCATGGGATCCTTCTTTAGTTTTCTGTAGCTGCCACCTGTGGAAAGGTGCTTGTACATTTTGGCTTCGTAGTCCAGTGTATTCATCACAACGGTTGCATTCCCTTTGTCTGCCTTTACTATTATTATTTCCTTGTTTGATCTCAGGTTCTTCAACGCTCGTACTTCATTCCTGTCGATATTAGGTTTTGGTGGAGTGGGAGTTCTCAACATCGGGGCACAATCCATTCTCACCTCTTCTGCTTCATGTTCCGGTAATGCGTTGATGGATTCCTTGATCGAGCATATTATCTCCTCCACTGGGATGTGCCTTAGTGCAATGGAGAAATCCAAGCCTCTTTCCATAACTTTGTGCACGTCTTCCTCCAATTCATGGTTAGACAAATTAATTATGCTCCTTACTTCTTTAGTATTAGGGTTTCCTTGTCGGCATATCTGGTTTTTATCTCTATATTTTTCTAGTTTATTAAAATTCTTTATCAAGCTCTGAGTAGTCTCGTTGGAAGTCTGTGAAACCCCAACAGCTATACCCGTGCTCACCTTTGTCCAAATATCACGGTGAACTGATCCCACTAGTTCCAGGTGCAAGTCGTAGCATTCATTCGATAGAAGGTCAAGACGCTTAATTGGCAAGAGATGTTTTTGAACTCCATAGACAAAATTTAAGAGTTGTAAATGTTGTATCATACATGTAAAATAAATTATGATTGAAAAAAGGTATTTATTGGACTATGGCTCAAATCAACGAACCATCTGTTAGGATATTTCAATACTCCATCCTTGTCCTACCTAGCATTATTTATTTTTCCTAGTTGTTGATGATGTCATTTCCCCCTAGTGGTGTGAAGATGCCATCCATGATACATCTACCACCTTCTAATCCATGCATGCATCATTTTACGACCACTTTAGTCAATTCCCCATTTTATAGGAACCTACTAAGTGTTCTAGTGTAGTCCACCGGAGTTATATGACTCTTGTGGGGGGTTAGAGCTCCAGATTAAACTGATTGTGGCCTCATGCACCCTTTTCTGAATGGCATGAATGACATAATCACTATTGCGCCCTCCTTAGTTATTTAATTGATTGTGACTTCAGTTAACTAAGTTTAGGTTCAGTTCAGTTGACTTTGAGTCTTCCGGAGCACTCCAATGGTGATAATCCCTACGATAGACCAAATGAGGTTCGAATTCTCCTGCATGATTTGAATTCTCTCCATTGTAACATCATTGTTTATTATACTGATTATTGGAACATGTGACATTATTCTTCTCCTATCTGAGTTTTGATGCATTATTATCCTTCTGCTCTTTTTTACTGTAGTTTTCACTCTTATTCTAATTTTTTGCTCATTCTTTCTTTGTGAGGTATCCATCATCTCTTAGATATGTTGTGACATATAATTTCACATGGTATCATAGACATTAGAGAGAATAGGTTGAGCAGCCGCTTTCGGTAGTGCACCAGAAGCCTTTGGATTTCCACAACAAATCCTGGTGCTATTGCATTAAATTCATTGGAGAAATCCAATGACGTCTAGCTAGGTGTGAAGGATCCTGATAAAAGTTCCTACTGTCCTAAAGAAGTGCTCAGTAGTAGTCTACCTCCGTATTGATATTTTTTTGCAGGTTATTCAATTTTTTGAGTGCAGCAATAGTTACAATAGTTTTCTGCAGTTGCAGCAGAAGCCTCTAGATTTCCACAACAAATCCTAGTGATATTGCATTGAATTCATTGGAGAAATCCAATGAGGTCTAGCTAGGTGTGAAGGATCATGATAAAAGTTCCTACTGTCCTAAAGAAGTACCCAGTATTAGTCTACCTTCTTATTGAGAGTTTTTTGCAGGTTATTCACTTTTTAGAGTGCAGCAGCAATTACAATAGTTTTCTACAGCTGTAGCAATTTTCTATAGTTGCAGCAGTTACAACAATTTTCTGCAGTTGCAACGTTTTTTTCTGCAGTAGCAGTAGTTTCACCTTGTATTCTCTCCAATAGTTGAAATGGACAATTCAAACTCTCCTCTCTTTCCTAGGATCCTGACACCCTTCAATTATCTTGATTTGAGGGTTGATATGCAGATGGTATTGAGAAACAAATCACTATATAGGGTGACAATGGGGAAGGATCCCAAACCAACATCAAATGTGGAGAAAACCAAGTATTTGAATAGATTGGATGAAGCATTTGGTTTCATGTGTATTCATATTTTTAGAGATCTACTCTTCCACATCGAAGGATTGAAGACTACAAGAGAGTTATGGTTGAAGTTAGAGACCTCTTCGGTGAATAAGATGAGCTAAGAGGCCATATTCTGGAAAATGAGTTGATTTCTCTACAACCAAGTAGTTTTGAGACCATTCAACAGTTCTTTTCAAAATTTAAACCTATGTTTATGCAATGCAAGTAGTGTGGCATTGAGAAGAAGGATGACCAACTAGTTCTATCCATTCTGATCAAGGTAGGTCCTGATTTCTCTATCATTGTCTCTACCTTTCATTCTGAGAGAATGTCAATACCTGGTTGGAAGATGCCCTCCTTAGATGTTTTCACTGAATATCTCATCTAAGAACAAGATAAGTTGATCTAGATGGGTGCCTTGAATGCCTCCAAATATCAAGCTCTTATGGATGGAGAAGCAAAAAGTGCGAATGGTAAAGGGAAGCACAAAGGCAAGGATAAGAGGCAATTTGAACCCAAGTAGAATGCCAAGTCAAGTCCATCCAAAGGAGCCTCCAGATCTAAGAAGGACAAACAAAAGGGATTTGACAAATCCAAGTGTTCCTACTGCAAGAATGGAAACCAACTAGAGAGATCTTACATGCAGAAGAGTATAGATCAGTTGACCAAGCTTCTTGAGCAGCAAAACATTGCCTTCCCAAAAGGTGCAAGAGAGACTGATTCTAAAAGTGAGTATGATGTTCATGTGATATTCCATGCACTGAAGGCTGGATTTTAGAAATCACAAGCCCTCCTCATAGATTCAGGAGCCTCCAACCACATGGTTTCCTTTAGTGAATCATTTTCTTCTCTAGATCTCAAAGATGGTCCGATTATTCACATGGGAGACAACTCTCAGATCTCTGCTAAAGGGAAGGGAACAATACATATGGAGCATGGCAAGTTCAAGAATGTTCTATTTGTGCCTTCTTTGTCAGCAAATTTTTTGTCTATATATCAGATGACTCACACAGGTTCACCAAAGAAAGTGGTCTTTGGTCTCGACGCAGTTGAGATTGTAGAGATATCCACTGGGAAGATTATAGCTAAAGGGTTTGCAAACCATGCCTCCAAGGCATATGAATTCTCACATTTTTTTCCATACTCTCTGCCAACGCCATCGGAATTTGATGAAGATCAGAGTGATACCTCTTCTAATGAAGATGAGGATCAAGATCTTGATGTTGAGAATAAAATTCAAAGAGATTCAGATTCAAATCCAGATCCAACACAAGCTCCCAATCGATGGACAAGGCCAATATGGGATCACAAAGTCCTTGTAGTTGCTGGGAACACAGTTGGGGATCCCTCTGACCATAGACCCACTTCTCTCATATAGGTGTTGCATGATGGTGGGTTTTGATCCACAATCTCTTGGAGAGACATGCCATGGGGGATCTACAACCAGGAAACAATATCGGTTGTATCAAAAAAAATACTCAAAGGTTCATGATTTGGAACATAATGAGCCATTCTCTCTAGTAGCAAGAAGGGTTCCTAAAAGACTTGTTTTGGAAAATACAACTTCTACACAATGGGAGGCACATCAGAGGAGCAGATCTAGATCTAGCACCTGCATTGCTATCCTACAAAGGAGCAACTTGCCAATATTTTTGCAAAGGCTTTCATTGAGGACATTTTTTTCCTTCTCTAGTTAGTATGAAGGTTCTTTGAGTTCCCTACTACTGTTATTTTTGAGGGGGGTATTTTTCCCATGAGGTTTTTCCCCATTTCCTTGGTTCATGGACAGTTCTTTTTATAATTTATTTGATTGTATGGGTGACCTTTGGTCTTAGTAACCAAGGGCCAGGATGCAAAATTATGGATTAAGGGGGGGTGTTAGGATATTTCAATACTCCATCCTTGTCTTACCTAACATATTTATTTTTCCTAGTTGTTGATGATGTCATTTTCCCCCTAGTGGTGTGCATATTTCATCCAGGATCCATCTACCAACTTCTGCGCCCTACACGCATCATTTTAGGACTACTTCAGTCAGTTCCCTATTTTATAGGAACCTACTGATTGTTCTGGTGTAGTCCACCTAAGTTATCTGAATCTTGTGGGGGGTTAGAGCTCTAGATGCCACTAATTGTGGCCTCATGCACCCTTTTCTAACTGGAATGCATGACAAACTCACTATTGCACCCTCCTTAGTTAGTTAACTAATTGTAACTTCAGTTAACTGAGTTTATGTTTGAACAGTTCAGTTGACTTTGAGTCTTCCAAAGCACTCTAGTGGTGATAATCCCTGTGCTAGACCAAATAAGGTTTGAATTCTCCTCCATGATTAGAATTCTCTCCATTGTAACATCATTGTTTATTATACTGATTATTGGAACATGTGACATTATTTGCTCCTATCTAAGTTTTGTTGCATTATTATTCTTTTGCTCTTTTTTACTGTAGTTTTCACTCTTATTCTAATTTTCTGCTCATTCTTTCTTTGTGAGGTATCCATCAGCTCTTAGATCTGACGTGACATAGAATTTCACACCATCAACACCATTGGAATTAGGACTTTAGAATAATGTTAGGGGTTCCTCTCTCCCCTTGGTCCATGGCCTAGAGGCCCTCTATTTCATCGATTTTGTAATCTAGGGTTTCTCTCAGTGAGAGACAGTGCAGTTCTTGCATAAGAGGCTCAACTTTGGAAATGAATTGAGCGTTAACCTATGTCTAATTTTCACATGTTGAACCTTACCAAACACACTTGCAACATCTCACGGAACTCAAGTCTACTTCCCAGATCAAATCCTATGCCCCCAAGACCAATTCAACATGTGTTCCTGAAAGCCTCTAGGGGGGCAGTTACAACTAGCCATAAAATGATGACCATGACTCAGATCAAAAAATTATTGATGTTGTTGGAATCAAGACATTGGAATAATGTTAGGGGTTCCTCTCTCCCCTGAATCCATGGCCCAAATCCCCTCCATTTCGATGATTTGTAATCTAGGGTTTCTCTTAGTGAGAGATAATGAAATTATTGCACAAGGGGGTCAACTTTGGAAATAACTTGATCATGAACCTGTGGCCAATGTTCACATGTTGAACCTTCCCAAAAACACTTGCAACATCTCACGGAACTCAATTCTGCTTCTCGGATCAAATCATATGCCCCCAGGACCAATTCGATAGGTGTGCCTGAAAGCCTCCAGGAGGCGAGTTGCAATTGGCAATAAAACGATGACCGCGGTCGGATTGAAAAACCATTCACATTGTTGGAATCAAGACATTGGAGTAATTCTATGGGTTCCTCTCTCCCTTGGGTCCATGGCCCAAAGCCCCTCCATTTTAGTGATTTTCTAATCTAGGGTTTCTCTCAGTGAGAGACAATGTCATTCTTGCACAAGGGGGTCAACTTTGGAAATGACTCGACTGTGAACCCGTGGCCAATGTTCACATGTTGAACCTGTCCAAAAACACTTGCATCATCTCATGGAACCCAATTTCACTACCTTGTTGAAATCCTATGCCCACGGGACCAATTCAACATGTGTCCCTGAAATCCTCCAAGAGGTGAGTTTCAACTGGCCATAGAACGATGTCGTGGCTTAGATTGATAAATTGTCAGCACCATTGGAATCATGACTTCATAATAATTCTAGTGGTGACTCTCTCCCTTGGTTACATGGACCAGAGTCCCTCCATTTTAGTGATTTTGTAATCTAGGGTTTCTCTTAGTGAGAGACAGAGCAATTCTTGCACAAGGGTGTCAACTTTGGAAATGACTCGACTGTGAACCCATGGCCAATGTTCACATGTTGAACCTTCCCAAACACACTTGTAACATCTTATGGAACTCACATATGCTTCTCAGAACAAATCCTATGCCCCTGGGACCAATCCAAAATGTGTCCCTGAAAGTCTCCAGGAGGCGAGTTGCAACTAGCCATAGAATGATGATCGTGGATCGGATCGATGAACCGTTGACTCCGTTGGAATCAGGAGGTTGGATTAATGCTAGGGTTTCCTCTCTCCCTGGTTCCATGGCCCAAATCCCCTCCATTTCAGTGATTTTTTAATCTAGGGTTTCTCTCTATGAGAGACAGTGCAATTCTTGCACAAGGGGGTCAACTTTGGCATAGTTTTACTGATTTAGGGCTCAAGGGATCTCAATCCTAGAATGAGAGATAGGATGGGTAGAAATTCATCCCCCACACTTTGTTGCTCATGGATGTTGGTGGTGGTGGTGGTATGGACCTGCTGTACACTCTTGTAAGTAAGTTTTTTTTCTTCAGTTCCAGATATGATTCTCAATTTTCTTCTATTTTAGGTACTTCCAGTGATTTAAATTCTTGATAAAGTATATGTGTTTTATTTTTGTATTAGGGAAGAAATGATGAGTTCTTTTTGTTTTAAGTAGTTGGAGAAGTAACTACACACAAGTAAGGAAAGTAGGAGTAGGACCACTATACAAACAATTGTTGCAACCCTATTTTTTGAATGAGATCATCCTTATGTATGGACTATCAAGCCTCTAAATGTATCCTAATAGGTATGTTATAGATTACTTATATCAAGAGAGAGTAATCAATGAATATGTTTATAGTCGTCGTGCTCTCATTCACTATTGGTATCTTAATTTTTTGTAGATTTGTTATCTTCACTAGTTCATGAAATTAAGAGAAAGCATTGTTGAATTTATTGCAATATTCAATCATTATCATTAATTTCATGGTTAAGGAAAATAATCATTATTATTGCTTCTCTATTTCATGGATGGTGATTTTTGAAATTAAGAGGAAAAACATGTGAACATCCTATAAGAGATGAATCATTATTCAAAGACTCTACTTTAAAGTTGTGACATAGACAAATTTATTGTTGCTAACAAATTTAAGTGCTAGCATGACTCAAAACATTCTATGAGTAAATGACTATCTTCTCACAAGTTTCATAGTCTACCTTGGTAAATTTAATATTTAGTTGTTTAGGTGTAATAGTAAGGGACACATTCTTCTAGGAGTATGTAATTGTTTGAATATATAAAAGTGTTGACGAGGAGAAGTGACTGCTCATAAATGCAAAATAAATATCCCGATTGAGGATCTTAAAGCAGACCCTAGACCATTTGGTATAGATACTTCTAATGAGAATAAGGGCCTAGTTGCCACTAAATTAATGTTGCTCCTTGAAAATTATATTCTTCATTAAATATGTTCTAATTTCCTAAGTGCATAACTGATATAAATTCTAGTAGCTATTGGAAAACTATCTAATCTAACCTATCCCATAAGAGCATGAATAAATGGAATTTGATAGATAAAAAAAATATTATATCACTAACTGCTGAAACTTGTTAAAATATGAAGACAGAAAAGATGGAACACAAGTGGGAATATTGATTACCTTCTCATTATTAACCATAATAATATATAGGTCACAGCAATACTACGGACTAATACCATGGAACTGAAAATACTATGGGACATCAAAGTGTCCTAGTCAAACTAACCAACTAATCAATCAACTAATCAATGCACTTATGACCAATGATATTACAATTCTTATCACACCCCCTTAATCTCAACTGGGACAATATTCTCAACACTATCAATGCCTAAGTGCTTTCTCGGAAACTCAAATGCAAGTGTGCCCAATGGTTTGGTAAACATATCATCTAGTTGCTCCTTAAAGCCACAAAACAACAAAGTGATCTCTACATTATTGACTAAATCACGAATGAAGTGATAGCGAGTGTCAATATGTTTACTTTTCTGTGAAACACATTATGTTTGGACAATGTTATTGCAAAACTATTGTCACAAAAAATATGTGTTGGTTCTTTTTTTGTGTGTCCCATATCCTTCAAAAGTATTCTCATCCAAACTATGTGGCATGCTCCTATGGTTGCTACGACATATTCTGCTTCTACAAAAGACCTGCTGACAATGGGTTGTTTCATAGAGGCCCATGAAATCAGGTTGGTACCCAAATGGAAAGAATAACTAGATGTGCTTTTCCAATCATCAATAATGCCTATAAAATCACTGTCAGTGTACCCTACAAGAGTACTGTCTGGTGAATGAGAGTACCAAAGTCCATAATCAACTGTACCTGCAACTTATCTCAGAATTCTTTTACCAACTTTCGAGTGAGAGTCTCTGGGAGACTCCATAAACCTAGAGATCAGGCTGACAACATACATCAAATCAGTTCTAGTTGCAGTCAAATACATTAAATTTCCTACCATTCTTTTATAAATTGTAGAGTTCAATGCTGGTCCATCATCATTCTTGCTTAACTTGGTTCCTGTAGCAATGGGGGTTTCTGTTGGTTTGCATTTATCCATTCTGAATCTCTGCAGAATGTCTGCAGCATACTTATCTTGACAAATGAAGATTCCATTTTCACTTTGGTCAACTTCCAGAACAAGGAAGTACCTCATAAGGCCTACATTAATCATTTCAAACTATTTTTTCATGACTATCTTAAATTCTTCCAGCATCAAATTTCCAGTATAAATCATATAATCAACATGAAGACATACAATCTGAATGTTACCTTGTTGATATGTTTTGACATAGAGAGCGGGCTCATTGTTGCACCTGTTGAACCCATTGTTGATGAGGTAGGAATCAATCCTACTGTACAAAGCTCGTGGAGCTTGTTTGAGACCATATAAGACCCTTTTCATCTTGCACACTTTGTGTTCTTGACCTTTGATAACATATCTAGGTGGATGGTCTGGATAGACTTCTTCTACGAGTATGCCATTGAGAAAGGCAGATTTCACATCCATTTGATAAACAAACCATTGATTCCAAGATGTTATTGCAAGTATAGCTTTGATGGTGCCCATCCTTGCTACCGGAGCAAAGGTTTCATCATAATCCACACCATATTGCTGAGCAAATCCTTTGGAAACTAACTTGGATGTGTGCTTCTCTATCTCTGTTTTTTCATTCATATTGGTCTTATAGACCAATTTGAATCCAATACTAATCTTATCTGGTGGGAGATCAACAAGATCCCAAGTATGGTTCCTTTCTATGGCATCAATCTCTTCATTCATTGCTTGTATCCACTGTGCATGCTTTATTGCTTCATCAAAAGATGTTGGCTAACACAAAAACATAACATACTGTAGTTGCTCATCAATAACATGAGTCTGCTCATATAACTCCCTCAAACTTCTGGTTCTCTGTGGTGGACTATATTTTAATGTTCCTTCTTGTTGTATCTCCAATATTGGCATTCTGAGTGGTAGATCTGATCTCTCATTTTGTTGAATATCAGGTGACACATTTTGAGGATCACTCCAGCATTTTTCTTCAAGCAACTTGACATCTCTACTCACCAAAACCTTTTTGGTGACAGGGTTATACAACTCGTAAGCCTTATGATGTTCACTGTAATCAATGAAGATACATTTCTCACTCTTTTTGTCCAAATTTTTTCTCAATTCATTAGGTACATGTGCAAATTCTACACATTTAAAAACTCTGATATGTGAAACACTAATCTTAGTGCCACTCCATGCTTCTTCAGGAATCTTATCTTTAACACTCACTGTGGGAGATCTGTTCAAAAAGTAAACTGAACATGCAATAGCTTAAGCCCAATAATCATCTGACAATTTCTTATATGACAACATACTTCGGGCCATGTTCATTATGGTCTTGTTCTTTTGTTCAACAACTCTATTCTGCTATGGAGTGTATCTGGTAGTGAATTGGTGTTGGATGCCATGTTGTTTACATAACTCTGCAAACTCAAGTGAATCATATTCACCTCCACCATATGATCTGAGCACTTTGATGGATTTACCTGACTGCTTTTCAATCAATGCCTTGAATTCTTAAACTTGGAGAAGGCATCTAATTTGTGTTTGAGAAAGTAGACCCAGACTTTCTTGCTATAATCATCAATAAATGTCAGAAAATAAAGAATACCTCATATGGATTGGGTTTGCATGAGTACACATAGGTCTGTGTGAACTAAATCAAGGTGTTCTTTGGCTTGGGATGTGGAAGTGGGGAAATTGTCCCTTTGATGTTTTCCTAAGGTACAGTCTTCACACGAACTGGACTGTTCATTCATGACTGGTAACCCCTTAACCATGGACTGTTTTTGCATAAGACTGAGACTCTAAAAGGGTAGGTGACCATATCTACAATGCCACAATCAGGTTTCATCTTGACTGAAAATAGTATGTGCATATGGCTGTGACAAGATATCACTTCTTAGACTAAGTGGGAACATTTTATTTTTGGTCATTTCTACTTTGGCTAAGAGTATTCTACTGGGGGGTTTATCATAAACATCACAATAAGTATCAATAAACCTAACATCATACTTGTTCCGAATTAGTTAACCCACACTGATCATATTGACTTTTAGATTAGGAACATAGAATACATCATGTATAAACTTCTTCCCATTCTGTTTAGTAAGAATAAGAACAATGCCTTTTCCTTGAGCAGGAACAAGATAATGATCACCAAGCTTGATTTTTGTATTGACAGACATATCTAGATCAGAAAATAGAAATTTGTTACCTGTCATATGATTCTTGCAGCCACTGTCCTGCAACCATACATCCGAATGATATTCTTCTTTAGTCACTTGACATGAGAGAAACATGACTTTTGATGAGCTTTCTTCAACATTAGAGACATGGGCTCTGCCACTATTCTGGGACGCTTGCCTCTTTCTGCGGTCTCATTCATAGTGGCTATACTTCTTACAGTAGTTGCACTGTATGTTGGACCTATTAGTCCATCTCTTTCCTCTCCCCCTCTAGTTCTGAGAGTTGTGAGAGTGATCACAGTGATCTGAATGTTCATGGGTGGTTCTATCCTCTATAGAATGAGAACCTTTTCCTCTTCTTCCTCGTCCTCTACCTCCTCTACCTCGACCTCTATTGAGGGAAGCCTGAGTGCCGAATGCATTTGTCAAAGACTGTTATTCTTGACTGAGTCGAGCTTCGTGGGATAGAAGAGACCCTGTTAAATCTTCTAGGGTGAACTTGGACAGATCCTTAGATTCTTCTATAGCAGTAACAACCATAGAAAACTTCTTAGTTATACATGTGAGAATATTTTGGACAACAACTTTATGTTCCAAAGCTTCGCCATAAGTTTGGAATTGAGTTACAATGCCTGAGACTCGAGTCATGAACTGATCTATAGTTTATGCTTCCTTCATCTTAAGACTTTCAAATTGAAGTCGAAGGGTTTGTAGTCTTATCGTTTTGACTATGTCTGTACATTTGTATGCAGATGCAAGGAGATTCCAGGATTGATACGCGTTGGTGGCTCCTGAGATCCGCAGGAAAATGGACTCCTTAATGCAGTTTTGGATCAGTCATTTTGCAATAAGATTTATTTCTCGGCTTTCTTCAAGCGCTTTCTTCTGAGTATTAGACATAGTGGCTATAGAAGTTGCATCCAGTTCTATGAACGCATTTTCCACCATATCCCAACATTTGTTGAGTTGGAGAAATGTTTACATCTTGACTGACCAGAATTCATAATTGGTATCAGTCAACATTGGTCTAGAGATCTGCTTCATATTGGTATTAGTCATCTTTTATGACTGTCTTTTAAACACAGTGCCGCAACTTGCAGAGCTAGCACAGTGCGTCAGGAAAAATGCGTGTAAGTGAACAGTGATCGCTGCACTTTCCCTTAACAGTAGGTGCGTCAGCAACGTGCTTAGTCCGTGTAGAGACTGTGTCAACGACACGCTTTTCCTTAGCAGTACGTGCGTTGGTGGAAAGGTGACGCAATTCCGAATAGGGACAGGGTGCGTCAGTACTTCCAAAGGAAAAATAAAAAAAATAGATACGACCGTGGTGTTGTGAAGAAACTCCTCCACGCTGATGTGTTCTCATCTCGTGTGTGTGTGTGCTTTCCACTATGTGAAAAGGATTACCTAAATACAACAGGTATGGATGAGGCCATGGAGCTCTAATACCATGTTAAAATATGAAGACAAAAAAGATGGAACACAAGTGGGCATATTGGTTGCCTTCTCATTATTAACCATAAGAATATATAGGATTACATCACAACAATACTACGGACCAATACCGTGGAACAAAAAATACTATGGGACATCAAAGTGTCATAGTCAAACTAACCAACTAATCACTCAACTAATTAATGCACTTATGACTAGTGAGATTCCAATTCTTAACAAAACTAAGTCAAATAGATAGATATATGTTTAAAATACTAACATTTATGAATCATGTAAATGATGCTAAAATATTGTTTATGCATCAAATCTTTTGCAATCATTTTAATTAATAACATAAGAAACATTAACAACAAAAAATAGATAGAAACGATTTATTTCTTATTTATATTCTACTGAATGAAAATAGTATGATCTTACAAGAACGATCTTACAAAACACAGAATATATGAAACGATTTGCAATAGCAGTCTCTCATTTTCTAATTGAACCTCCATAAAGAGTTTTACAAAATCTTCAACAATATCCAGAAAATTAACTGGAAACATCTCCTTGTTTCAGAATAAAAATTATTACAACAAATATAAGAGATTAAGAAGAATTTATCAATTCTTTGTAGAGATTAAGATCCACAGACAACTTCTCCTATAAACTGGTTCTTTTATTTGATGAATTTATCCAATGCTTTGTTAGCTGGATGGCTTGATATTCCCGTTGCAAAGTGGACAAGTTTAAACCATATCTTGTGTCTCATGACATTGTACCATTTGTTAGCTATCAAATGAAATTTTCTTAGGTGAGCTAGTACAATAATATTGTGGTATCCTCTTCCTCGAATTGGTCAGCAATAGGAGAACGACCTCCTTCAAACTTCATTGATACATATAAATGGCATTTCATTGTTGAAGACCTCTACACTTCTCTAGGTGATGACCACGATTTGATATCCTCCATCTACAATGAGTCATGGTAGATTAACAATAATATGGTGGCATCAAATGACAGCTCTGACAGTTCTAATTTAATTTCTGCGGGTCGGTGAACGGTCTTTAAAACTTATTTTCATTTTTTATTTCTTTCCTGCTCTAACGTATAACCTACCACACATTAGAAACAATCAATATAAATTTTGAACTTACGAACAAAGTTCATCAGAAACTTTTATAATCAGTAATATTATATAAAACCAAGGGATACTTTGCAAACAAAGTGGGTCAGCCTTCAAAGGAGCATACGAGAGGTCTGGAAAAGAGACTGCAATGGGAAATTCAATGCCCTGGTGCACAGGAGCTCGCACAGGAATTTGGTGATCTGATACAGGATTCAGGAATTTGGTAATCTGATACAGGATTCAGGGTATTCTCGAACTAGGGAGACTCAAAATACCAGAACCCTGGGGCTATTCTGGGCCATGAAGGATCTCTTCAGCCTTGCCCTTGAAGAACCCTGGGGCTATTTCTATTGAATATTTCATATTTGTAATTGTAAATGTAATTTCTATTGAATATTTGTAATTGTAAATGTTAAATTTTATTGGATCTATATGTCTATATTTTTAAATTTTAATATATTTTAAATATATATATATATATGTATATAAAACGTGTCCTACGTGTCCTAATTCCGGGGGTCATCGTGTCCTGTGGGGACACTCATGTCCCGTGTCCTCGTGTCAGGTGACTTAGATGGATACATTGTAGAAAGGGAGAGTTCTATTTTTTTCAATTTTCGGTTGGATTATGAATTTTTGAGTTTTTGAGAAAGGATTCATTTTAATTATTCACTCATCTTGGTTGAGGGAGATGTGAATTTAATTAGAGATTGGGGTATTCCCAATTTTATCAATATTACAAAACTAGGTTGTTTTAAACAATAAAAAAGTAGTAATTTAGGTTAAGAAATGACAAAAAAATGGTATGGGTGAATGAATTACCTGATTAGATGACAATCCACCGGTGAATTTTACTCCCCTCCAGCTAAATCGAGCTCCACCGATACTCCATGGCACACAAACCGTCCTCTTCCAACCTCTATTTCGCGTTTCTGATGCATGCAGAGCGCCGCGGGTGGTCGGGGGTGGTCGGGACTGTGTTTTTAAATTGATTTTAGATTTCAATAATGCGTACGCGTTTTGTAACTACATAACGCATACACGTTTTGTAGTTCTATAACGCGTATGCATTACGGTTACCTATCCTACATGTCCAGTGACATGTCAGGATCGGGTCTTAACATGTCAGGTGCTAAGTATCAGAAACGCGTTATGTTTTTATGTATCAGGAACGAGTTTTGAAAAAGTAGGATTGCATCTAAAGTGACCCTCATCTTCTTGCACACACCCTAGAATGTGATTTAATATTGTCTAGTGGATCGAATCATCATTATAAAATAATTTGTGCCCACACCTATCGAACCTCTATGGATGGATTCGGATTCATACTTCTTCCTCCCCTATTAGGGATGAAATTGCTCCACCCTCCCATCTAGTCCCAGGCGAGGACATTGACGACACCACACCTATCGAAATGATTGTGGTAACTCCTCCTTTGTCAAAGGGTGACTTTGAATCTGTGGACACTGCCATGCAGACTACCCCCGAGCCGGACAAAGTCCCATTACCCATTTTTGGTGGGTTTGAGCCATCAGATGCTTTTGATCATGGGATAAATTTTGGTTCTATCCAATTTTCAAATGTCACTACGCACAAAAATACGTTCAAGAAAAATTCTATGACGTTATTAGTCCTATGGGTGCAGATGGAAAATGGGTTAACCCTTGTCAAGTTCTGAAGTCTCCTCTATTTCTTTGGTTTCAAATTCGGGACTACCTCATGGGTCACTTAGAGCAAGTGAAGACCCCTATTCTGTTGACAAATGATCATTGTATTGTTCAATATCAGAGGGATCGAAAACCATCCCAAAAGTGAGGCCCTAAGAAGGTTACTTGATTATGTTAAGCCAGATATCATTCTTCTGCATGAGACTATGCATTCGGGATTGGATGCTTGTGAGTTCTTCTTGAAATTACAACTTAGTTGGAAGTGTAGTGGTCTCGATTCTTCTAGGCAATCTGGAGGGATTTTAGTTGCATGGAACCCCAACATTGTTGATTTTGTGGAATTTCAAACGTGTGCAGGTATCAATATTGAAGGTCGCTTTCGGGGGGTGGACCAAGTGTTCAGTATAGTCAATTTGTATGGACCTTACTGCAATCGATAGCATTTTTGGGATTTAGTGTTTTCTAGTTCGAATTTGCAAGACCAATGTCTCATTCTAGGTGGGAATTTGAACCTCACACTTTCCTTGGATTAGATTTGAGGCTCGGGTCACTTGGTGGATCCATTAGCCACCTATTTTAAATATCACTTTGATTTACTAGGTCTTATAGATATTGTTTCGTCCCATTTGGTTCCTACTTGGAACAATAGAAGGGTTGTCAAACAAGGTGTTGTCAAGTGTTTAGATCGATTTCTGATGCATGAAACTCTTGTTGGTAAGTGTGGAAGGCTTAGATCTTGGTGTGAGGCCATTGGTATCTCCGACCATAAATCAATTTTTCTACAAGTAGAATTTCAAGCTGTAAGGACTATCTACCCCTTCAAGTTCAATAACACTTGGTTGGAGGACATGTATTTCTGCGATATGGTTATGAGTAAATGGAAGAACATGGCACATTATGAACATCATTCATATTATAGTTATTGCAGAAAAATCTTGCGGCTCTTCGTTCTGATGTGATAAATTTGGACATAAATAAGAAGAAGTCTATTTCAGCCAAATTGAGATCCATTCAGGACCGACTAAATGTATTGGAAGCATCGGTAGATGAGGATATTTTCACTACTTCTAGAAAAAGACACTATAATGGGACTTGTTAAACAAAAGGATACTATACTAAGACAAGTGGAAAATACCTGGAGGTTGAAAAGCCGGGAGCTTTGGATTTCTAAAGGAGATAGTAAAACCAAATGTTTTCAGAAGTTTGCCAATCAACAGAGGAACATGAATTCGATTTGGGATGTGAAAGGTAGTGATGGAATTTTTAGATTTGATCAGGATACTATTATTCAATTGGTGGAGGAATACTTTCAGGGTATCTATCACCAATATCAGGTCAATAATTTAGAAGCTCAATTAAATATTGTCAAGTTATTTCCTAGATTCTTCTATGTTGATGAAGGAAAGGAGATCGAGGAAGTTGTTTCTTTGTATTAAATCAAGGAGGTTCTAAAATCCTTTGTCAAAGAAAAGAGTCCTAGCCCGGATGGCTGGACTGTGGAATTTGTCTTGCACTTTTTTGACTTGTTTGGGAATGAGATAGTTTTAGTCGTGGAAGAATCTAGATTGAAGACTATTGTTCCTAAGAACTTAAATTGTACCTTCCTAGCATTGATTCCAAAGAAGGATAAGCCGAAATATTTCAATGAATTCTGTCCTATTTCATTATGCAACCTCTTTTACAAGGTGATCACAAAAATCATTGCTATGCGTATAAAGCCCTTCCTGGCCAAACACATATCCATGGAGCAGATCAGTTTTCTTTTCAATCGTCATATACTTGACGCTGTGGGGGTTGCACAGGAATGCTTACACTCAGTCAAAGTGAAGAACATACAAGATTTTTAAACTCAAATGGATCTGATCAAGGATTATGATTTCTTAGATTAGTCTTATCTTAGAATTATTCTCATTCAGATAGGACTTCCTTTGAATGTGGTGCACTGGATTATGGCTTGTATTTCTTCCAGCAACTTTGTTGTTCTGATAAATGGTACTCCTACAAAATTCTGTTCAGGAAGCAGTGGAATTAGACAGGGATTTCCTCTTCCCCCCTTATTGTTTATCCTGGAAATCGAGGGGCTGAGTAGGCTCATTACTAAAGAAAATGAGGAAAATTCGATCAAAGGTATTAAAATATCTCGTGCTCTTGCTATCACTCATTTCTTTTCGTTGATGATGTTATGATCTTTGGAGCTGCCAACTTGGAGGAGTGGTCAAATTATAAGATCATCTTTTATGGCTTCTATTTAGCCTCGGGCATGGAAATTAGTCCTAGCAAATATCATTTTCTTTCGAACTATAAAGATGTTGGGTGTGTTGAAAATCTGAAAAAACCTCTTCCTTTTAAAATGGAAGCCATTGAATCGGGCATCAATTATTTAGGATACTATCTTAAAGGAAACAATTACCGGATTGAGGATTGGAGATGGTTAGTCTAGAAGATTGAAAGAAGGGTAAATAATTGGGCTTTTTGATATCTCTCTATTGGGGGAAGAATGATTCTAGCTCCATTAGTCTTGTAGATTATTCCTGTGTATTGGTTTGGGATAAGGAAAGTACCTTCTTCAATCATCAATATCATTTGCAGTAGGGTGTTCTAGTTTTTATGGTCTGGTAAATCACAGTTGAGGAAATTTCACTTAGAAATTTGGCAGAGTCTGTCTTGACCCAATTTGAAAGGGGGCTGGGGGTTGAAAAACCTTGACGTTTTCAACTGTGCCATGAGAACCAAAATCCTTTGGAGGGACTTGGGTGAAGGTGAGATTTGGAGTAGAGTCATTTGACTGAAATATTTGAATACCTTTACTGTGCTACAGCGGATTCGTAATACGGTTATGTCCTATCATCAGACTTTTGTTGTGTGGCGCAGTCTCATTAGTACTTATCATTACATTGGTCCATGGCTCAACTGGAAGATCGACAATGGTTCATATGTTTTCATTGGTATAGACCTATATATTGGATGCGGTGACATTTATTTGCTTCCAGATAATCAGGTTCAAGAATTACATGAAAGGAAGTTTTTGGTTCTGGCTTAGGTTTATCACTTTGGTTATGACCATATTAAACCTCATTGGCTCTACACATGGTATTTGGATCTCCCATATCATTTGGTAACATTATGGGATAATTATAATGAGTAGCTGACCTTCGTTGGCATCACTTTAATTGACTTTGCGGATCAAATGGTGTGGGACGACCTAGACTCCAATGGGGTCTTTCCTGTTCAAAAGGTTTATAATATGATTCTAAATGACATCTCATCTCGTTCTGAACAGTGCTGGTGGTACTCAAATATGTGGAATTGGAAATTACAGCTTAAACTGAAATGTTTTTTGTGGCTCTGCTTTAAGGATAAAATCCTTACTTGGGTGAATTTGCAGAAGAAAGGCTTCATGGGGCCAAAGTTTTTCTCCCTGTGCAGAGCTGTGACAAAAGACATCCACCATATTTTTATTCATTGGAGGTCCACCAGGGTTGTTTGGAATGTGTTAAAACTATGGCTAAACTTTCGGGAGGAGTGGAGTGGTGACTTCCTAAACAATTGTTTCTATAGGTGGTGCCATTTGAAGGTTGATTACTTGACCCTTCATTTCTTTATGATGAGTGTTATATGGAGAATCAGGAACGAATGGATTTTAGAGAATATATCTCCCTTTGTATATGGTACCTATAGGAGTATTATTGGTTCTTTCATTAGCTATGTGACCATTGTGTCAAAGATTAAACATAGACCTGCTAGTTTCCCTACAATTGGAAACGATTCTATCTGTGGTTTTTTCGATGGGGCATCAAAACATGGTATTTGTGGCGCTGGAAAGGTTATTTATTTAAGGAATAGTCACATCATACAACTCAAAATGGGTATTGGGAAGGGAAGCAATGCCAAAGTTGAGATTTTAGCCGCACATTGTCTTCTTTGGTTTGCTTCTGTTAGGGGCTTCTTCTCCATGAACATATTTGGAGACTCTTTAGTTATAATCAATTGGATGAATCAGAAGTTCAAAATTGATGAGTTGCTACTGGAGTCGTGGCTAAGGGAGGTGGAGCGTTTGATTTCCTCCTTTGTTCATCTAACCTGTTAGCATATTTATCGAGAAGCTAATATGGAGGCAGATCGTCTTTCCAATGAATCCATAGGACCTATGGATGGGTTTATTCACTATGCAAAAAATTTGGACAACACCTTGGTTGATCAGGGCTCTATGAGGGCATTATAAATGTTAGGGTTTACACTGTTGACTCTTTTTAGATACAATAGTCAATGGATTGACAGGTAGCAATAATTATAAGTATTTTGTCTATTACATGAACACAACTAGACTTTCTTTTTTTCCATGTATTATCTATTCTATGTAGGGGGATACATATCCTCAGAAAAGAGATAGCTTTTATGAACTGAAGCTCAGTTGTAAATTTGATTCTCTTTCTGAAAATAACAAGTTGCAATTTTTTTTCTCTGAAGAAAAAAATTAATTTGTCCTCGGGCACTTATACATGTGATTAGGTCACACTATAAGTTTTTTAGAATTGCACATGTGGATATGGAGATAATTTTGGAACTTATTTAGTGAGACTTATAAAATCTCAAGTATTGGTTTTATGTACACTCCTAGACCATTGTTATCCACTACTTCTCCCTTATCTCATCTCCAAATGTTCATGATGATAACAAAGTTTATATCAAGACCATAAGCAACCCATCAAGGTAATAATCAAGACCATAAGCCATCCTCCCCCCTCCTTGATAAAATACCAATGGTTGAATTTATATTAAGCAAGAAAAACCTGGACCATTGATCATAAGCCACAATAAAAAATGGAGATCAACCAATCCATAATGGTAAACAATAGGCTCATTAAGAAATAAGGGAGAAATAGTAGATAAGAATGGTCTAAGAGTGTACAAGTAACCATTACTTGAGATATTATAAGTCTTACTAAATAAGTTCCAAAACTATCTCCATGTGCACATGTGCAATGTTAAAAAATTATAGTGTGACCTAATCACATGTATAAGTGCCCTAACATAAATTATGTTATAATGATCATTTGATCCACTAGACAATATTAAATCACATTCTAACATTTTGAAATCTTTAATGAAAAATTTCCCACAAGTTGATAATCTCATATTATCCAAATTATGAACTCTAAATACTAGATGATTAACAATAAATTGATCATGAGCTCTAATCACTAATATTATATAATTTTACTATAAGATTATTAACCATTGAATGATTAATTACGAACTCTAAATATTAGATGATTAATAATAAATGTTGCTCATGAGCTCTAATCACCAATATTATACACTTTTACTACAAGATTATTAACCATTGAATGATCTATGATGGCAAAAATATGAAGTTATACTTAATTAATCCTATTTAATTGAAAGCATGGTTATATATTGATATAAATTATGAGGTGACTTCACTTAGTATTTGTTTTTTATGTAATTTTAGCTTAAGACTATTTTATAATATCATTATTGTGCCTCATCAATGCGTTGTGACACAATGGAGCTTGGGTGGGGGGAAGTGTTCATTTGTCCCATAAAATTTAAAAAATAAATAATAAAACTAAAAAATTAAAAAAATAAAAACGCATAAATCATGTGTTGTAGCATAGTGGTGAGAGGGATATGTGTTGTAGTTTAGTGGTGAAATGTTTGGAGATTTCACTGTTGGAGATTTGACTACTGTAGAAGCGGAATTAGATGAATCTATACTAGTATACAACATAACATTGTTTAACTTTTAAAAGAGATAAAATCACTTTAATGAGCTAATTAATCCAAGAAATTAGAAAAAATGAAAATATGCTTTGCCTCTAGACATCCAAAAATTATAGTCTATACCTATAAAAGAAATAATAAAATAAAAAAATTGAACTTAACCTTAATTTAATTTCTCTATATTATATGAATAAATGATTATGTTTAAGAAAATTAATCAACCAATTAACTAAAACCAAACCATCACATTATAAAAATTTATAATTAATATTTTTATTTTTATTTTAAAATCAATTTCAACAAAATTAATTTGAAAAATTCTAACATTAAATCATATCATACCTTACACCAATCAAAATTAAATTATATATAGAGAAAGATATAATTTAATTTTTAAATCATATACACCAATCAAAATTAATAAATTATATATAGAGAAAGATATAATTTAATTTTTAATAATTGAAAATTTAACCTTAATTTGATTAATTAAATAAATGGTCTTTAACATGATTACATTTTATATGCGAAAAGCATATCCAAAACATATATTTTTAATGCCACGTATATACTTTATTTTTTTAAATGTTTGGAACAGCATAATAAGCTATATAATTATTTACTTAGATATTTTTAATTTTATTATTTGCTTATATGCGTTACAATGAACATTTCATTGTATATGGAGGACGATGGCAAGCTTTTAATCTGGATGACCAGGATGCAGTGATTTCGCATATATCCTATAAAAGGTTCGTCAAGCACACACAATTAATGGCTCAGATTTACTCTTAGCAATCAGCATACTGAACAGTCATTTGTTAATCCACCGGTTTTTTTCATTAACCAAATCATTTGCCACGCTGGAGTCAGTTTTTTTTTCTGATCGGAGCCTTTGCCACGCGGGAGCTAGGTTAAATGAATCGTTTCAGTTTCAATTTCGGCTGAAAGAGCCTGTTTAATTAACCATTAATCCTATTTGGGTGACTCGGCGAGGTGGCTACTCCTTCATTGCATCGGTGAGCTGGCCACTCCTTCATTGCACCACTCCATGGATCGCATGGATCCACTTCTTCATCCCTCCACTCGCATGTATCGTGGCGATCAGTTTCCAAAATTCATGGAGATGGCGAGCGCTTCATCAATGTGACAATCAAGGTGCTGAAAGTGTCTAGCGTTATCTTCTGGCCCGTATGTGCTGATGTTGCCATTTCCCGGTGCTACAATACTTTCCTTATTTCTCAGGGACATATTCCTCAAAGGAGTAAGCGCATCTCTCAACTGATATGATCTTATTTGCTTTTCCTGCCTTTCAACGATTAATTCCGTTCTGGTTTCTTGATGTGCAATAACTTGAATTGTATTTCCTTGGTTTAAGTTGTTCCGAACGCATGTAAGAGGGGTTGGCGATACATAATGGAATGTAGGAAGTGTAGAGGTCTCAGGTCATCTTCCACGAACCGACACCCTCAACGATGACAGATCCAGAATGAATTGACATAGAATCTATGTTAAAGCAACCAGGAGAAGCGACATGTACAAAGAAATTGGTCTACCGACTTAGGGTTAGGGTTAGAGATGGAGATGCTAAAATGATTTTTCTCTCAGGGTTTCGCTTTCATATACTTATTTGGGTACGATTCAAAGATAAATAGTCTTCTTCCCCCCCCTCCATTTAGAATGCTTACCAATAACGTAATCAATAGCTATTAGTGCATATCGCTGCATTACCATTGTAGGAAAAAAAAATCATGGTGCCACGGCTTCTGCCTACAACTTGGCTGATCTGTGGTCATGGTTGATTCCTTGTGTCGATCTGTGTCGATCTTCCCATATTTGCAGTTGAGTATTTGAGAAAAAGGTAGATGAATATTTTCATTCTTAAACCACTGTTCCTAAGAACCAAAGCAGTTAGGTTGATGCGTACTCTTAGCTATTGTGAAAATATTATGGTAAGCTGGATATAAATCGTTTAACCTATGCTAGATATTCCCTCCACTGCAAAATTACAGAAAATGAGTCTCAATATCAGACCCCAGCGGGAAATTTATGGTGCAGAGAACACTGGACTTTGGCGATCGTTTGTGGGCTTGGCCAGCAACGGGATGCTCATATTCCTGGCTTCCCTTTCAGACTTTCATGTGTATTGCACTTCAATTCTCTTAAACCCTTTGGACTAGCAAAATGTCATGCATATGATATAACGAAGTAAGGCAACTCAGAACTCCACTGCCATTATTCTTTTAATTCCTTTTATTTATATATCCTATACTTAATTTTTAAAATTTTCATGAACTCTTATTATAGGGTTGTTGCTGAGAAGGCCCACATCGGTACAAATAAGTAGAATGGTATGACATAAAGGTAAGTTTTACTTTTTTTTTTTTTTATTGGGATCCAACCACATTCATTGCATGTTACTGTTCAAAGATTAATATAACCCTAAAGTAAGAGTGCGTTTTATTTGATGCAGTCTCCTCGACAATCGAATCGCTAGGGCTGTGTGTTTTATGTTATGAGATTTGTAGTGGACTTTGTGAAGAATATAAGTAGTTCACCCCATTCTTTACCAATACACTATCTTGAAAATCAATAAGATAATTCGTCTCATCAATCTACTTTTTTCAAAGATATTAAATCTAAATTATGCAACGCGACCCTTTGTTATCGCACTGAAAACCTTTTTCAAATGTTGCATAGCTACGATAGTCATAAGGTATGCACTTTGTTTCTTAATAAAATTTTCCCTTTTCCCATACGGGATGAAGATGATCTTCACAATTAGATTATACATAACCTGGAAGTATTGACATTCAATGTCAACCATTTTTTTCGATTGGTTTGCTCTCCAATATCAAATCAGCAGACGAAGTTTTTATTAGCACGACTCTCACAAGTGGATCTAACAACGATATTTTAAAATGTGGAGGGTTCATATTAGGTTTACAACCATTACCTAACTCATGCCCTGATGTGGAATTTCAGAAACTTCTCAGCAAAATAGTGAGGGGGAAGCAACCAGTTTTAATATTAACTTGTTTGCAATACATTATTTTTGACCGGCACACTTTTAAAATGCAAAGGGTTCATATTAGGTTTAGGTTATCAACTTTAATATCAATCTGTTTCCAATACTTTTTTTTTTATAGATAATAGTTTTAAAATACAAAAAGTTTGCATTACAACCATTGGGTGACTTGCCGTTGGACTTGTGGAATTTACGAAAGCTCTTGGTGAAATAGCGAGAAGGGCAACAATCACTATGGTTTCTCCAGTTTAGAATAGATAAATCCTTCTTGTCATCAAGTACCCCTCCCTCCTTGAATATTATGATTTTGAAGATATATGTGGCCCTTCAATGGCTTGAAATCGTTTTATTTTGGTTCAAAAGATTGTTGGATATCTTTTATTTATTTGTCTAGTATGAGACAAAGTTATTATTTATATTTTATATAAGACTTCAAAGGCCTACTTTGCATTTGTTTTGGTTTCTCATTGGATTTGTAGATAGAGAGGACTTCAATCTGAGTGACATATTTGAAGATATATGTGGCCCTTCAATGGCTTGAAATCGTTTTATTTTGGTTCAAAAGATTGTTGGATATCTTTTATTTATTTGTCTAGTATGAGACAAAGTTATTATTTATATTTTATATAAGACTTCAAAGGCCTACTTTGCATTTGTTTTGGTTTCTCATTGGATTTGCAGATAGAGAGGACTTCAATCTGAGTGACATAATTTAGTTCGTTATTTAGTAATATATATTATATGTTATGTGTTATTTAAGAATGTAGTGTTATTTAATTGTATATCATATGACGCATTATTTAATTTAATTTTATAGGTTTGCGTTATGTTTTATATGCATTACTCACTTACATTATTCTTTATATACTCTTTATATACATTATTTAGTTACATTACATTACTAGGTTACATTGCATTACACCACTACATAATTTTGGTTAAATGCTAGATTAAATTTATGTGCCATGCTTCTTTATATGCATTATGTGAAAAATATATTTATATTGTTTTATTTATGCTTCCTTATTTCTATTCAAACAAAGCATTCCATGAGTTACAAAATTCCTCTACTTGGATTGGATTCATTTCTAAATAGTTGAAAGTGGTTTTTTTTCATATAAATTTTGGCATATATATTATATATATTAACATTTTTTCATATAATAAATATATTCTGAAAAATATCAACAATCTTCTTGAAATGTTAATTATCAAAATTTAATGATTGAGCTGAATTTAAATGTTCACCAACAGAACTTGAACATTATGTGCTATTTATTTGAGTGCAGAAGATAAACGAGGCCCATATGATTTATTTTAATCTAACAAAAGCAACTTATAACCCGCCATCTCATTCAATCCAATAGTATTTCGATGATTGAATATTTCTGCATTTGATGCGAGTATTCACGAGCTACTTTCGAACACAAGTTATGTGAAATATAATACGATTTGCACATACATTTTATTTTTTATCCTTTTGAAACTTAAAATATTCACAAAGTAATTAGAATATTCACAAAGTAAAAAAATAGAGGATTTGATATTGTTACTTATACATAGATTATCTAATTGGTTCACCATGATTGGTTATTTATACAAACTTCTACATCAAAATTTTATAAGATCATAATTATTTATGTAAACTTTCAGATCAAACTTTTATAATATTGTAGATTTCAAAATACCTTCAAATGGTGTGCTATGAACCAACAATTCTTTGTTTATAAGATCAAAGATTTCAGGTTTCAAATGCACCCATAAGCCCAAATGTTGTCAAAATTATTTACAAATTATAAACTTTTATATCAAACTTTTATAATATCATAGATTTTAAAATGCGCCCAATGGCCTCGCTATGAACCATAAAAAAAATTAATTATAAGCTTTTGCATTAATGGTGGTATGGTTATATATAAATTTTAGTATGTGATTTATAGAAGATACTAAATAGTATACGGTTAGATGTATGTATAATACTTTTTAATTTTATAAATAAAAAATCAAAATTTTAAATTATAAAAATATAAATTTATAGATTAAATATTGTATTTTAATTTTTTATTTATAAATAAAAATCATAAATTAAATATTTATTGGTTTTAATGATAAAAATGTAATTTTTAATAAATTAGATATTCATTTTAAAAATAAATATTAATAATTTTAATAAATTAGATATTCATTTAAAAAATAAATTTTAATGATTTTAAATTTACAAAGATCTAAATCTTTCTATTAAACGTGTAATAAAATAAAATTAAAATCTTGATATTATATTAATATAAATTAAGTTAATATTTTAAAAAATTACAACTTTAAATAATAATTATAATAAAAGATCCTATAATAAAATAAAAGTTGAAATATTAAAATTATATTAATATAAATTAAGTTAATATTTTAGAAAATTAAAACTTTAAACTATAAAAGTTGAAATATTAAAATTATATTAATATAAACTATAAAAGTTGAAATATTAAAATTATATTAATATAAATTAAGTGAATATTTTAGAAAATTAAAACTTTAAATAACAATAATAATAATAATAATAATAATAATAGATGATTTTATAGATTATAACAATCTTAATTTTTTTATAAATAAAAATCATAAATTAAATATTTGTTGGTTTTAATTATTAGCATTTTGAAAAAAAACATTAAAAAGGTTTATAACATTTAGGTTTTTTTAATAATAAAATGTGATTTTTAATAAATTAGATATTTATTTTAAAAATAAATATTAATGATTTTAAAATAATCATATTAATATTATAGTAATAATTTTAACATTTAAAAACAATCATATTAATATTAATAATTATGTAATATTAACAGTTATGTGTAAATTTTAAATTGGTCGGTACTTAAATTGTTTTTAACAAATGAGATATTCATTTTAGATAAATGTTAATGAGTCAACTTAAAAACATTAAATTTTTCTATTACTAATTTGTGGAATTCAAATAGTTAAACATACATAATAAAATAAAAGTTGAAATCTTAAATAACTTTAATAATTTGTTAAATTAACAATACTAATTTATCATTAATATTAACACTATTAATATATATTACAATATTAACATTAATAACATTATAAATGCTTTATAATATTAATGCCAATATTGCTAACATTATTATTAGCATTGATAATATTAATATTAACAATGATAGTAATTTTAATTTTAATAATGTTATATTCATAGTTATTTGTAACATGGTTCTCCCGTTTTGTCAACAATGCTCAAGGATGGTCTAACCTAGTCTTCAGTAATTAACTAAAGTCAACATTCGTTAACAATGGATTGAAGTCAACCTTGAATTGTAGTCACCCATGGAATGATGTCAACCTTGGATTGAAGTTAACCATGGATTGAATTCAACCTTAAATTGAATTCATCCTTAGAGCGATGTCAATCATGGATTGAAGTCAACCTTGATTAAAATTCAACTATGGATTGAGGTCAACAATGGTTCAAAGTCAATCAACAACTTTTTAAAATGTGGTTTTGGATTGAGGTCAACCATGGTTCATAGTCAACCTTGGATTGAGGTTAACCATGAATTGAATTCATTAATGTTAATATTATTAATGGATTGAAGTAAACAATGTCAACCAAATTCAACCAAACAACCAAACTCAACAAAATTCAACCATGGTTAACCAAAGAATGTAAACCAAAATCAACCATGGTTAACCAAACAAAGTAAACAATGTAAACATGTTCAATCAAACATTGTAAACCAAATTCGACCAAACTGGACCAAAAACAACCAAAGAATGTAAACATGGTCAACCAAACATTGTAAACTATGTAAGCAATCCAAGCAAGTCAACCAATGTCAACCATGCCCAAACAACCAAATTCATCGTAAATCAACCATGTCCAAACAAGAAAAGTCAACTAAAACAACCTAATTTAACCATGCAAAACAACTAAATTCAACCAAAGTCAATCACAATTAGCTATACCCAAACAACCAAATTTAATCAAAGCCAACCATAAAAGCCAAAGTCTACCAAACAACCAAGGTCAACCCTGCTGAATCAACAAAAGTCAACCATGACCAAATAATGTAAAAAATTTTAAGCATAGGAAACAATCATCAACCAAGTCAACCATGGTTGATCAAATTCAACCACAGTTAACCAAACCATGTTAAAAAAATTCAACCATGTCGATGAAACCAAACAATCAAAACCAAAGTCAACCTTGGCCAGCTATGGTTAAACATAGTTTAAATTCAACCATGCCCAAACAACGAAATTCATCCAAAGACAACCGCACCCAAACAAGGAAATTCATCCAAAGGAAACCATGCCCAAAGTCAACCAAATTCAACCAAGCCCGACCAACCAAATTTAATCAAAGTCAACCAAAAGAAGCAGAGTCAACCAAACAACTAAGGTTGACCAAAGTCAAGCATGGTTAACCAAACAATGTACACCAAAGTCAATGATGGTTAACGAAACATAGTAAACAATGTAAACATGGGAAACCTAACAATGTCAACCATAGTCAACCAAATAATGCAAGGGCGAGAGTCAATAAAAGTAAACAATGTTAACATGGTCAACCAAACAATGTATACCAAAGCCAACCATATACAACCATACAATGTAAACATGGTCAATCAAACATTGTAAATGTTATAAACAATTGAAGCAAAGTCAACCATGCACAAACAACCAAATTCATCCAAAGTCTACCGTGCATAAACAACCATATTCAACCATGCACAAACAACCAAAGTCATCCAAAACAACTAAATTCAATCATGCCCAAACAACTAAAGCCAACGAAAGTAAACCAAAGTCAACCACACCCAAACAACCAAAGTTAATCAATGCCAATCAAAGTCAACCAAACAACCAAGGTCAACCAAATTCAACCATGGTAAACCAAACAATGTAAACCAAATTCAACCATGGTTAACCAAACAAAGCAAACAATGTAAACATAGTCAACCGAACAATGTAAAATTCAAAGTCAACTAAAGGAAACAATGTAAACATGGTTAACCAAAAATTGTATACCAAAGTCTACCATACTCAATTAGTCAACCAAAGTCAACCACATCCACTCATAGTCAACCATAGTAAACAATAATCAAGTAAAACCAACCAAAATTAACCAAATTCAACCATTATTTACCAAAGTTAACCACATTCAATGTGAATCAAAAGTTAAACAATGTCAATAAAAAGTCAATTTCGGCCAAACAATTCAACCATAGTCAATTAGTCAACTAAACTCAACCATAGTCAAACATAATTAAACATAGTCAATCATGTTCAACCATAGTAGTCAACCAAGGATTGTAGTCAACCATTATATTGAGGTCACTTATAGATTGAGTTCAATGTTGGATTAAAGTTAACCTTGCTTAAAAGTCAACCATTGATTGGATTCAACCTTACTTAAAATTCAACTATGAATTGAAGGAAAACATGGATTGAAGTCAACCACAGATTATATCATTACTGTTTTTATTATTAATGGACTAAAGTCAACCATTAGAGGATGGTCAACCTTTAAGACAACCTTCGATTCAAGTCACCCACATTGAAGTCAATTTTTGGATTGAATTGAAATATTGATTGAAGTCAAATATGGATTGCATTCTCCCATTGGATTGAATTCAGCCTTGCTTAAGAGTCAACATTGGATTGAAGGAAACCATGGATTGAAGTCAACTATGTTTAAACGAAAACTATGGGTGGAAGTCAACTATGGGTTGAATTCAAGCAAGTAATGAAGTCAACCTTGGATTGAAGTCAACCATGGATTGAATTTAACTATGTTTAAACAAAAACTATGGGTTGAAGTCAACCAAGTACTGAAGTCAACCTTGGTTTAAAGTCAACCATGGATTCAACTTGAATTCAACCATGGATTGAAGTCAACTTTGGATTCAACCCATCCTTAGATTGAATTCAACCATGGATTGAAGTTAACCTTGGATTGAAGTCAACCATTGATTGAAGTGAACCATGGAAGTCATACTTGTATTGTAGTCAATTATGGAATGAATTCAGCCATGGTTTGAAGTCAACATTTGATTGAATTCATTCATGGTTTGGTGTCAACCTTGGATAGAAGTTGACCTTGGATTGAAGTCATCCTTACTTCAAAGTAAACTATGGATTGACTTCTTAATATGGTTTCATAATATGGTTAATCAATGGTTGGCCATGTTCTCTTGGTCATGTCAACCATGGTCAACACCAATGTTCTCTTGGATATGTCAACCATGAAGCACTAAATTCAACCATGCCTAAACAATGGTCAACCATGGTTCAAAGTTTACCTTGGTTGAGCGTCAACTATTGATTAAGGTCAACCATACTGAAACACAATATAAATAATTGAACTTATATTGTTATTAATTATTTAATTTTTATTTATTTATTATCTATTTACTTATATTATTTTTTTCTATGTTTTCATTAACAAGCAATTTTTTTTAATAATACAATAATAATAATAATATTTACATTGCAAATAGTAATAATAATAATAATAATAAAGCAGGAGTCAATAATCAACTAATAGTCAATAGTCTACAATCACCCATCAACAACAATGGTCAACCATAGTCAACCGTAGTCAATAGTCAACCAATATTCAATGGGCATTAGTCAACAACTAATCGCCTAGGAGTCAATTGTAAACAAATATTCTACAATCTACCATGATCCAACCATAAGAAATAAGAAATGATGCCCAAGCAACCAAATTCAAACAAAGTCACCCATGCCCAATTAACCAAAGTCATCCAAAGCAAACCAAAGTCGTCATCCAAACTATTTACCAAATTCAACCAAAAAATGAAAGTCATCAAAACAAAACCAAAGTCAACCATGATGCAACAAAGTGAACCATATGAAAACAAAATTTAACCAAAGTTAACAAAAGTCAACCATAGTTAACCATGATGCCCTAAATTCATCCATGTGAAAACATTGGTCAAGCATAGTTTAATATGGTTAAACTTAGTCAATAATCATTTTACAACCTTCATTAACAATGGTTAGTAATGGGTCTAACCATGGACAAACATTGTAAACTATAGTCTAACAATATTTGGACATGGTTCTTTTCGTTATTTCAACAATGATCAATGATGGTTTAACATGGTCCTCCATAACTAACCATTTGAAGTCAACCGTGATTCACTAAAGTCAGTCGTGTTTAACCAACATCAACCATAGTGAACCATGGTTAACCAACGTTAACCATGGTAAAAAATGAGATGTCATCAACCATGGCTAAACATAGTGAGCCATGGTTAACTAAAGTTCATTATAGTCAACTATGATGCAACCAAATGGACCCATGATGCACTAAAGTCAACCATGCCTAATAAATGGCCAATAATGGATTAATATAGTCTACCTTAGTCAAACAAACTCAACCATTCCCAAACAGAGTCAAACAAAGCCAACCATGCCCAAAAAACCAAATTCAAACAAAGACAACCATGCTTAGACAGCCATAGTCAACCAAAACAACCAAATTCAAACAAAGACAACGGTCCATGCCCAAATAGCCAAAGTCAACCAAACAACCAAAGTCGTCCAAACTAAACCAAAGTCAACCATTTCCAAACAATGTAAACCACAGTTAAAGATAATAAACTATGCTCAACAAAACAATGTAAACCCAATTCATACAAATAATGTAAACTAAAGTCAACCAAAGTTAACCATGCCCAAACAACCAAATTCATCCAAAGGAAACCATTCCCAAACAACCAAAGTGAATTAAAACAACCAAATTAAACCATAGTTGACTAAAGTCAGCCGTGTTTAACCAACATCAACCATAGTGAACCATGGTTAACCAACGTTAACCATGGTAAAAAATGAGATCTCATCAACCATGGCTAAACATAGTGAGTCATGGTTAACTAAAGTTCACTATAGTCAACTATGATGCAACCAAATGGAACCATGGTGCACTAAAGTCAACCATGCCTAAACAATGGCCAACGATGGATTAATATAGTCTACCTTAGTCAAACAAACTCAACCATTCCCAAACAAAGTCAAACAAAGCCAACCATGCCCAAAAAACAAAATTCAAACAAAGACAACCACGCTTAGACAGCCATAGTCAACCAAAAAAGCCAAATTCAAACAAAGACAATGGTCCATGCCCAGATAACCAAAGTCAACCAAACAACCAAAGTCATCCAAACTAAACCAAAGTTAACCATTTCCAAACAATGTAAACCATAGTTAAAGATAATAAACTATGGTCCGTAAAACAATGTAAACTCAATTCATACAAATAATGTAAACTAAAGTCAACCAAAGTTAACCATGCCCAAACAACCAAAGTCATCCAAAGGAAACCATGCCCAAACAACCAAAGTAAACTAAAACAACCAAATTAAACCATGCCAAAACAACTAAAGTTAACCAAATTCAACCAAACAACCAAGGTTGGACATGTCGAATCAATAAAAGTTGACCATGCCCAAATAATATAAACCAAAGTCAACAATGGAAAACCATACAATGTAAACATCGTCAACAAAACAATGTAAATGATATAAACAATTCAAGGAAAGTCAACCAAATTCAGCCAAAACAACCAAATTCAATCATGCCCAAACAACCAAAGTCAACCAAATTCAACCATAGTCAACCATGCCCGAATAACCAAAGTTAATCAAAGTCAACCAAACAACCAAGGTCGACCAAAGTGAACCATGGAAAACCAAACAATGTAAACCAAAGTCAACCATGCTGAACCAAACAAATCAAACAATGTAAACCAAAGTAATCCATGGTCAACCAAATAATGCAAGGGCCAAAGTCACCCAAATAAACAATTTAAGCATGGTCAGCCAAACATTATAAAGCAAAGTCAACCATTGTCAATTAGTCAACCAAAGTCAATCACATCCACTCATAGTTAATTGTAGTAAACCATAATCAAACAAAACCTACGAAACTTAACAAAAGTCAACCATTATTTACCAAAGTTAACCAATTTCAACTAGATTCAAAAGTCAAACAATGTCAATGAAAAATTACTTGCGGTGAAATTAAATTAAATTATTAATTAATTTAAATTTATTAATTAATATAATTTAAATTAATTCATTAATTAATTCAATTAATTTAATTTAATTAATTAATTAAATTTAACTTAATTAAATTTATTTAAATTTAATTTTAATATGTTTTAATATTTTTATTTAATTTTATTTTTAATATGCTTTAATTTAATTTAATATGTTTTATTTAATTTAAATTAATTTAATTGAATTTGTTTTAATTTAATTTTTTATATGTTTTAATATGTTTTAATATGTTTTAATTTAATTTAATTTAATTTAATTTAATTAATTAATTTAATTTAATTAATTTAATTAATTAATTTAATTTAATTTAATTAATGAATTAATTTAATTTAACTTAATTCAATTTAATTTAAATTTATTTTTTAATATGTTTTAATATTTTTATTTAATTTAAATTAATTTATATTTTAATATTTATATTTAATTTTTTAACTTAATATGTATTTCTTTTCATTTTTTTTCAAATAATATTTTTATTAATTTAGTTATTTCTTCGTTGGACCTATTGTTTACTAGCAACAACCACATTTTTAAATGTGGTTGATATTTGTCGACGAATATCAACCACTTTTAAATGTGTGGTTATAAATATCAACTACATTTAAAAATGTGATTGTTGCTAGTAATTATATAATAACAAATTTAAAAATTATATTTATAAACATAATTTTCATTAATGATATGATTAGATAGTTAGTAAATATAAAATTAAGTTTTAACATCATCCAAAATTATCAAAAAACTTTTTATTTTTATTTTTTTATAAACGTATAAATTTCAAACCTAAATTCCTCTTTGCTTCCAAATTCGTCTAAATCCAATTCGATTTGTCAGCACAGCCTACCCTGTAGCTATTGAACTACTATAACATACCCCAAATCATGAGTTAGTAAATTGGTGAAATTTGGAGTCACCATATAGCGAACCCTAGCTCATATCATAATTTAATATTGTTCCAAAATAATTTAACACAACTTACACTTGTATATTGGCATAAACAATCATCTTTTTTATCTTTGGGGAAGACATAAGAACCATATAAGAAGCACATAAGCAACACATAAGAACGAGAGGCAAATATAGGTGGTTCACCCAAATATAGGTGGTTCACTTGACTCTCTATGCTACATCCACAAAGAAGATATTGCTTTCCACTTGCTCAAGTCTCTCTTATAGAAAGCATATTCAAAACTTCCCAAAATCTAACTTGAACAATACATCCAAAATTGATAACCCAATCGCAACAATTCTTTTCCAGAAACTATTGAATCACCTAACAACTTTTGTACTAATAAATTAGAATACTTATTTATGAATGGAAACATCACACTTTACACCATGCATATCCTTAATATCATATGGGTCGAACCCTTCTTTTAACACATTATCTAGTATTCAGATGTTACAATCAATACCTTGAAGGCTTTCATATAAATCTTACCTATTCCTCATATACTTATGAGATCATCACACGAACATCCTGACTTCAAATCATCACAATTAACAAAGAATGACATCCAATCATCATAATTTTAACAAAGAATCTCTTGAAAAACATATATCAGGAATTCATCATTTCAGGATCTAATTGATATTCCGTTCAAGGGTATATATATGTATATAGTTTAACTTGAGGTTAACACTATCAATTCCAAGTATAATCCTGATACTAGGTAGTAACTATGGACAAAAGCCCTGATCGCAATATACTTTGCGGATATCGCTATTGTAGATATCACCAGATAACAATCATAGAACTACAAATGGTGGCGTATAACTAAAGCTTTGCTTCTATAGAAATTGCCATCATCCAAAACCTCATCAACTGAACTGAAGTTGTTGCGCATGGAATACTGTCAAGTTATAAAAATAAATAAAATCAAAAGGGACTACCGAAACTAAAAGCAAAGGTTTAATTATCACGATTTTGGCAGTGAATTCAACTCAGAACTTTCTGCGCAGGAGTAACAAAAGGATTGACGTCTTCGTGATAGTAACTATATCCATGTGTAGGGAATCTGATCATTCTCACGGCAGCAAAAGTATATATATATATATATATATATATATAAAGGAAAATCCCACATTTTAAATCGGAAATAGTCGCGGGATAACTAGACCCTTACCACAAAACCTTTCCCAATGAGGAGCGGCCTCCCTCGACTTCTATCGCAGGAACTACTTCCAGGCAGAGAACGTTTCTCTTTCGCCAGCATTATTTCCGAGATAAAAGTTGACTCTAGCTTATATGTTATACATAAATTTATATATACTTTGTGCAGATCATGGAGCCTGAATCTCTAGCACATCACCGACATAATTAAATACGGGTTCTAACAATTCACCAATTGAACTCAATCAAGGATATCCACATCTAGAGATCATGATCCCAGATGACAAAAAAAAATAGAGCTGGGAATCTTCCCACAAAGATCACGATTTCATGCCAACAATTCACACATAGTAAACACCCCTAATATGCTAATGCAGAGATCACGATTTGGTAACGGAATAACCAGTGATCACAGAGTAACTATACATATGACACATACTATATATATATATATATATATAAAGGTAATGTATGTCAAACGTAGATCACGGTTTAGTTGTGGCAGCATAAAAATATGCCTAGCATTAACCGGGAAAACGCATCCATTAAGAGCTAAGAGGATCGATATCACTGATCCTCCAAGGTCCCACTTAGTTTTCGTTGGGAGCAAAATATGTTTTCACACAGAAGTAAAGCTGCATATAATATAAATACATCTATAAATACCGGATCATACCTGGTAGTTATCGCTATTAAATCATAGAGTTTACCATTTCTCTTTAGTCGCAGAGCTCAACCTGGATTCATGCCTAGAATCCCTCTTAACTCTGTCATAGAGGTCCTTTTAGATCTTCCGTTCGCAGAAACTCAACTCTAGTTAAACGCAAAATTCCTCCCCAGTGAGGGTCGCTCCCATTAATAATAGAAGAGCTTAAACAAAGATCAACTTTCCCCTCTTATTCCTCTGTCATTTCCTTTCGCCCAGCTCAGCCTAAACGCAGGGACAAAATATTAACCCTTCTCGCCAAGCTCTGCCCAACGCAGAGATGTTAATAACTCTAGTGCAGAGATGTCTTTAGTCTAACACCGAGATGTTATCTCCCCCGTTGTAGAAAGTGACCATCCTTCTTATACGCACAACTCGTTGGCAGCATAGAAAGGTCCGCTGAGCATGGAAATCGATTCCCTCCACCTAGAGGTCGAATCCAATGATAGATGGGAGAAGACAATAACAAGTGGCAGTCACGAGGTGTCTTTCCTGCCAACCAAGGGGACAACGCTCAAAAAGAATCTCTACGGAGATCTTTGACCGAAATTCTTACTTTCCACATGTTCCATATGTAATATATATATATTTTTATAATTACTTATGTGAGTAATTTTACGTACAATGGAGAATTCATGGCCCCTTTAATATATATATATATATTATGAAAGAATGAATTTATAAAGAGGCACTATATATATGTATCATTTGCATAAATAATTCATCATAAAATGCTTTGTATACGCTTGTCTTCATGTACCCTTAGATAAGATGATTATGAGAAAACTTTTGTTCCTTAATAGAAGTTTCTAAAGGAAAATTCTTTGGCACTTAATGCCACAATTAGGATGTTTATAATAATCGATTAATTTATTTAAAATGGGTAAATTAAATTTCTTTAAGTGTCCAAGAAACCAATGATAATGTTCTATCATCACATGGCTTCTTAGCGATTTATATAATTTTGTGGTGGACCATAGTTTACTTAGGATAATTAACCTAGCGTTGACCCTTAGGTCTTAGCAATCCTTTACAGTCCTTCAGCGGTCAATGGATCGATGTGAGATTCCTTGCCCATGCTATGGTTTAGTATTGTCCTCGTAATTCTTTCTTGCTTATCTTTCATACACACACATATATATATATATATATTTTTAATATATGTTAAACTAGTCATCGTAAAGTGGTGCCCTCTTAATACTAACTATCATAATAGTTTTAATACGTGCCTACTAGTTTATCACCCACACCTTAGGTTATATGGTGTTCGTCATCATTTTAGCACTTAAGAGTAAATCATAACAACACTTATTGGTGGGGCCTTGGCCTTGAACTCCTCACGAGGGCCATTTACATAAATACATTTATATTTACAAAAAAAATAATAATAGTAATTGGGTCAATTTGGAGGGATGTTACAACTACAGGATTATAGGAAATGGTCGGCCAAATTACCAAGCCCCTGCCCAGATGTCTCCAGGATGCCTTCACTAGTTATTAGTCCTTGCATGTCTATAGACCAGCAGAGACTATAAGAATCGATTTCCTTCATTTGTATTAGTTTGGCACAAAAACCAAAGTGTTTTAACCTAAGTTTTTTTGTGTTTTTTGTGTTGCAGCCAATCAACTATTTGAAGTCCTTATTTGGCCTTTACCCGAGGTGATTATCGCATGTTCGCCATGTGTTGAGTGGTCCTTTGTGTCGGTCTAATTTCTAATCAAACGTGGCATGTGTGAAATACACTTGTGCATCCAACCTCTGTTAATGGTAACACCTCCGCGACCTGATTTGCACTTCACATCTCTGTGTGCGACCTCACCTGCCTGCACCATGTCTTTATCAACAACAGAAGTGTCCCTTCTGTGTACCATGCAATGCATGAGCATATGCCATTCTCATTATTTATGGCTCTGTGCTTTTGATTTTAGTGACAACCATCCATGCACGTCGACAAACAGAGGCAGATCTTGGTTCTTTGTCCATACTGAGATCTTTTTAACACTGTAGGCAGATTTGGTTCTTTGTCCATATTGAGATCTTCTTAACAAAGAGGCAAATCTTGGTTCTTTGTCCATACTATAGGCATGAAACGATGTCTCCGAGGAGGTCTTTCACTTGATGCAAGAGAAGAAGAAGGTGGCAAGGATTCTATATCAGGCAATGGCAATCTCGACGATGGAAACATGAATAATCTCGACGATGAAGCTTTCTTTAGGGCAAGGATTCCATATCATGCAAGGTAAATCTCGTGGATGCTTTCTTTAGGGTAACACGAATGATCAGGCAATGACAATCTCAATGATGCTTTCTTTAGGGCAACACGAATGATCGGTGAATTAATAGTTATCAGATTCATCTCACTTTCTTTACATTTTCATTACATATTGCATTTAGATATACTGTTTGAATTCTGCAAGGATTTAGGTGTTCCTCTTCATAGCAGATTACGGTCTCGTATGACTAGAATCAGGCAATACCTACTCTATGTAAATTTGAATTTTTCTGCGTCTTTATAATGTCTTCCTTCTTTCCCGTTTGTGTTCCTTTTGGGTTAAGGTAATCTGCTGGGATTTCTGCACCGAATGACAGAAATATGAATGATATTATATAATAAAATTAGCATACTCTAATATCATAAGGGGCATAATCCCAACACTTCTCAACAACGCATTCAACTCAAAAAAAGTATATGTGCAAGCAATAGACACGTATTATCAATGGCAAATTATATAAATTAATTGATTCCAACAAATGACTTTGCAACAGACGTTTTTTACGCTCTCTTGCTTTAGATTTCTGAAATGTATCCTCGTCTTCATCCTCAGTGTACGTATAGTCCCGGAGAAACAAAAGATTTATGAATTGAAATTGAACAAACCTATAAAGAGTCTTGGCTTTTCACATAATGTTTCATTGCAAACTCATTACAAATCTCCTTTAAAAATAATAATAATTTAATCTTCCCCAAAGATGAATATGGGATTAGCAAGTGATAAATGAACAACTTGATTTGCTAGTTATTTTAATTTACTCTAACAAAAAAACAGAAATTGTCTCTGCAGTGAATGAAAATAAAGCCTAATGATCAATGATTTAAGCTTTACAAGTTCTTGATTCTCATTTTTTGGTGTCGGCAAGAGAAATTTATTAACAGAAACATTAATTTCCTGAACTAACATTACCTGCAAATAGTCCAAAAATGATTCATTGCCACGACGGGATTCCATAAATTCTCGGCATCCCATATCAGTTATACTAAAAGGAAGCTCCGACAGGCCATTGGAACCATTGGCAGAAGCACTCCACGACCTAAATTTCTCTTCAAATTCAGCAATTAATGGATAACAGGAACTGGAAAGGACTGAGGGCCACACAGCACCAGGACAAAGTCTAGCTTCCAGGTTTTCTGTTGGTTTGGAGACTCGGAAGGCGAAATTCGCTATTCTGAATAGATGAGTAAGGAATTATGTTTTCCACCTTCACGTCGCGCGGTACTGTTCTGCACAACACAAGAAACACGAGAGTTGTATAGAAGTGGTAGCAGCAGCAACTTCCAAGCACGAATTTTCGGAATTAGACGTGAATTTAGTTTCATGAAGCAGCCTCTTCCGTCGCAGAACTTGAACTCGTACAACTTGACTTATTGTTGCGACGCTTGTGCTCGAGTGTCTCGACATTGTCTTACCTCTTAGATGGAGACTTACAGCTTAGTCTTGATAGTTTTGCTCAAACCTCCTGCTAGCCTGATACCTACTCCAACCCTCTGACAGGTTCACCCTTCTCTTCCACGTACTCTAGCCTTCTCCCTTTTTCTTTTGCTTCTGCGTAGCTACCACGTGGCATGTGGCCCACTCCCTTTGGCAGGGACTAAGCTGCAACGCAGCTTTTTCCCTTGTTTACTTTTGCAGCAGTTGGGTTTTACATCCAATGATATTTGTAGTATCAGATTTCATTCGTTTGAATTCCAAAAACGGTGTATGGCTCAAGGATTGTAGGAAAAGCACTTGTTATCCTCACTTGACTTTGAGCTTCATCTCCATTCATTCGACACATTGCTACTTTGGTAAGGCCTTTGATTTTTCGAGATAATTTAGCATTGAATAAAATTATGGAAAGCAATGTCGTCACAATTGCATTAGTCCACAAGTCTCGAGGGTTAGTTCAAGCCAATGTTTAATAGAATTGGACATGTTTTACGAGTTTAACATACTCACGACAACCAATCTAACAAACTCGAGCTCCTGGCGCATGGCATGGAAATTATTAATGAAATGGACCACAGAAGCGGCTTCCTCGGCTTCCTCAATAAAATTATTGAATAAAACAGACACCAGAGGCTGTGAGAATGCGGAAATCATGGTTTTCTCCATGCTTATAATTATGATTTATCTGACACAAACTACAACTACAAATGAAATAACCGCTTGATTGCTGAAATTTTCATGATTCTTTGCCCATTCTTGTATTTTATTATTTTTATGAATTCCCTCGTAACAAAAAAATGAAATTAGAAAACCTGTAACAACAGGCACGCTTTTTTACAAATTTATAGATTTTTAACCGGGGTGAAATTACACGTTTTGATGGTAGAAGTTAATCTAACCCTAGAAATCCTATATTTCTACTGTTCATGTTTCAAAAATAGGAAAGTTTCGTGGTTAAAATAAAAATGTTGTATAACCAGATTCGGAGAAGTTACCTCGTTTGTTCCCAGAACAGAGAACTCCATTATTGAGAACTGCCTCCGATTGTCATGACAAGCTCATCAAACGCAGAAATTATCTACAATGGAGGTATTGAGATTAAAATAAAAATGTTGTATTGTGAGGAGTTATTGAGATTAGATGTATTCTGAGGAGTTATTGAGATTAGATGTTTCCACAGTGGTTAATCATTGTATTGTTTCTACAATGATTAATCATTGTATTGAGTCTTCTGGATTCAACTATGCTTCTATAGATAAACGTTCATTAGATCCAACCATCTACACAGTTGAATCCAGAAGACTCAATACAGTAGTTGAACTGGTTGCTCTCTTGCAGTTACGGTCTAATGGACCGGGAAACACCTTCAAAATTCAAATTAATAATGCAGTGGGGAACACATTCAACAAGGGGTATCCATGGAGGTTGGTTCTGACAGTTAGCAAGGCTCTCCTTAAAGGCCAATCTGTCTGTGCATAAGGCTCGGCGTGGGGAGGTACAGAGCGTTTTTTTTTTTTTAAATAATGCGCAGAACAATAATTAGGCCTATGTCCTTGTTCTTAGCTACTCATGCCTCTGAGTAAACTTTGTTAAAAGAAAGTTCAGTGTGTTTTATTCTTAACCTCACAGTCCAGGCTATTCAGTCTAATTTAGAATAATCTATTTACAAAGGCGAGTTTTATCCAATAATTATTCTCTGCCCAGCCCTTACCAGCTGGGTCTTTCTGGCATAAACTTTATCAAAGTGAGAGGTAGTGGCACTCACCATTCTGGTTCTTTATTATCAATGTAAGTTATTACTTTCTTATAAGCTAATGTTGGAGAAACGTGCAGTGAAGGATAATGGAATAAACCTTTTACAGAGCTGAGCTGTGTGCAGTGATTATGTCCTCGCCTTACCCGTGGAGTTTTCTGTCATTAACTTTTTATAACGTTGGCAATGCCACACACCATTCCTGCTGTCTTTTACCGATGCAACTTATTCCTTTCGGATAACCTCAACGTTTTTGCTATCCTCTCTAGATACCATTCAATCAATCCAACACCGCTGCAACTTATAAAAGGCCTTTGTTACCTCGTTATAGGTATACGTTCTTTCGTCCCTCTTGTATTTCTCCCTTTGCTTGCGTTCGTTTCAATTTTCACATAATTCCCAATCTTTCTCTGCCGTTTGCTACCATGGCCACGGATTTTGCGACTGGATTGGGATCTGGAGTGGCCGCAAATTTCACCAACGCCATTGTTGGTCTCCTCTTCCAACAGTTGAAGGATGTTAGGGCGTTGGGGGAGAACCTTCAACTTCTCAACACTGAACTCGCCCGTATGGACGAGTCGTTACGCCATATTCAAAACCAATTCGAAGATCAACAAAAGAAGCTGCCTGAGTTACTGGCAAGATGTTTGGAAAGGATCAACGATTCCCTTGAAGAAGTCAAATCCCTCGTCCATCGTGCCACCAGACAACGAGGATGGTGTCTCGGTTGCTGCCTCTTCTGCAACCCCAAGATCCCCTCAGAAATCAGACAATGGAAGATCAGATTTGGTGAGCTCTTCCAACAGCTTGATTCTGCTCTTTCAATAGCTACCCATACTGCACAGACTGTGGAGTCCGCACAGCCTCAAGCAGAGGTTCTTCTTCAACCTCTACCAGAATCCGGCTTCGTGGGGTCTCGCATTGAAGATGCTAAGAAGCAGCTGCTCACATGGCTTAATCAAGCTCATCCCCAGCCTCGGGTGATCGGAGTGTACGGGATGGCGGGAGTTGGAAAAACGGCATTACTAAGACTCATTTATAACGATTACAAGAAAGAGGTGCGTAGCAATAGCATCTTTGATTTGGTTATATGGTTTACGGTTTGTCAGGAATATAAGATTGAAGACTTGCAGGCTTCTATTGCTGATACACTGAGATTGAATCTCAAGGAAATTTGTAATATTGATATGCGGAAGATGAAATTGTCCGCATCTCTTGAAACTAAGAGATTTCTTCTAATATTGGACGATATATGGAGTCCAATCAATCTGAGCGAAGTAGGTGTCAAATTTGGGGATCATAAGCATAGCAAAGTCTTAATTGCCAGTCGCAGCAGAGAAGTGGTTGAAATAATGGCAGCAACAAATGAGTACTGCGTAATGATACAACCCCTCTCCAGAGACGAAGGGTGGGAGCTCTTCAGGAGAAGAGCTGTTCCCGACAGGAATCTGGAGGCTATTGCTAGAGAAGTTGCCTTGGAGTGTAAAGGTTTGCCATTGGCCATCAATACAGTTGCTGCAGCATTGGCTCGAAAAAAGACTGCTGATCAGTGGAGACGCGCTTTAGATATGATGAAAAATGTAGATCCTTCCTTCCCCTCCACTCACAGCACCATTGATGCAGAGCTCTATCAGCGGCTAAGATGGAGCTATAATGTTTTGCCAGATCCTAACTTAAAGATGTGTTTTCTATATTGTGCTGCCTTTCCCGAAGATGCACAAATTAATGTGGATACATTGGTGGAGATGTGGACAGCAGAAAGATTGGTCCCTCAAAAGGGGACAATTTACTGCATGGATGTTGGACGGGAATACATAGATGCACTGGTAGATAGGTGCTTGATAGAGTATGTTGATACAGGAAAGACGAAAATAAAAATTCATGATGTACTTCGTGATATGGCAATTTATGTTGGCCAGCGAGAGGAGAACTGGTTATTTTTAGCTAGTCAACAACTGCAACATTTCCCAAGTGAAGAAGAGACCACTGATTGCAAAAGAATCTCTGTTTTTGACAATGAAATCAGTATTCTGCCAACAGATTTCAAGAAGTGTCCAACACTAGTGACTTTGGTGCTGGCCAGAAATAGACAGTTGCAGGAAATTCCAGACAGGTTTTGGGTAAAGTTCATGTCTCTCAAGGTTCTGGATCTTTCGGATACCTCAATAGAAGCATTGCCAACATCAGTTGGGCAACTTGGACAGCTTGAGTTTCTTAATTTGAACGGGTGCAGAAAGTTGAAGGGCTTGCCTGATAGCATATGTAATCTTTCACATCTTCTATTTTTGCATCTTGAAGGCTGTGACAGTCTAAATTATTTACCCGACAAGATAAGAGAGCTTAAAAATTTAAAGCATCTCATATTTTCGAATAGGGGACAAGTCAAGGTGATTCCACATCAAATATCTCAACTCACATCATTGAACAAACTGGTTTTGCCCGAGTACTCAACTCCAATGAGTGTGGATGATCTCACCAGCCTCTCAAATCTGATCGAGTTAGATGTGACAGTAAAGCCAGAAATTAAAAGGGGTTCAATGAGTACCTGGTCAGATATGAGAAGTTTAACTTTACGGTTCCAAGGAGGAAATAGTGAGGATGCAGCGCTCGATATTCTTCCACAGAACATGCAGAGTATGAAGAAGTTGCAGAGTCTTTTTTTATTCGCATATCGAGGGGTAAGCCTACCGGATTGCATTTGTCAGTTTCAATATTTGAAGAGCTTATACTTGTCCTATTGCATGGAACTAAAGGAGCTTCCAGCCTTTCAGAATGGGAATGACGCTGCAAGTGGCGGTTTTCCGATGTTGGAGGAGTTAGAACTAAGCGACCTAAACAGCTTAGAGAGTATAGTGTGGATGGAGAGGCTACCCAATTTAAGGGAATTAAAGATATCATGGTGTAATCACTTGAAGGAGTTGTTCATGGATACTGATGGTGGGTTTCCCAGGTTGGAGAGATTACAACTATGTGGTTTAGAGAGATTAGAGAGTATAACGTGGAATGCAAAAGCAATGTTGCAACTTCAAATTTTGGACTTAGCATATTGCCGCGTGTTGAAGACATTCAGAATGGAGGAGCTACCCAATTTAAGGAAATTAAATATATCAGCATGTGATGAATTGTTTATGGGGAGTGGTATTTTAGAGAGTATTGCAGCACCATCTACTGTGTGGAGTGGAGGAACAATGCCCAAGCTTGAATCATTATTTATAGATCAATGTTTATCACTGAGAAGATTTACAACTGAAAAGTTCCTTAATTTAAAGGTAATAAAGATCACCAGGTGTCCTGAGTTGGAGGTTGAGATTGGTAGTCTTCCCATGCTAAAGAAATTGATTCTCAGGGATTTAAAAAAGATACAGACTATTGCAATATTATCTACTGCGTGGAATGAAAAAACAATGCCCAAACTTCAAATTATAAAGATCATAAATTGCCCATTGTTGAGGAGATTGCCCATGGAAATGGATAAGCTGTGTAACTTAAGGGAGATCGTTGGAAAATTAGATTGGTGGAAAGGAATAAACTGGGAGAATGATAATGTCAATATCAAGCTTTCTCAACTTTTAAAAGAAGTTGGTAAGTATGAATTTGATTTTATGTAATATTATTAATTTTTAGTTATAAGTTTATTTTCTAAAATATTGGGTATTTTTATTTTTTAGTACAATATATTTAATTTGTATGTTAATGTTTTCTTATAAAAGATATGAAAAATTTATGAAATGTAATGCAACAATACAAGTCAACATGTTAATGGGAATGGAATTTAGATGATTAAAATAACACTCCCACCCACAACTATTATAGCTAAATCCAATTAATTGTTTAAAATCTATATATTTAATAAAATAATTTACTAATTATATTTTTATTGAATAAATAAATATTACAACTATCAATATTTACATGTTATATTTTTGGTACTTTTTAAAATTTTTAATTTTTATTAATAATGTTGTTGATGTTTCCAATTCCTAATACTTATAATTTTTTTTTACAAATAAAGGGAATCTTTAAGTAAAGTAATGTAATGTAATGTGGGTAATTTTTTTTCTGAGAAAAAATAATGTAATGTGAGTAATGATGGCACATGCGGATTAAAAAAAAATTAATTTAACAAAAATAAATAAAATAAAGCCTTGAGAGGGATCCAATCCTTTGAGGTGCAAACCTTTACTTTTTGTTATAGAAAAGGTTGTATGTAGGAAAGTACTAAGATCATTATGGTTTCCACTAGGAGATTAAGTTTATGTCTTGTAATAGTAAAAATAATAATAATATCAAATTTATGACCAAGTCAAATGCCCTCAAATGCTAAATTGACATAAAGGAAGACCCTCATTGTTTGTGGGATAAGTGACGCAAGACGCCTTATCGCTAAGGTTCTTGCTTAACAATACACACACACACACATTCACATAGACATGATGCAAACAGGATGCCAGAAGCTGGTTTATATTACTTCTCTAAAATGGTTACAATGCAAACTGCAAGGAATAGAAACAACTAATTAACTGTGCCGCCTAAGCCGTTACAATACAGAAGTAATTGTGTGTTATCTCAGTGTGTCGACCATCACCCTCTCCTAGTTCGTTGTGGAACTTTGAGCTATGGCTCGATCTCTCTGTGTTCGGAAGCTATGTGACTGTTCTCTCCAATCTACCAGACTTCACCCCGAACTCTGCTCTGCGGAATGATCCAACTGATCTTCCTCCCCGGCCTTCTACTCTCTTGTTGTTGTTCCCGAGACCACTCTGACTCCCGAGACACGCATCCTCTGTCTGTCGATCTCTTCAGATCCTGCAGACCTGCAACTGTCAGCGCTCTAATCGTGTTGCACAGCCTCTACCTGTGACGACATCTATCACTTCTTCACCCACCTACAATAGCTTCCATTAACTTCTTTAGCAACCCCGAACTGTTTCCAAGTACTCTCCTTGACTTCTACGCATCCTTCTTACAGGCTACAATAATCCGTCATATCGACCATACTGTCTGTCAGCTTCGACTCACCCGTCGGCTTCCTTCTTCTGCGCTTAGGCTTCGCTAGTCCGTCCCTTCGTCCTCAATTGGCTCCCGCTCAAACATGTCAGAGTCGTGGTCCGATGCATGTCGACCAGCGACGTCTCCGCTACTCTTGTCGGTCACATCCCGACTGCTCCTGCTCAACTTATTGACTTAGAAAAGCCAATCTTCTCTTCCGCACTAGTGGTCGTCGGCACTCCCTCTCGCCGACTTTTCTCCATGTCGACCAACATCGACTGGTCTGCTTAGGCCCCGATGCTCCTACATCAATAAGGGACCTTCTCTATGCAATAACTTGACTACTTAATATACAAAGATGTGCATACCTTGACCCCCTTTGGATTGAAACCCATGGCCTCCAAGGAGGAGACATATTCTACACATTATTAAAAGTAGAACAAGTTGAAAGGAATGGTGTTCAACCTATTTTGCATTATAAACTTTTCAAATCAAATTATCTTAAAGTGATGATGATGATGATGATGATAGTTTTTTCTTTTCCCAAAAATGCTTGCAAGATCTCATAAAACTCAATTATGCTACACAGTTCAAATTGTATGCCCCGAGCATGGATTCAACATGTGTCCTTAAAAGCCTCTAGGATGCGAGTTGCAATTGGCCATAAAATGATGATCGTGGCTCGGATCAACGAACAGTTGATTCTCTTGGAATCATGACATCAAAATAATGCTAAGAGTTCCTCTCTTCTCTGGTTCCATGGCCCAAAGCTCGTTTGGTTTGACAATTTCATAAACTAGGGCTTTTCCCAGTAAGAGACAATGCAATCGTGTATAGTCTCTTACTATGAAAAAATTTAGTTTCTAAAATCATCGAATATGACAAAATACAGACCATGGACCCATGTGAGAAATGAGCCCTAACATTATTCGGATGTCATGATTCCAATGAAGTTGACGGTTCATCCTTCCGAGCCCTGATCATCATTTTATGGCCAGTTGCAACTTACCTACTAGAGGCTTTTAGATACACATGGTGAATCCTTACACGTGACATAGAATTTGAAACGGGAAGTAAAACCGAGTTCCATGGAATCCTGTAAGCGTGTTTGGGCAAGGCCCAAGAGGGTGATTTTAGTAACATACTGAAGCAATTCACTATCATTTCAAAGTTCATTATTGGTATAAAAATGAAGAAGGTCACTTGATGAAAGAATCCTTGCCTTTTTTCGACACAATGTTAAGGAGAAGAAAAGAACCTTTAAGTAAGGAAGGGAGAGAGAAGTACAAAACAAGTTTGCAATGGTAAGGAAAAGAAAATAACCTTTAAGTGAGGAGGGGAGAGAGAGGTACAAAACAAATTTGCAATATTTTCAACGTAACGATGGTGAAATGTCATTGAAAGACACTACAAGCATAAATATATCTTTGTGTTTGAAAAGAAAAAGGTTTGATAGATAATGACAATGTTGTTAAGTAACAAAGCGTGGAGCTAAAGTACACCATAAAGTGAAAATGGTGACAAGTAAAATCATTTGCTATAGCAAACGGATAACATTGGAACCATTTGTCTACTACATTGTGAAACGTTGAGACCCTACTATACCATGTTAGCATTTATTGAAATTGAAAGTCACAACAACGCATTCTTGCATTCAAAAAATGTTCTCATGGGCAAGTTTGAATTGCTATGAATATAAGGATAAGCAAATTGATACTTGAATGGACAATTGTGGAAATATGTTATTAGTAGTTTATTGAAGCAACGGACTAGAATACCAAAGCTCATGTTAAAAACAAATTCCGTAATAACTTTGCAATGCTATGAACATAATTAGCATGATGACAATGAAAAACAATGCAACCATGAATAGATGTTTCCTTTGCTAGTTTTGGTGCTAAGTTTGATAGACAACCATAGAATAATTAGGTATGATTAAATAAAAGGGTATGAAGCTGAATTATATGAGGAAGAAAAAAACCGGCAACCAATGAAAGCATGTAAGATAGCAAAGGATTGAAGATGAAACCATTTATTTACTAAATTGCAACATTCCAAGATCCTATTATATCATTATATCATGATAGCATATTTTGAAATGCAAAGTGATTATGTGGCATTATAAAATTCCAAAAGAATTCTCTTAAACAATTATGGAATTCTATGAACATAAGCACAATCAAAACACCAATTTGAATCAACAAAGAGAAACAAATAAGTGTTGAAAAACATTATCTAATAATAATGTACACAAAAAAAAATATTAGATAGATGCTACTAAAAAATATTTTGTGAGGAAATAAATCACAATCTTCATATATCGAGAACTTTATACTCAAAACGAGAACTTTAGTCATAAAAACTCATATTTTTGCATAAAAACACCAAAAATTAACCTCGAATCAAAAAGTGGTGCTACTGGTGGCACCGCTTTTTTTGTGGTTAAAAATATATATATGTATCAAAACAATCCTTATTGTTGTTGACAAAAACCTTCAAATCAAGCCCTGAATTGAAAACTAATGCTACCAATAGCATATTTAAAAAAAGAAGAAGGAATTATTATATCATTTTATCATAATTTAAAATTGTAGTTATTAAATCTCTTAGTAACACTATATAAAACTTGCACTTAAACACAATTATTCAATACATTATATTTCACCACTCTTTCCATCTAAAATAAAATAATTTATGATAATATTCATAATAAAAAAAAATAAATTAAAAAAATCTTCCAAAAAAATGATTTTTTTAATTTATAAAAAAGAAATTATAAAAAATTAAAAAAAATAAATAATAATTTCTAAAAAATATACAAAATTATAAAAACTTTAAAAAATTCATTTAAAAAAAAGAAAAAAGAAAAAACAAAACAAAACAAAAACCCAACCCTAACCCCTCAACCCCCTCTCCCTCTCCCTCCTCTTCTCCCCACGCTCCCCTATCCTCCTCCCTCTCCCTCCTTCCGTCCCCCCGCTCCCCCATCCTCCTCCCTCTCCCTCCTTCTGTCCCCCCGCTCCCCCATCCTCCTCCCTCTCCCCTTCCACTCCCTCTCTTCGCCCTCCCCTCCCCCTTCTCCCCCGTCCTCCTCCCTCTTCCCTTCTCCTCTCCCCTCCCCTCCCTCTCCTCCCTGTGCCCCTCCCCCTTCGAGCTCCCCCCCTACCCGTCCCCCTTATACAACCCATGGGAAGCCCTTTGGGTGCACGAGGGAGCGACGACTACCATTCCCTCATGTGCCCAAAGGGTCGCCCAAGGGGGGAGCGCAATTCTGAGAATTGCTAGATCACGTTGCCCCCTTGGGTGTCCCTTTGGGTGCACGGGGGAGTGACAACCCTTTGTGTGCACAAGGGAGTTGTCATCGCTGCTTCCTCATGCACCGAAAGGGCCACCCATATCCTTGAGAAGAGGGACAGGTAGGGGGAGAGCTTGGAGGGGGAGGGGGAGGGGGACGGGAGAGAGAGGAGGAAAAGGGAGTGTGGGGAGGGGAGGGGACGAGAGGGGAGGGGAAGGGGAAGGGGAGATGGAGGAAGATGGGGTAGTGTGGGTGGGGGATTTTTTGTTTTTGTTTTTGTTTTTATCAAAAAAATTTAATTTTTTTTTTCTTTTATTTTTTATAATTTGGTTAAATAACATTTGTGTTTTCTATTTTTTTTTATAATTTTTTTCATGAATTTTAAATGTTTTAAAATAATTTTTGTTGGGCGCTTGCACGAAGATCATACCCAAATCTATTGCAATGGGAGTGCGCGAGCGAAAAAAAACATAGCATGCGTTCCCTTAAGACCGTGTGTGCACCATGGTTTGTTAAAATCCTGAACTGCTAGTTAGGCATCCACGTAGGTATTAAAAGTGTGCACGCACATTTAACGTGTACGCACTTTCAGTGCACGTGCCTTAAGAGCGCACACGCACTACTCTATATATTAAAAATTGGGTCGAAGCCCATTTATAACCCATCTTACCCGATTCCGCTGGTGCCCGACTGTCCAAAAATGCTCCCCTACCACGTGCGTACATCAAATCTACCACCAACACCTCCCAATCATCATCCAGGTAAGATTTTGATCCACAATTTACATATTTTTGTTTGTATTTTCAATGGTTTTAAAAAAAAATTGCATTATAAAAATGCCAAAAAATTCAACTAATATTGAAACAAATTTAATTTTTTTAATTGCATTTCATCTATTCTCCATCACAATGGAAGAAAACCAAGAGCCAAACCCCCAAACAAACAACCCATCCACACAAAACCCCAAGGTAAACATTCACTTCAAGGAGAACCCAACCACAGAAGCCCAAATAAACCAACATTTACACCAGTTAAGAACCTTGGTTCAAGAGCTTAGAACCATTAGGCAACCATCGAGACTCTCCTTAGCCACATCCCTCGATAGTATCATTGCCTCAGTTGACAATGCTCATGGTCAATTGGCGAGCATAACCGAGTATAAGGCTAGGATGAGAGCATATTATTCCATTGGCCTTAGTAGAGACCAAATCAAAGACCTAAAAATCTCAAAACAAACTCTAGTTAGTTATTTCATTGACCCCGGGACCAACCTACCCCCCGATCCACGCAAAAGGAACCTTTGCATGGGTTGGTGCACATATGATCCATGAAGACAAAATTGGATGAGCCGATGGTTTATGGTTTTTGACAAATGTCCTTGCAACAATAGGGAGGTTCCACTTTATTTTCTTCGAAAACTATATGTGGAGTTCATGTTGGGTCTACATGTCAACTACTTTGACATTAGTGAGTTTCATGGGGTTTGTCTTGGATCTTCCTATGATCAACCCACTTCCAGGCGTAACCCCATGAGAGGGACACCTGTACCTAGGCATATGCCTAACCTCCCTCCACAGACACCTCATTTACTGGATCGCTTAGCCGAGACTGCCACTACCATATCACAGCTTACTCATATTGTATTACAACACAGTACGTTTGTGGCATCATCTAGGAATGACACATCAGAGAAGCATGGAGAACCATCAAGTGTAGTTCCTTCAGGCCCCATTAGTCATGGACCATCCATGACATCTAGTGGGACAAATGATCCTTTTGATGTACAAGGATTACCCCATTGTTGCACTCACAGTGACCATACTTTCCATGGCCCTATGGAGGATCTTGCACGAGATACCTTTATGTCTGAGGTTGGTACATTATTTGTAAATGGTTGATTACATTTTTAAATGTACATTTTCCAATCGTTCGATCAACATCTATTAGTGTATTTAATGTGCAATTGATGTTTTTGGCATGTGCATTTGTTTCGAGATGAAACAATAGAATCAAGGTGGGAGTAAATTACTGCTCCCAACCTTTATTCCACCATGGTGGCAACGAAAAGTATTGCAGCACCTCACATACAGGTATCTAAAAGAGTGTATGGTTGTAGGATTTAATAATCGATTTAGTTGCAATTGTCATATTTTATATGAGAAATCAATATTATTATTATTTTGTTTCTACAGGTGCATGCAGAGGAGATTGAGCACAAGTCTCCACCTGTGCGAAGAAGATCACCCGTCATGCAGGTAACTTGTATGAAATTAATTATAAATATGATGTGAAATTCATTGTGTTTGTATGGTTAATTTACATGTTTTTTCTTCTAATGAAATGTATTTCATATGTTTATGTAGGTTCCATCTCCGACCATACGATCACCATAGGCACACATTCCTGCATATATTCCACATAGTTATGTTTTTCCAGATTTCATGTCGATTCGGGTGACTGGGCATTCTGCCCCTGTGATCGACATTGCCGTATCCCCCCATAGGCTACTCGCAAACATTGTACAGCTACCGGGGCTATATAACTGCACACACCCATCCACTCATGTGTTTCCCCCACCTCTCGTGTCTCCAACATTTGGCTCCATCTATTCCATCCACATTGGCTCCATCCACATCGGCTCCATCCACATCAGTTCCATACTTTTCCCATACATCTACTCCCACCCAGTTACCTACATCAACCCCCATCCCCCTACCTACATCATCCCCCACTCCCCTACCTACATCAGCCCCCTCCACCACCATTGCCTCGGAGCAAGTTGTCCATCCCAGTGCTCTACTTCCTATCTAGGAAGGGAATCCCCTGCATCACCTCCGATATTCACTGTGATATTTATAAGTTCTTTAAAATATTATAAAGCATGAATGAATTTCATATAATAATGCATTTTGGAATTATTTATTAATGATTATTGTAATTGTTGCAGGGAGGCATTGTTGAGAGACTAGGATCGAAGAGATGGACACCCCCATCATGACATGTTGTCTCATCTTAGGTGAGTACTCAATATTTGAATTCTAATTGTATTTTTTTAAGTGTACTAATTTATATAATTGTGGGAAAACTAACATGTTGTTGTTTCCCTTTCAGACCACACCCAGACGTAGGGGGGGGGAATCTTCCTCTAGCTCAAAGAGGAGGAAGATTGATTTTGGAGACGAGCATCGGGGTGCTGATGGTGGCCAAGGTGATTGAGACACCCACTATGTACATTAGCCACGATGTGGCATTTATGGTAGGAGATGGTTATTTGTGTATAGGCCATGAGCATCCCTTATTCCATTTTTGGTCATGAATATCCCTTATTGGGAACAATGCTCCATTTTGTATAAAAATGTAATTTTGAACATATTTCCAATGCAAATTTATGACTTTCATCTAGTGTATATGACAAAGTGTTTATGGATTTTTACGTTATTTATTTGGATTTGATGTTATATATCATGGCTTTTCCATGGTTCATGGTGAATGTGATTGGTTCATGGTGAATGCGATGTTATATGTATTATTGAAAAAAGGTATTTGTTGGACCTTCATGGGTGATTATGTTTGCCAAAAATGGAGATAAGAAACATATTAATGATGTGTACTTAGTTCTAGGTATGAAATGCACCAAGAACATAATGTTCCCACTCAGGATGATGAGTGAAATTCAAAACTCAATGAATGCATATAAAGCTAAGGTTGTTGATCAATCATGGCGTTGGCATTTGAGGTTTGGAAACTTGCACTTTGGAGGTTTAGGCCTAAGAAAGAAAATGGTTATGAAATAAAAGGACACGAAAAGAAGGTCTATAAGTGGAAGATGGTCTTGTATGGGTTGAAACAAGCTGCTAGAGCTTGATATATCAAGATAGACAACTATTTGAATAACAATGGGTTTAATAGAAGAAAAAGTGACACTAAAATATATAAGCAAGGTAAAATTCTTATGTCAATGATATCATTTTTACAAGTAATTTGATGTTGGACAAATTTAGAATAGCCATGAAAAATTAATTTGAAATGACAGAGTGTGATGAAGTACTTCCTTGGTATTGAAGTTGATCAATCTAAAAATGAAAATTTTATATGAGAATTAAAGTATGCTAAATATGTGTTAAGGAGATTTAAAATGTTGAATTGCAAGCCAATGTCAACACTTGTAGCAATAGGTACTAAACTAAGCAAAGAGGATAATGTATCTTTTGTAGATCCAACACAATTCAAGAAATTAGTTGGAAGTTTGATCTACCTAATAAAAATTAGGCTAGATATTATGTTTGTTGTGAGTTTAATCTCCAGGTTTATGGAGTTTAAGCAAAGGGGATAATGTATCTTTTGTAGATCCAACAAAAATCAAGAAATTAGTTGGAAGTTTGATGTGCCTAATAACAATTAGTCCTGAAATGTTTGTTGTGAGTTTAATCTCAAGGTTTATGGAGTCTCCGAGAAGTACTCATTGGCAAGTTGGTAAAATAATTTTAAGATACATTGCAAATACATGATATTACTAAATTTTGTATTCCATAATTGAATGGTTTCACAGATAGTGATTTTACATGCAATGTCGACGATAGGAAAATCACATGAGGTAATATATTGCTTTTAATTTTGGTACAGGTACTTTGTCATGGAAATCAAAGAAGCATCCCATAGTTACAATTTGGTCACCTGAAGCAGAATATGTGGGTGCAACATTAACAGATTGTCAAGTAGTTTGGATGAAAGGAGTTTTTTCCAACTTATTGCATGGGAAAGAAAATATTACATTGATATTTTGTGATACTAATTCAATATTTCTCTTTCAAAGAACCATGTATTTCACAATAAGAGAAAACATATCCAACACTCAATATCATTTCATGATAAAATTAGTTTTAATAATGGTGGAATCTATTTAAAATTATGTAAATTGTAAATAAGAAAACCAATTAATTGACATATTTAGAAGTATGTTGGAGACATGTGTGGAGGACCTGTGAGTGGTAAAGTGTACTCTACGTACGTTTCGAACCTCAGAGCCGGGTCCATCTTCAGGAGTGAGAGTGTCTCAATGGAATTAGCGGCTTAGGCTATTATAAATAGACCATAAATTTAATCATTATAGTGTAGTCAATGTCGGCCAAGATTAATATTTCCGGCTATTTATGAAAGTTCTTATTCCTTAGGTTGTGTATAATTGGTTTCCATGCTGCACTGAAAATTAAACCATCATCTCTATTGAAGTTTTTAGGGTTCTTCTCAATCTCGATCGCTTCCTGAATCCACCTTCTATTGTAATGTTCCTCAATCGCGATTACTTTCGTGTCTTCTATGCATATCTGGCTGTTACTTATATGGGAGTGCTCAGCAACCGCCGAGTTCTTGATCCTTCCATGAGTGATGTCTGCACAATGTTCTTTTATTATGGTCTTTATTGAGCGACCTGTTTCTCCTATGTACACATCCTCACACGAGCAAGGTACAGAGTAGATGCCTTTCTTTAGCTTAGGATCAATGGGGTCTTTGGTCCTGTCGAATAGATTTCGTAAGCAATTTGGAGGCGAGAAAACAGTCTTAATATTCTTCTTTTTCAAGATTTTGGCTATTTTGTTTGTTGTCCCCTGGATATATGGGAGTATCACCATTCCCTTGTTTCCTTCTTCATCTTCATTTACTTGGTTTCTAATTCCACAACCTTGCACCTTCCTAATTTCCATGTTAGTGTCCTTCTTGGTATAACCATTCTCTTGTAGAATCTTTGAGAGGTGCTGTAATTCTTCATTAAGATTGTCTTCATCAGAGACTCTAACTGCTCTTTTAGCAAGAGTATGCAGAATACCGATCTTTTGGAAAGGGTGGTGGTGTGATTCAGCATGTAAGTATTTGTCGGTGTGAGTCTTCTTATGATATACCTCATGTGCAAGAGAACCGTCTAACTTTTTCGTGATTAAGACATCTAAGAATGGTAGATAATTATTCTCTTGAATTTCCATTGTGAACCTTATGTGATCTGACCGGCTATTTAAATGTGTGAGAAATTTCTCTAGATTATCCCTACCATGTGGCCGGATAATATTTGTATCATCAACAAATCTCTTCCACTCCTTAGGTTTTGAAGGGAAGGAGTCAATGGCCATTTATTCAAATCTATCCATATACAGATTAGCAACTACAGGTGAAAGCGGAGATCTCATAGCAACACCATCTAATTGTTCATATATTTCTCCACGAAAAATGAAATATGTTGATTTCAGACAAATCTTGACTAAGTTGGTTGTTTCTTCATTTGTAATTTCCTTTATGAATTTAATGGCCTCCTCAGCTGGAAATTTTGTATAAAGAGAGACTACATCAAAACTTACCAATAAGTCATTTTCTTCCACAGGAAGATTCTTTATCCCTTCAACAAAATGGGGAGAATTTCTGATGTAGGAGAATGTCTGGTCGACCAATGGTTTTAGGGTTTTTGCCAAGACTTTTGCTAGCTGGTAGGTTGGTGACCCAATTTTGTTTACAATTGGTCGTAAAGGTGTGCCTTCTTTATGGATTTTGGGCAGACCATATATCCTTGGGATGATCGTGTCTTTTGGAATAAGTTTCTTCTTTATGTTCTCATCAATCGTGGATTTCTCAATGACATTTTAAAGTTCTTTTACCATCTTTTCCATGGGATCCTTCTTTAGTTTTCTGTAGCTGCCACTTGTGGAAAGGTGCTTGTACATTTTGACTTCGTAGTCCAGCGTATTCATCACAACGGTTGCATTCCCTTTGTCTGCCTTTACTATTATTATTTCCTTGTTTGATCTCAGGTTCCTCAACACTCATACTTCATTCCTGCTGATATTAGGTTTTGGTGGAGTGGGAGTTCTCAACACCGGGGCACAATCCATTCTCACCTCTTCTGCTTCATGTTCTGGTAATGCGTTGATGGATTCCTCGACCGAGCATATTATCTCCTCCACTGGGATGTGCCTTGGTGCAATGGAGAAATTCAAGCCTCTTTCCATAACTTTGTGTGCGTCTTCCTCCAATTCATGGTTAGACAAATTAATTACGCTCCTTACTTCTTTAGTATTAGGGTTTCCTTGTCGGCATATCTAGTTTTTATCTCTATCTTTTTCTAGTTTATTAAACTTCTTTATCAAGCTCTGAGTAGTCTCGTTGGAAGTTCGTGAAACCCCAAAAGCTATACCCGCGCTCACCTTTGTCCAAATATCACAGTGAACTGATCCCACTAGTTCCAGGTGTAGGTCGTAGCATTCATTCGATAGAAGGTCAAGACACTTAATTGGCAAGAGATGTTTTTGAACGCCATAGACAAAATTTAAGAGTTGTAAATGTTGTATCATACATGTAAAAAAAATTATGATTGAAAAAAGGTATTTATTGGACTATGGCTCAAATCAACGAATCATCTTTTAGGATATTTCAATACTCCATCCTTGTCCTACCTAGCATTATTTATTTTTCCTAGTTGTTGATGATGTCATTTCCCCCTAGTGGTGTGAAGATGCCATCCATGATACATCTACCACCTTCTAATCCATGCATGCATCATTTTACGAACACTTCAGTCAGTTCCCTATTTTATAGGAACCTACTGAGTGTTCTAGTGTAGTCCACATGAGTTATATGACTCTTGTGGGGGGTTAGAGCTCTGGATTAAACTGATTGTGGCCTCATGCACCCTTTTCTGAATGGAATGAATGACAGAATCACTATTGCACCCTCCTTAGTTATTTAATTGATTATGACTTCAGTTAACTAAGTTTAGGTTCAATTCAGTTGACTTTGAGTCTTCCGGAGCACTCCAATGGTGATAATCCCTATGATAGACCAAATGAGGTTCGAATTCTCTTGCATGATTTGAATTCTCTCCATTGTAACATCATTTTTTATTATACTGATTATTGTAACATGTGACATTATTCTTCTCCTATCTGAGTTTTGATGCATTATTATCCTTCTGCTCTTTTTTACTATAGTTTTCACTCTTATTCTAATTTTTTGCTCATTCTTTCTTTGTGAGGTATCCATCATCTCTTAGATATGTTGTGACATATAATTTCACATGGTATCAAAGACATTAGAGAGAATAGGTTGAGTAGCCGCTTTCGGTAGTGCACCAGAAGCCTTTGGATTTCCACAACAAATCCTGGTGCTATTGCATTAAATTCATTGGAGAAATCCAATGAGGTCTAGCTAGGTGTGAAGGATCCTGATAAAAGTTCCTACTGTCCTAAAGAAGTGCTCAGTAGTAGTCTACCTCCGTATTGAGATTTTTTTGCAGGTTATTCAATTTTTTGAGTGCAGCAACAATTACAATAGTTTTCTGCAGTTGCAGCAGAAGCCTATGGATTTCCACAACAAATCCTAGTGATATTGCATTGAATTCATTGGAGAAATCCAATGAGGTCTAGCTAGGTGTGAAGGATCATGATAAAAGTTCCTACTGTCCTAAAGAAGTACCCAGTATTAGTCTACCTCCTTATTGAGATTTTTTTGCAGGTTATTCACTTTTTAGAGTGCAGCAGCAGCTACAACAGTTTTCTGCAGTTGCAGCAATTACAACAGTTTTCTGCAGCTGTAGCAATTTTCTGTAGTTGCAGCAGTTACAACAATTTTCTACAGTTGCAACGTTTTTTCTGCAGTAGCAGCAGTTTCACCTTGTATTCTCTCCAGTAGTTGAAATGGACAATTCAAACTCTCCTCTCTCTCCTAGGATCCTGGCACCCTTCAATTATCTTGATTTGAGGGTTGATATGCAGATGGTATTGAGAAACAAATCACTATACAGGGTGATAATGGGGAAGGATCCCAAACCAACATCAAATGTGGAGAAAACCAAGTATTTGAATAGATTGGATGAAGCATTTGGTTTCATGTGTATTCATATTTCCAGAGATTTACTCTTCCACATCGAAGGATTGAAGACTACAAGAGAGTTATGGTTGAAGTTAGAGACCTCTTCGGCGAATAAGATGAGCTAAGAGGCCATATTCTGGAAAATAAGTTGATTTCTCTACAACCGAGCAGTTTTGAGACCATTCAATAGTTCTTTTCAAAATTTAAACCTATGTTTATGCAATGCAAGTAGTGTGGCATTGAGAAGAAGGATGAGCAACTGGTTCTATCCATTCTGATCAAGGTAGGTCCTGAGTTCTCTATCTTTGTCTCTACCTTTCATTCTGGGAGAATGTCAATACCTGGTTGGAAGATTCCCTCCTTAGATGTTTTCACTGAATATCTCATCTAACAACAAGATAAGTTGATCCAGATGGGTGCCTTGAATGCCTCCAAATATCAATCTCTTATGGATGGAGAAGCAAAAAGTGCGAATGGGAAGGGGAAGCACAAAGGCAAGGATAAGAGGCAATCTGAACCCAAGTAGAATGCCAAGTCAAGTCCATCCAAAGGAGCCTCCAGATCTAAGAAGGACAAACAAAAGGGATTTGACAAATCCAAGTGTTCCTACTGCAAGAATGGAAACCAACCAGAGATATCTTGCATGCAGAAGAGTATAGATCAGTTGACCAAGCTTCTTGAGCAGCAAAACATTGCCCTCCCAAAAGGTACAAGAGAGACTGATTCTGGAAGTGAGTCTGATGTTCATGCGATATTCCATGCACTGAAGGCTGGATTTTATAAATCACAAGCCCTCCTCATAGATTCAGGAGCCTCCAACCACATGGTTGCCTTCAGTGAATCATTTTCTTCTCTAGATCTCAAAGATGGTCCGATTATTCACATGGGAGACAACTTTCAGATCTCTGCTAAAGGGAAGGGAACAATACATATGGAGCATGGCAAGTTCAAGAATGTTCTATTTGTGCCTTCTTTGTCAGCAAATTTGTTGTCTATATATCAGATGACTCACACAGGTTCACCGAAGAAAGTGGTCTTTGGTCTCGACGCAGTTGAGATTGTAGAGATATCCACTGGGACGATTATAGCTAAAGGGTTTGCAAACCATGCCTCCAAGGAATATGAATTCTCACATTTTTTTCCATACTCTCTGCCAACACCATTGGAATCTGATGAAGATCAGAGTGATACCTCTTCTAATGAAGATGAGGATAAAGATCTTGATGTTGAGAATAAAATTCAAAGAGATTCAGATTCAAATCCAGATCCAACACAAGCTCCCAATCGATGGACAAGGCCAATATGGGATCACAAAGTCCTTGTAGCTGCTGGGAACACAGTTGGGGATCCCTCTGACTATAGAACCACCAGATCTCAGTATCATGCAAAACTTTCACTATGTCATGCAGACCCACTTCTCTCATATAGGTGTTGCATGATGGTGGGTTTTGATCCACAATATCTTGGAGAGACTTGCCATGGGGGATCTACAACCAGGAAACAATATCAGTTGTATGAAAAAAAATACTCAAAGGTTCATGATTTGGAACACAATGAGCCATTCTCTCTAGTAGCAAGAAGGGTTCCTAAAAGACTTGTTTTGGAAAATACAACTTCTACACAATGGGAGGCACATCAGAGGAGCAGATCTAGATCTAGCACCTGCATTGCTATCCTACAAAGGAGCAACTTGCCAATATTTTTGCAAAGGCTTTCACTCAGGACATTTTTTTCCTTCTCTGGTTAGTATGAAGGTTCTTTGAGTTCCCTACTACTGTTATTTTTGAGGGGGGTATTTTTCCCATGAGGTTTTTCCCCATTTCCTTGGTTCATGGACAATTGTTTTTATAATTTATTTGATTGTATGGGTGACCTTTGGTCTTAGTAACCAAGGGCCAGGATGCAAAATTATGGATTAAGGGGGGGTGTTAGGATATTTCAATACTCCATCCTTGTCCTACCTAACATATTTATTTTTCCTAGTTGTTGATGATGTCATTTTCCCCCTAGTGGTGTGCATATTTCATCCAGGATCCATCTACCAACTTTTGCGCCTTGCATGCATCATTTTAGGACTACTTCAGTCAATTCCCTATTTTATAGGAACCTACTGATTGTTCTAGTGTAGTCCACCTAAGTTATCTAAATCTTGTGGGGGGTTAGAGCTCTGGATGCCACTAATTGTGGCCTCATGCACCCTTTTCTAACTGGAATGCATGACAAAATCACTATTGCACCCTCCTTAGTTAGTTAACTGATTGTAACTTCAGTTAACTAAGTTTATGTTTGAACAGTTCATTTGACTTTGAGTCTTCCAAAGCACTCTAGTGGTGATAATCCCTGTGCTAGACCAAATGAGGTTTGAATTCTCCTCCATGATAATAATTCTCTCCACTGTAACATCATTGTTTATTATACTGATTATTGGAACATGTGACATTATTTGCTCCTATCTGAGTCTTGCTGCATTATTATTCTTTTGCTCTTTTTTACTGTAGTTTTCACTCTTATTCTAATTTTCTACTCATTCTTTCTTTGTGAGGTATCCATCAGCTCTTAGATATGATGTGACATATAATTTCACACCATAAACACCATTGGAATTAGGACTTCAGAATAATGTTAGGGGTTCCTCTCTCCCCTTGGTCCATGGCCTAGAAGCCCTCCATTTCGTTGATTTTGTAATCTAGGGTTTCTCTCAGTGAGAGACAGTGTAGTTCTTGCACAAGAGGCTCAACTTTGGAAATGAATTGAGCGTGAACCTATGTCTAATTTTCACATGTTGAACCTTACCAAACACACTTGCAACATCTCACGGAACTCAATTCTACTTCCTAGATCAAATCCTATGCCCCCAAGACCAATTCAACATGTGTTCCTGAAAGCCTCTAGGGGGGCAATTACAACTAGCCATAAAATGATGACCACGACTCAGATCAAAAAATGATTGATGTTGTTGGAATCAGGACATTGGAATAATGCTAGGGGTTCCTCTCTCCCCTGAATCCATGGCCCAAATCCCCTCCATTTCGATGATTTGTAATCTAAGGTTTCTCTTAGTGAGAGATAATGAAATTATTGCATAAGGGGGTCAACTTTGGAAATAACTCAACCGTGAACCTGTGGCCAATGTTCACATGTCGAACCTTCCCAAAAACACTTGCAACATCTCACGGAACTCAATTCTGCTTCCTGGATCAAATCATATGCCCCCAGGACCAATTCGATAGGTGTGCCTGAATGCCTCCAGGAGGCAAGTTGCAATTGGCCATAAAATGATGACCGCGGTTCGGATGGAAAAACCATTCACACTGTTGGAATCAAGACATTGGAGTAATTCTAGGGGTTCCTCTCTCCCTTGGGTCCATGGCCCAAAGCCCCTCCATTTCCGTGATTTTCTAATCTAGGGTTTCTCTCAGTGAGAGACAATGTAATTCTTGCACAAGGGGGTCAATTTTGGAAATGACTCGACTGTGAACCCGTGGCCAATGTTCACATGTCGAACCTGTCCAAAAACACTTGCATAATCTCATGGAACTCAATTTCACTACCTTGATGAAATCCTATGCCCACGGGACCAATTCAACATGTGTTCCTGAAAGCCTCCAAGAGGCGAGTTTCAACTGGCCATAGAACGATGATTGTGGCTCGGATTGATAAATTGTCAACACCATTGGAATCATGACTTCATAATAATTCTAGTGGTGACTCTCTCCCTTGGTTACATGGACCAGAGTCCCTCCATTTCAGTGATTTTGTAATCTAGGGTTTCTCTTAGTGAGAGACAGAGAAATTCTTGCACAAGGGGGTCAACTTTGGAAATGACTCGACTGTGAACCCATGGCCAATGTTCACATGTTGAACCTTCCCAAACACACTTGTAACATCTTATGGAACTGACATATGCTTCTCAGAACAAATCCTATGCCCCCAGGACCAATCCAAGATGTGTCCTTGAAAGTCTCCAGGAGGCAAGTTGCAACTAGCCATAGAATGATGATCGTGGATCGGATCGATGAACCGTTGACTCTGTTGGAATCAGGAGGTTGGATTAATGCTAGGGTTTCCTCTCTCCCTGGTTCCATGGCCCAAATCCCCTCCATTTCAGTGATTTTTTAATCTAGGGTTTCTCTCTATGAGAGATAGTGCAATTCTTGCACAAGGGGGTCAACTTTGGCATAGTTTTACTGATTTAGGGCTCAAGGGATCTCAATTCTGGAATGAGAGATAGGATGGGTAGAAATTCATCCCCCACACTTTGTTGCTCACGGATGGTGGTGGTGGTGGTGGTATGGACCTACTGTACACTCTTGTAAGTAAGTTTTTTTTCTTCAGTTCCAAATATGATTCTCAACTTTATTCTATTTTAGGAACTTCCAGTGATTTAAATTCTTGATAAAGTATATGTGTTTTATTTTTGTATTAGGGAAGGAATGATGAGTTCTTTTTGTTTTAAGTAGTTGGAGAAGTAACTACACACAAGTAAGGAAAGTAGGAGTAGGACCACTATACAAACAATTGTTACAACCCTATTTTTTGAATGAGATCATCCTTATGTATGGACTATCAAGCCTCTAAATGTATCCTAATAGGTATGTTATAGATTACTTATATCAAGAGAGAGTAATCAATGAATATGTTTATAGTCGTCGTGCTCTCATTCACTATTGGTATCTTAATTTTTTGTATATTTGTTATCTTCACTAGTTCATGAAATTAAGAGAAAGCATTGTTGAATTTATTGCAATATTCAATCATTATCATTCATTTCATGGTTAAGGAAAATAATCATTATTATTGCTTCTCTATTTCATGGATGGTGATTTTTGAAATTAAGAGGAAAAACATGTGAACATCCTATAAGGGAGGAATCATTATTCAAAGACTCTACTTTAAAGTTGTGACATAGAAAAATTTATTGTTGCTAACAAATTTAAGTGCTAGCATGACTCAAAACATTCTATGAGTAAATGACTATGTTCTCAGAAGTTTCATAGTCTACCTTGGTAAATTTAATATTTAGTTGTTTAGGTGTAATAGTAAGGGACACATTCTTCTAGGAGTATGTAATTGTTTGAATATATAAAAGTGTTGACGAGGAGAAGTGACCGCTCATAAATGCAAAATAAATATCATGATTGATGATCTTAAAGCAGACCTTAGACCATTTGGTATAGCTACTTCTAATGAGAATAAGGGCCTAGTTGCCACTAAATTAATGTTGCTCCTTGAAAAGTATATTCTTCATTAAATATGTTCTAATTTCCTAAGTGCATAACTGATATAAATTCTAGTAGCTATTGGAAAACTATCTAATCTAACCTATCCCATAAGAGCATGAATAAATGGAATTTGATAGATAAAAAAAATATTATATCGCTAACTGCTGAAACTTGTTAAAATATGAAGACAGAAAAGATGGAACACAAGTGGGAATATTGATTACCTTCTCATTATTAACCATAAGAATATATAGGTCACAGCAATACTACGGACTAATACCATGGAACCGAAAATACTATGGGACATCAAAGTGTCCTAGTCAAACTAACCAACTAATCAATCAACTAATTAATGCACTTATGGCCAATGATATTACAATTCTTAACACACCCCCTTAATCTCAACTGGGACAATATTCTCAGTACTATCAATGCCTAAGTGCTTTCTCTGAAACTCAAATGCAAGTGTGCCCAATGGTTTGGTAAACATATCATCCAATTGCTCCTTAAAGCCACAAAACAACAAAGTGATCTCTACATTATTGACTAACTCACGAATGAAGTGATAGCGAGTGTCAATATGTTTACTTTTCTGTGAAACACATTATGTTTGGACAATGTTATTGCAGAACTATTGTCACAAAAAATATGTGTTGGTTCTTTTTTTGTGTGTCCCATATCCTTCAAAAGTATTCTCATCCAAACTATGTGGCATGCTCCTGTGGTTGCTACGACATATTTTGCTTCTACAAAAGACATACTGACAATGGGTTGTTTCAGAGAGGCCCATGAAATCAGGTTGGTACCCAAATGGAAAGAATAACTAGATGTGCTTTTCCAATCATCAATAATGCCTGTAAAATCACTGTCAGTGTACCCTACAAGAGTACTGTCTGGTGAATGAGAGTACCAAAGTCCATAATCAACTGTACCTGCAACTTATCTCAGAATTCTTTTACCAACTTTCCAGTGAGAGTCTCTGGGAGACTCCATAAACCTAGAGATCAGGCTGACAACATACATCAAATCAGTTCTAGTTGCAGTCAAATACATTAAATTTCCTACCATTCTTTTATAAATTGTAGAGTTCAATGCTGGTCCATCATCATTCTTGCTTAACTTGGTTCCTGTAGCAATGGGGGTTTTTGTTGGTTTGCATTTATCCATTCTGAATCTTTGCAGAATGTCTGCAGCATAATTATCTTGACAAATGAAGATTCCATTTTCACTTTGGTCAACTTCCAGAACAAGGAAGTACCTCATAAGGCCTACATTAATCATTTCAAACTATTTTTTCATGACTATCTTAAATTCTTCCAGCATCAAATTTCTAGTATAAATCATATAATCAACATGAAGACATACAATTTGAATGTTACCTTGTTGATATGTTTTGACATAGAGAGCGGGCTCATTGTTGCACCCGTTGAACCCATTGTTGATGAGGTAGGAATCAATCCTACTGTACCAAGCTCGTGGAGCTTGTTTGAGACCATATAAGGCCCTTTTCATCTTGCACACTTTGTGTTCTTGACCTTTGATAGCATATCTAGGTGGATGGTCTAGATAGACTTCTTCTACGAGTATGCCATTGAGAAAGGCAGATTTCACATCCATTTGATAAACAAACCATTGATTCCGAGATGTTATTGCAAGTATAGCTTTGATGGTGCCCATCCTTGCTACCGGAGCAAAGGTTTCATCATAATCCATACCATATTGCTGAGCAAATCCTTTGGAAACTAACTTGGATTTGTGCTTCTCTATCTCTGTTTTTTCATTCAGATTGGTCTTATAGACCCATTTGAATCCAATACTACTCTTATCTGGTGGGAGATCAACAAGATCCCAAGTCTGGTTCCTTTCTATGGCATCAATCTCTTCATTCATTGCTTGTACCCACTGTGCATGCTTTATTGCTTCATCAAAAGATGTTGGCTAACACGAAAACATAACATACTATAGTTTCTCATCAATAACATGAGTCTGCTCATATAACTCCCTCAAACTTCTGGTTCTCTGTGGTGGACTATATTTTAATGTTCCTTCTTGTTGTATCTCCAATATTGGCATTCTGAGTGGTAGATCTGATCTTTCATTTTGTTGAATATCAGGTGACACATTTTGAGGATCACTCCAGCATTTGTCTTCAAGCAACTTGACATCTCTGCTCACCAAAACCTTTTTGATGACAGGGTTATACAACTTGTAAGCCTTATGATGTTCACTGTAATCAATGAAGATACATTTCTCACTGTTTTTGCCCAAATGTTTTCTCAATTCATTAGGTACATGTGCAAATTCTACACATTTAAAAACTCTGAGATGTGAAACACTAATCTTAGTGCCACTCCATGCTTCTTCAGGAATCTTATCTTTAACACTCACTGTGGGAGATTTGTTCAATAAGTAAACTGAACATGCAATAGCTTAAGCCCAATAATCATCTGACAGTTTCTTATATGACAACATACTTCGGGCCATGTTCATGATGGTCTTGTTCTTTCGTTCAACAAATCTATTATGCTATGGAGTGTATCTGGTAGTGAATTGGTGTTGGATGCCATGTTGTTTACATAACTCTGCAAAATCAAGTGAATCATATTCACCTCCACCATATGATCTGAGCACTTTGATGGATTTACCTGACTGCTTTTCAATCAATGCCTTGAATTCTTTAAACTTGGAGAAGGCATCTAATTTGTGTTTGAGAAAGTAGACCCAGACTTTCTTGCTATAATCATCAATAAATGTTAGAAAATAAAGACTACCTCCTATGGATTGGGTTTACATGAGTCCACATGGGTCTGTGTGAACTAACTCAAGGTGTTCTTTGGCTTGGGATGTGGAAGTGGGGAAATTGTCCCTTTGATGTTTTCCTAAGATACAGTCTTCACACGAACTGGATTGTTCATTCATGACTGGTAACCCCTTAAACATGGACTGTTTTTGCATAAGAATGAGACTCTGAAAGGGTAGGTGACCATATCTACAATGCCACAACCAAGTTTCATCTTGACTGAAAACAGTATGTGCATATGGCTGTGACAAGATATCACTTCTTAGACTAAGTGGGAACATTCTATTTTTGGTCATTTCTACTTTGGCTAAGAGTCTTCTACTGGGTGCTTTATCATAAACATCACAATAAGTATCAATAAACCTAACATCATACTTGTTCCGAATTAGTTGACCCACACTGATCATATTGACTTTTAGATTAGGAACATAGAATACATCATGTATAAACTTCTTCTCATTCTGTTTAGTAAGAATAAGAACAATGCCTTTTCCTTGAGTAGGAACAAGATAATGATCACCAAGCTTGATTTTTGTATTGACAGACATATCTAGATCAGAAAATAGCAATTTGTTACCTGTCATATGATTCTTGCAGCCACTGTCCTGCAACCATACATCTGAATGATATTCTTCTTTAGTCACTTGACATGAGAGAAACATGACTTTTGATGAGCTTTCTTCAACATTAGAGACATGGGATCTGCCACTATTATGGTATGCTTGCTTCTTTCTACAGTCTCTTTCATAGTGGCTATACTTCTTGCAGTAGTTGCACTGTATGTTGGACCTATTAGTCCATCTCTTTCCTCTCCCCCTCTAGTTCTGAGAGTTGTGAGAGTGATCGCAGTGATCTGAATGTTCATGGGTGGTTCTATCCTCTATAGAATGAGAACCTTTTCCTCTTCTTCCTCGTCCTCTACCTCCTCTACCTTGACCTCTATTGAGGGAAGCCTGAGTGCCGAATGCATTTGTCAAAGACTGTTATTCTTGACTGAGTCGAGCTTCGTGGGATAGAAGAGACCCTGTTAACTCTTTTAGGGTGAACTTGGATAGATCCTTAGATTCTTCTATAGCAGTAACAACCATAGAAAACTTCTTAGTTATACATGTGAGAATGTTTTGGACAACAACTTTCTGTTCCAAAGCTTCGCCATAAGTTTGGAATTGAGTTACAATGCCTGAGACTCGAGTCATGAACTAATCTACAGCTTATGCTTCCTTCATCTTAATACTTTCAAATTGAAGTCGAAGGGTTTGGAGTCTTATCGTTTTGACAATGTCTATACCTTTGTATGCAGATGCAAGGAGATTCCAGGCTTGATACGCGGTGGTGGCTCCTGAGATCCGCAGGAAAATGGACTCCTTAATGCAGTTTTGGATTAGTCATTTTGCAATAAGATTTCTTTCTCGGCTTTTTTCTGAGTATTAGACATAGCGGCTAGAGCAGTTGCATCCAGTTCTATGAACGCGTTTTCCACCATATCCCAACATTTGTTGAGTTGGAGAAACGTTTGCGTCTTGACTGACCAAAATTCATAATTGGTGTCAGTCAACATTGGTCTAGAGATCTGCTTCATGCTGGTATTAGTCATCTTTTATGACTGTCTTTTAAACACAGTGCCGCAACTTGCAGAGCTAGCACAGTGTGTCAGGAAAAATGTGTGTAAGTGAACAGTGATCGCCACACTTTCCCTTAATAGCAGGTGCGTCAGCAACGTGCTTAGTCCGTGCAGAGACTGCGTCAACGACATGCTTTTCCTTAGCAGTACGTGCGTTGGTGGAAAGGTGACGCAATTCCCAATAGGGATAGGGTGCGTCGGTGCTTCCAAAGGAAAAATAAAAAAAATAGATACGACCGTGGTGCTGTGAAGAAACTCCTCCACGCTAATGTGTTCTCATCTCGTGTGTGTGTGTGCTTTCCACTATGTGAAAAGGATTACCTAAATACAACACGTATGGATGAGGCCATGGAGCTCTAATACCATGTTAAAATATGAAGACAAAAAAGATGGAACACAAGTGGGCATATTGGTTTCCTTCTCATTATTAACCATAAGAATATATAGGATTACATCACAACAATCATACGGACCAATACCATGGAACAAAAAATACTATGGGACATCAAAGTGTCCTAGTCAAACTAACCAACTAATCACTCAACTAATTAATGCACTTATGACTAGTGAAATTCCAATTCTTAACAAAACTAAGTCAAATAGATAGATATATGTTTAAAATACTAACATTTCTGAATCATGTAAATGATGCTAAAATTTTGTTTATGCATCAAATCTTTTGCAATCATTTTAATTAATCACATAAGAAACATTAACAACAAAAAAATAGATAGAAACGATTTATTTCTTATTTATATTCTACTGAATGAAAATAGTATGATCTTACAAGAACGATCTTACAAAACACAGAATATATGAAACGATTTGCAATAGCAGTCTCTCATTTTCTGATTGAACCTCCATAAAGAGTTTTACAAAATCTTCAACAATATCCAGAAAATTAACTGGCAACATCTCCTTGTTTCAGAATAAAAATTACTACAACAACGATAAGAGATTAAGAAGAATTTATCAATTCTTTGTAGAGATTAAGATCCACAGACAACTTCTCCTATAAACTGGTTCTTTTATTTGATGAATTTATCCAATGCTTTGTTAGCTGGATGGCTTGATATTCCCGTTGCAAAGTGGACAAGTTTAAAACCCTATCTTGTGTCTCATGACATTGTACCATTTGTTAGCTAGCAAATGAAATTTTCTTCGGTGAGCTAGTACAATAATATTGTGGTATCCTCTTCCTCGAATTGGTCAGCAACAGGAGAACGACCTCCTTCAAACTTCATGGAATATTTGTAGGGCCTCCTACAATAATAATTATGATTAAGGCATGTTGTAGGGCCTGTTTTAGTATATTTGATAGAATAGTTTCCTGGAAGGGGAATGAAGTTTCCTCAATTTTGGTTTCAGTTGGTATAACCACCAGCCTGGAAATTTGGGTGTTTGGTGGAATGTCCATCTCCCCAAATGTTCAAAAAATGGAAATACAGAACAACACTAAAAATGGTGAACCAAATATCATTGGTGCACTCCTGGCCGCGATCATTGCAGAATTTTGTGGCTATAGTGCTACCATTGCAGAAAAACATAAACAGATTCTGCTGCAACTCAGAATCAAGACAGTATCCTAGTATCACTGGTATCATAAGCAATGGATCAGAAGAATCTATAAGATTGAGTTTGATAGAGCAGAAGAAAGAGTTTTCAAAGAAAAATATTTTGCTGGTTTACCCTCGGGGTTCCGAGAACTCCTGCGAGAAAAATTTGAGGAAGATCTGTCTCTCCACACATGGGGACAGTTCAGAGCTGCTGCAGAAAAAATCTTTCTGCAATATTGTGAAAATAAAAATCTAGATAAAGACCTCTCCCACTCGGTCTCTTTTCGTGGCGGTAGGGAAGTATGTCGGATGTTCGGCATTGAGCCTCCAAAAAAAGCTCACAAACATCACTCTGGCCATAAAACAAAAAATACATATAAACGAAAGTCTTCTAGCAGATGGAAGGTAAAACATCCTCCAGACTCAAGAAAAGAGCCAGAGAAAAGAAGAATGAAATGCTTCTATTGTGGCAAAGAAGGCCACTCTGCTTCTGAATGTTACAAACGAAATCAAGATTATCAGAGGAAGCAGAAAGGAACAAGGACCTGGTCTAACAGAGAAAAGGTATTCCCCAAGGTAGAACCTTTTGATGATAATCTCAGAGGGATACCTAGAAGAGCCCCTCCAAAAAGACACAACTTGATGCATGTAGCAGCCTCAGATGAAGAGAACACTGATGAGATCACTGAATCAGAAAGCAGTGAACCAGAAAATACTGATCTCATGCATGTCCACCAGATGTACAATAATCCTTGCAAATGTGGTGGAAAATGTACTAAATGCCGAGAAGAGCAAGTGACTTACGACTCAGATAGTTCTTTGCAATCAGACGAACAGAAGATGTTTGCTGCCTGGACTAAACAGAATATTAGAACAGAGTCTTCCTCTTCCTCAAGCGACTTGGAAGCAGCAAATTGTTTCATGGCTGGTACCGATGATGAAGATGAAGAAGATCCTAAAAGGCTGATAAAGAAAGCTATTTCCAAAATGAGAGAAGGCAGTAAAAAGGATGACTTGGTAAATAGCTTTAACAAGATTTTCTTGGACGACAAGAAGGGAAAAGGAGTACAAAGCCCAAAGCATAAATTTAGGAGAAAATATGTCCAAGATACAGAATCAGAGAAAGAAAGCTCAGGAGAAGAAAAATTCAGATGGTCATGGAAAGCTGCTAATCTCCCAAGCATGGAAAAGAATGTATATCCTCTCTTGGCTAAAATGCAGCAAGAGCCACAAAAGATTGACCTGGCCACCCTTCATAAAGAGCATCTAAAGCTGGTACAGGAAGTTAAAGAACTCAGGTTCTTGATTGAAGAAATGAAACAGCATCCAGGATCATCACAGTCAAAGCCTGAACAGTCTGAAGAAGATATGCATTTAATGGTTGTTGTACATCAGCAAACTGTAGTCAACTTGCATATCAAAATACATGAAGATGAAGTCAAAGTGCTTGCACTCATTGACTCGGGAGCAGACCTGTGTTTCCTAAAAAGAAAGTATGTTGATCCTCATTATTGGGAACCTTGTCGAACTCCAGTTCGAGGATTTGGAAGAAGAAAAACAATCGAGTACAAAACCAGTTTTGGAAAGGTATGTCTTGGCAATTTTTATATAAACTGTATCTTTCTACTGGTTGAAGATGACTTTACTCATGAATGTATTATTGGAACTAGTTTGCTATCTACTACTATTCCTCATGGTGTCAAGTATAATAGTAGAGGCCAAATTGGTTATCATTTTACTGTTAAAAGAAGAGAAATATTTCTTCCACTAGTGTCATCTGAAGAAAAAACTCACTCAATCTGGACCCTAGAAGTAAATACTGTAAGGGAAAAAATAAAATAAAAAGGGATCCAGATTAGAGCAATCAAGAAAGATGAGCACCTATACAGGCTAGAAGAAGAATTAAAGAATCCCGGTGTACAGCAAAAAATTGAAGAAATAAGAAAAGAATTTGCTGACAAGGTTTGCCACACATCTCCTAATGCATTCTGGCATAGGAAACAGTTTTGGGTAAACCTAAAATACAGAGAAGGGTTCCAGGGAAACCCTAGTAGAAGCAGAGCCATCCCAATGAATAAAGAATACAGACAACTCTGCAAAAAGGAAATTGAAGATTTGTTGAACAAAGGACTCATCCAAAGATCAAGAAGTCCATGGTCATGTGCAGCATTCTATGTCAACAAACATTCAGAGCAGGTTCGAGGAGTTCCTAGAATGGTCATCAACTACAAACCTCTGAATGATGCTTTGGAATGGATCCGGTATCCAATTCCAAACAAATCTGACTTGATCAAACGGATAGCAGGAGCCAAAATATTTTCAAAGTTTGATCTCAAGTCTGGCTTTTGGAAAATTGGCATAAACCCAGAAGACCAGTATAAAACAGCCTTCAATGTGCCCCATGGACAATATGAATGGAAGGTAATGCCATTTGGCCTGAAGAATGCCCCTTCAGAGTTCCAGAGAATTATGGAGTCTGTACTGGAACCATACATGGACTGGTTGATGGTATATATTCATGATATTTTAGTATTTTCAAAGTCCATTGAAGAACACATAAAACATCTCAGAACACTATTGCATGTTGTACATAAGAATGGGTTTGTTCTTTCAGAAAAGAAGATGAAATTGTTCCAAACTGATATTGAATTCTTGGGACAGAGAATTAAGCATGGAAAGATAGAAGTTCAGAAGCATGCCATTGAATTTGCAGAAAAGTTCCCTGATGTAATCACAGATAAAAAACAATTACAGAGATTTCTGGGATGCTTGAACTATGTTGCAGCCTACTATGAAAATTGTGCTCAAGATAGAAAGCTGCTCAATAAAAGATTGAGAACAAGCCCTCCTCCATGGTCAAAACAGCACACTGAAGCGGTACGAAGGATAAAAGAAAAGGTGAGAACTCTTCCTATCCTTCATGTTATTGATGAAGATCTCATGAAGATCCTTGAGACTGATGCTTCAGAAGAAGGTTGGGGAGCAGTACTGAAACAGTGCAGGAGAGACTGCAATGGCAAGGATAAAGAAATAGTATGGTTCACTTCAGGAACTTGGAACGATGCACAGAAAAAATACCATACTATTGATAAGGAAATAAAGGCTTGTCTAAATGCAATTCAGAAATTTGAAATTCATCTAATGAATAAGAAGTTCTTAATAAGAACAGACAGCCAAGCAATGAAGTTTGTATTGGAAAATCCAATACGCAACTCTACTGCTAAAGCAAAGTTTGCTAGATGGCAGGCAATGTTTTCCCAGTATGAGTTTGAAATTAAACACGTTAAAGGTTCTCAGAATTGTATTGCTGATTTTTTAACTAGAGAACATTTGCAGGAAAAATAAGGAATTCAGACCCCAAGTTGCATGGTGATTATCACAAAATGGCATGAAGGAAGCAACACATGCAGATATTTAGATGAACAAATGAGCTGGAGTGACTACGCTAGCCAATGGAAGCCAACCTGGCAGCTTAGGTCTACAGAGGTATTGGATGAAAATCTGCAGCATCCCAACCTATTAATAAACTTGGTCCCAGAGCATCGACGGTATCCAACGTCAACAGTCACCGTCCCAAACATGGTTTATGGCCGACAACTCCGACAAGCGATAGACGCCTCCCATACTCTCCAGACACATTTCCAAGATTTGCGTCTTATCAGTACAGAATCTGCTTTAGGTCAAGTCCTTGAGCAATATTATTGTATCACTCAAATGCGTGGTCTGACAGCTTGGCCAGGAAATGATGGTGCCTTAAGATTCCCCCTCACGGATATTGACTATGGCAGCTATCAGAAAATGTGGTGGGATTTCTTAAAAAAGGACAATAGAGACCATGATTACTTTGCCAAAATCAAGTTTGGCCTCCAGCGAGCCCATGTGATCCATGAAATTCCTGACTGGATTCATTGTTGGTGGAATGATTTCGGCCTCAGCAAAAGCGGAGTGGACCCTGCAATAATTCAGCACGAACATAGCCAGTACTGTATCCCGTGCTCCAAGGTGGAAGACATGTATATCAGTGATGTGTGTGATAATACTCATTTGTTACATACTTTTATTTCAAATAAATTCCAGTGGCTTGTGAAGACCAAAATTCAAGTGCAAAACAGAAATGGGCAACGCATCATCATCCGGAGCATCTATACAAAAATGTGGGACCCCACTTACCAGCGTCGGTATGGCCATCCATACGACGATATGATAGAATGGCCCCAGACTCGTACTGCCTATAGTTTTTTGATTGATGACAATTGCTAGTGTCCTCATCATGAAAGGTTTTTCGTGGGATTCCTCTTTCAAAATCTCCACTATGTAATGTCACTTCTGTCATAAAAGGTTTTCCGTGGGATTCCTTAATAAAAATCTCCACTATGTATTGTCGTTTCCGTGATCCCCACTTTGTAAAAATAAAAAAAAAATAAAAAAAAAAGAGTAAAAAGAGTCACGTTCATGATTTGTCACATGGAGACTCAGGACACTTTCCTGACTTCTGGTGCGGTTTGACCCACATCTCCGACACAAATATGACTGGCCATCTTTAAGGACGATTTGATTCGATTTCACGGGACCTACATTGGATTCCCCCAAAAGGATCCAAGGCCCTTGCATGTTATAAATATGAGCCTGCCTTCTTCATTTGGCATTCGCATTCTTAGAGAGTCTAGAATTTGAGTCTGCAAGTGTTTCAGTAGTTGAAGCTTGCAAGGTCTGATAGGCGTCTAGGCAAGATTGTATGCTCTGCGAGTTGCCAGTACTGGTATAACATCGCATCAGAATATCTTAGCCTGTGTGTCCAAGATAGGTGTCGTTCTGATCTGTCTGCGTAGTGCTTCCAGAAGCCTTCGAGTAGGTTCGGCGCTTCGACCCTTACCCAAAGATAAATGAGCCTGCGTGCATAAGACAGAGGAATATTAGAAGTCTGAGAACTATTTGTAATCTGAAAGCTCTGTAATTATTCCGCTGCAATTAATATAAAGTCTGGGTACCATTCCCAGTTTCGAATTTGTGTATTTCTGGTTTGTCTAAGCCGTATCACCCATTAGCCCGGGTCTGGAATTCCTTGCTATCTCGTAAGATTCATCATTCTGGTCGTGAATAGCAGTAAGTCACAAAGTAAGTCTCGAGGGAGCAGCAGTGCATGTTCGACAAGTTAAGGAGTGGTCGAAGAAAGATAGCAGGCGTGTGAGTTTCAGTCATTCAAGCCAGGAAAAGCAAGCCCGACGCCGGAAGTTGCTCCAGTCTCCAGTCTGCCAGGCGAAGCGGCCCCTGCGTGCAGTGCATGTTCGACAAGTTAAGGAGTGGTCGAAGAAAGATAACAGGCGTGTGAGTTTCAGTCATTCAAGCTAGGAAAAGCAAGCCCGACGCCGGAAGTTGCTCCAGTCTCCAGTCTGCCAGGCGAAGCGGCCCCTGCGTGAAATGGTATCAGAGCCAATCGATCATCTATAATCAGGTTCTCATGGATTCTCATATTCCCTATGATAAGTTAAAAAATAAATCTTTTGCTGAATGTTCTACTTCTTCAATGAATGATTTATTTCCCAGTCGCGATATTCAATGGATAAATCATGGTAGTTCTGAGTTTGTTAATAATGATCCTACAAAACCCTTTGAACTACCCCGACTTTCAGCAGATCAGATATATCAGGATATGTCTATGTTTCATTTTAAGTCTAGACAACTTTTTCAAGTTCGTGAAGGTGTTTCTGAAGTCACTGTAAATAATAGTTCAGCCGGTCAGACCCTTGGTCTCCTTGACCCAGCAGAAGTAAAAAGTTATAAGAAAAAATACGGAAAGAATTTTGTTAATCTCGGTAGAGCCCTCATTGGTGTTGAACCTCTGGTCCGTCCTGGCATAAATGCCACAGCCCTTGTCTGCTGTTTGGATAACCAACACAATAAGTTCATGGATGCATTAATAGGCGGAGTCCAAATGCCACTCTCAAATGGAATTCAATATCTAGATATAATTCCTGGCTTTAACATCTCTCTGAATGATCCCTGGATTCATAAAGTATTAGAAGTCAAGATTTACACATCTGGTTTTGATATGAAGCCTGGAGCTTTAAACCTCCGGATTCATCACTCTCTTGCCCTCCGATTTACTAATACTCAGAATCCAATTCATCAGCTGTATCCCAGAGACCAAGACACAGCTGCAGTCTTGGTTAGAAGTGATCCCAGAAATGGTTCCCTTGTTCCTTCAAAAATCTCTTGGAACCAACTCAGCTTTCCTCCTGAATGGGTGGTGGATGCCCCAAAACAGCCTCTTTCTCAGTCTGTCACCACCTCCGATATTCGTGAAGACTCCCCCTCTGCCGTTATCTCTTTCCCTCCTCCAACATCCTGTTGAATATTGTAACTTCAAAGAATATTATATTTGTACTTTATTATTCCGGAGATGTTTCATTCCTCCGTGAAGATCTTATTGTATATCCGGAGATGTTTATTCCTCCGTCGGAATGTGGTAACTCGGGTTATTAGACTTCCCTAGTAGGGGTCGGCCCTGTATGTGTTATGTGGGTCAAAGGGTTATTAGACCACCCTAGAGGGGTCGGCCCAGTTAGTTGTAGTGGGGTATTTAACCTATTGGTTAAATACGAGCCTACGTGTACTTGTGTAAAATACATATCAGAGTAGTGTATAAATAGAGGAGGTGTGTTCCTCATTATACTCACTCACTTGAGAAAGGCGCATTTGTGGAGGAGAGCTCTGCTATGGAGGAGAAGGAGCTTATGCTCAGGGTTTGCATCTTTGTATATTGCTGGTCATCTATATTGAGGAAGCTTTGCTGGGTTTTCTACCCCATGAGGGTTTCCCAGGATAAATCTCTGTCTCTTGTGTTTATGCTATGCTTGTTGTTTCTTCAGTGATCCTGTATATGCTATTATTGTGAAATGGAATGTAATGCTGCTATTTTCTGTCTTAGCATATTGAATCTTAATATGGTATCAGAGCTGACCTGAAGGAAGACAAGGTATGGCACTAAAGACACTTGCTTTACTTACGACAATTTGAAGGTTAGGGTTTTACATAGCAAAAACCAGTCATCATAGCACTTTCGCTATAAATCCGTTTTGGCGAAGTTTTCGGATCTGAAATTGTTACAGGACGAAGCTAACATCTCCAGGTACCTTGTGTCCAAAGTACAACCTCTAATTCGTTGTACTTTGTGATTTATGATCTGTACAATATAGGGTTTCTGCCTCTTCCAGATCTGAGTCAAAATCAGGTGTCCTTGGGAAAAAGGTCATATCTTGGGCTAGGAAGCTCCAAATGAAATTTCGTAAAAAGTGACAGGTAGTACACAGTCTGCACTATCTCAGAAAACTTTTTCAGAGGCCGAAGTTGAACCCGTGACACGTGGCACACCGTACAAGTTCGCTCTCCTGTATTTTCCCAAAACAGGTCACGTTGCGACACTTGGAATAACTCTCTCTCAGAAAATCCAATTGAGGTCAGACCTGTCAGGATGGAAAGATAACAGGCCGAGCTATCTCAGAAAACCTTTTCAGAGGCCGAAGGTCAAACAGTGACACGTGGCACTCCGTACAAGTTCGCTCTCCTGTATTTTCCCAAAACAGGTCACGTTGCGACATTTGGCATAACTCTCTCTCAGAGAATCCAATTGAGGTCAGACCTGTCAGGATGGAAAGATAACAGGTCAGGCTATCTCAGGAAACTTTTTCAGACCCTTTGGATCAAAAATTTCAGAGTTACACAAGAAACAATCAGGTACATATTTCTGTCAAAACAGAATTATTTTTTGGTACCTTCATTCATGACTTCCGGAATTTAGGGCTTTGGAGAAAGTTGGAATTTTTGTAATCGGAGACCACGGCTGGATGCTACTCATCAAAATAGAAATTTAGAGACCAAGATCAGAATTTTTGGTTGGACAGAAGGCCGGGCTTGATTAGACCCTAGTTCGGGACTTTGATCAGAAAAGCGGAAAATTAGGGCTTCTGTAAAAATGGGAATTTTTGAAATCTGTGACCACGGCTGGAAGCTCCTCAGAAAAATAGAAGCTTAGAGCTTTGGATCAAACTTTTTGATTGGGCAAAAGAGTGGGCTTCATCAAACCCCAGTTCAGGGTCACGTCCAGTGAATCCGAAAGTTTCAAAGGCAAAATTGAGGAGTAAAACTTTGCAGCTTTCAAATTCTGAATATATCAGTTTGATCAGCTCATCAAGGCGCATATCTCTATCCTTTCGGAAGTTTGGAATTCAAAGTTTGAATTTTTGGGGTTTCTCTGACAAACCCATATCCAGCTTCAGGTCCAGTTCTTGCAAATCAAGTGGATAGGGTTAATCCTAGAAGAAGATGGATTGGTCACCTACATAAGTGAAGGAGTTCATGTTTCAGAGGGAGATGAGGCTAAGGCTTTACATAAGGAGATTACAAGCAATCTCGATAGGTATGACTCATCGAGGTATGTTTTGAGATTTGTTCATGATTAAGTTTATGGTATGTTTGTCTTCATGTTATTACAGTTAGTACAATCTTGATTTTAGATTTGTTGTATCACCTTAACAAAATTATGAATGCATGATAGAAGATATTCATTGGTTAGGGTGTTGACACTTATGATTGTACTAATGCATTATGGTGTTGTGTGAGGTTGAGGTTGTCTGCTAACAAGATACAGGTACATCACAAAAGACAAATCAGGCTCCATGACCATGAAAACATGAAGACAAAGACTCATCCATAATCTTTGTTCTACTTACGAGGTATGGATGACTTTGTTATATTATGCTTAACCTATGAGACATGCAGGTTCTAGCTCAGGATCTCTAAATCATTGAAGAGATTGTTTAGGTATGTTGTACATAACCAAGTAGGTATACTAATCCAGGTATGTTTCCCATGAATCTTACCTTGTGTTAGGATCCCTTATATAAGTATATTTGGAATGATTGGTTATGCTTATTCATAAAGTTAGTAATCAAGGGATTATGCATATTATATCTTTTATCAATGATATGCATGAATAAAAGAAGACTTCCCTGAAATCTTGAATACTAATGTTTATTAACTATAATCATGACTATACGTTTTTCAAGAGTATTTAGTACTATAATGTTTTGATAGCATTTAGAATATACTAATGAGTGTATGTTTGTGTATGAGATCATGAGGATGACTCTTAAGCATGCACAGTGGTACAGAATGAATAGAAGTTCAAAAGACATACAGAAGATCAAGCGGGAGGCAGCCACACAAACATAAAAGATAAGTATTTGAGTTGCTATTTGAAATAGTAATGATATTGCCTCCATGCATATTTGTATTCCTAGAATATATAATGCTGAGTGTAAACATTCATAGAGCATTGAACAGTATACAACTAATGTGCATATGTTTGGACAAACATTCCATTGTTGCTTGTCTAGAATGAAACCTCTTTGCTGACATGCTGAGAGTTGTGCACACTCTCGATAGTATGTTCTGGTAGAGATGGAAGGCATCTAGATAGCCACTGTATGCATACAGGATGTGGGAAAGTGTTGTGCCAAAGTATTGGTCAAAATAGTTGCATCACTATGTAAATGATATCTGTATGCATAATGGGTTATCTTTTGATGATTATGAAGTATTACTAATCATGTACTTAATTTTGATTTGTAGGAAAGGTCATGAAGAATGATGGACACCATACAAGTGGTGGATGTTCAAACAAGAAGATTTACAAATCAAACAAAATATAGAAGGCTCATGGCTAGAAGATTTTCTTAGAAAGGGGAAGAGAATCACGACAAGATGTTTGCTCCAAGTATGGTGTAATTAAAGAAGAAGTATGAATCAGGTTCTGTATAGGTACCTAGGATCGATAATAATTTGATAAGCTTAATGATCACCATGGGTGATGTGGATCTCAACCTTTGCTACAAGGTTGAATATGATACACATATGACATGGATGCAAGAAGGAACTCACCACAAAGTTCGAATGATATTGAGGCTCATATCAGTAGACCCATCTAACGAGAGATGGCACAGATAGATATGCAGAAGATCATTCAATGCAGAAATGAAAATGAAAGATCTCAATTTGATGCTTTACTTCCTAGGTCTGGAAGTATGGCAAGGCTCAGAAGGAATATTTCTCAACCAGAGAAAGTATGATGAGAAATATGACTTGAGGTGTTGGAATGGCCACTCTTATGGATTCCAACTTGAAGCTGTTAGGGGATAACTCATCAGAGTTAGTGGATATAACTCTGTACAGTCAATTTATTGGGTCTTTGATATATCTAACATATACTAGGTTATATATATATGCTTTGTTATGAACACCTTGAGTTAGTATCTAGTGGAAACTAGATGTGTTTACCTGATAGTTGCAAAGCATGTGATGAGGCACATAAAGGACACGATAGAATTTGATCTATGCTATCTTGAAGATCATGACTTCAGATGGCTATTCAGATTCTGTTTGGGCAGGAAGTGTATCAGACAAGAAGAACACATCGAGAGGATGTTATTGTCTGGGATTAGCCATGATCTCGTGGTTTAGCTGGAAGCAGTCTAGTGTGGCTCTCAGCACAAGCGGATTATATGGCTGCTTGCTCTGCTAGTTGTGAAGAAGTTTGGCTTTAGGATTGTTTGACTTAGAGATAGAACCAACTGAGATCCTATGTGATAATTAGAGTTGTATCAAGATGACATAGAATCTAGTGTTCCATGATAAGTCAAAGAACATAGGGAACTAACAAGATATGACACAGAAAGGAACTCTAAAAGTTTGAATTTGTAACAGGTTACCGTTGTACTAACCAAGCCTCTACGTCAAGTGAAGAAGTTACCAACCAAACCTCTGTCTCGACTTCCGAGACAAGCTTGGTGTAGTTCAAAAGGACCCTCCTCGAAAGGGGGAGTAGTATAGTCACTACTGATGAGATTGTCTCATCAAACAACAAGGTCGTTGATGAGGTAACCTGTTCTCTACACCTAGTCACTTAGAAATAGTTAGATTTAGGACTATTTTATTTCTGTTTAGTTTTACTCATACATGATTTTTGATGTTAGATGTATTGGTGAGAATACATGCTAGAGGTATACATGCTTTTGATGTTAGATGTATACATAATGTTAGATGTATTAGTGAGAATACATGCTAGATGTATACATACTTTTGATGTTAGATGTATACATGATTTTGATGATAGATGTATTAGTGAGAATACATGCTAGATGTATACATGCTTTTGATGTTAGATGTATACATGATTTTGATGCTAGATGTATACATGATTTGATGATAGATGTATTAGTGAGAATACATGCTAGATGTATACATGCTTTTGATGTTAGATGTATACATGATTTTGATGCTAGATGTATACATGCTTTTGATGTTAGATGTATACATGATTTGATGATAGATGTATTAGTGAGAATACATGCTAGATGTATACATGCTTTTGATGTTAGATGTATTACTGACTTGATGATAGATGTATTAGTAAGAATACATGCTTTTGATGACAGATGTATACATGCTTTTAGATGTATTAGTAAGAATACATGCTTTTGATGTATGATGTATACATGCTGCTGATGCTAGATATTGATTATGTACTTGCATGGATGAGGATACTTGTAGTTGTATTGATGAGAATACAGATTGAGGGGATTGGATCATCCCTGGACTTCCAGTCCTAAAGAGAGCCGTAGACGTGAAGTCTCCGAGAATGAAGTCCTTAGTGGACAGTTGAGGGGATTGGATCATCCCTAGACTTTCAGTCCTAAAGAGAGCCGTAGACATGAGGTCTCCGAGAATGAAATCCTTAGTGGACAGTTGAGGGGATTGGATCATCCCTGGACTTTCAGTCCTAAAGAGAGCCGTAGACATGAGGTCTCCGAGAATGAAGTCCTTAGTGGACAGTTGAGGGGATTGGATCATCCCTGGACTTTCAGTCCTAAAGAGAGCCGAAGATGTGAGGTCTTCGATAATGAAGTCCTGAATGAACAGGCAGGGGATTGCATCGTCCCTGGACTGAGGTCCCAGAATAGAACCGTAGACTGGGTCTCCGATAATGAAGTCCTGAATGAACAGGCAGGGGATTGCATCGTCCCCGGACTGAGGTCCCAGAATAGAACCGTAGACTGGGTCTCCGATAATGAAGTCCTGAATGAACAGGCAGGGGATTGCATCGTCCCCGGACTGAGGTCCCAGAATAGAACCGTAGACTGGGTCTCCGATAATGAAGTCCTGAATGAACAGGCAGGGGATTGCATCGTCCCCGGACTGAGGTCCCAGAATAGAACCGTAGACTGGGTCTCCGATAATGAAGTCCTGAATGAACAGGCAGGGGATTGCATCGTCCCCGGACTGAGGTCCTAGAATAGAACCGTAGACTGGGTCTCCGATAATGAAGTCCTGAATGAACAGGCAGGGGATTGCATCGTCCCCGGACTGAGGTCCTAGAATAGAACCGTAGACCGGGTCTCCGATAATGAAGTCCTGAATGAACAGGCAGGGGATTGCATCGTCCCCGGACTGAGGTCCCAGAATAGAACCGTAGACTGGGTCTCCGATAATGAAGTCCTGAATGAACAGGCAGGGGATTGCATCGTCCCCGGACTGAGGTCCCAGAATAGAACCGTAGACTGGGTCTCCGATAATGAAGTCCTGAATGAACAGGCAGGGGATTGCATCGTCCCCGGACTGAGGTCCCAGAATTGATCTGTAGACTGAAGTCTCCGAGAACTGAAGATTGGATTGTATCATCCATGGACCTATGTCCTAAAAGGAGCAGGATTGATCATCCTAGGAATATGATCGTGTGATGACGATGCTGATGATCGTGTGATGACGATGCTGATGATCGTGTGATGACGATGCTGATCATCGTGTGATGACGATGCTGATGATCGTGTGATGATGATGTTGATGACGATGCTGATGATCGTGTGATGACGATGCTGATGATCGTGTGATGACGATGCTGATGATCGTGTGATGATGATGCTGATGATAGTGTGATGACGATGCTGATGATCGTGTGATGACGATGCTGATGACGATGCTGATGATCGTGTGATGACGATGCTGATGATCGTGAGATAAACGATGCTGAGCACGATGCCGATGATTATAGTGATATCGACACTATTGACATTGATGTTCCAGTAACTGGTTGAGTTACTGATGAAGATGATTTGAAGAAAGCTTCCAATGATTTATAGATGTATCATATATGATGACTCCTTTCTCTTGCAGATGTTGTTATAATATCCTTCTCGTTAAGGGGGAGTGTTGAATATTGTAACTTCAAAGAATATTATATTTGTACTTTATTATTCCGGAGATGTTTCATTCCTCCGTGAAGATCTTATTGTATATCCGGAGATGTTTATTCCTCCGTCGGAATGTGGTAACTCGGGTTATTAGACTTCCCTAGTAGGGGTCGGCCCTGTATGTGTTATGTGGGTCAAAGGGTTATTAGACCACCCTAGAGGGGTCGGCCCAGTTAGTTGTAGTGGGGTATTTAACCTATTGGTTAAATACGAGCCTACGTGTACTTGTGTAAAATACATATCAGAGTAGTGTATAAATAGAGGAGGTGTGTTCCTCATTATACTCACTCACTTGAGAAAGGCGCATTTGTGGAGGAGAGCTCTGCTATGGAGGAGAAGGAGCTTATGCTCAGGGTTTGCATCTTTGTATATTGATGGTCATCTATATTGAGGAAGCTTTGCTGGGTTTTCTACCCCATGAGGGTTTCCCAGGATAAATCTCTGTCTCTTGTGTTTATGCTATGCTTGTTGTTTCTTCAGTGATCCTGTATATGCTATTATTGTGAAATGGAATGTAATGCTGCTATTTTCTGTCTTAGCATATTGAATCTTAACACAGCCCAGCGTGGTGGGAATCTTCTACCCAGATCTACCTCTTTTCAATCTCTACACTCTAATAATTCTTTCCGAACAACTTCTTCTGAACATGCTATAAGCAGGACCTCCTCTGTAAAAGAACCTTTCTTAAGACGAGCCTGCTTACATAAAGAAGTTCCTGTAAATATTCCCTTTTCTGTTGTTTGTCCTGAATGTCAGGACCTAGTCCCTCCCAAACAACCAAAAGATAAAGAAAGTTCACACAAATATCCATGTCCAAATCCTGAATGTGAACCTTCTCCTCTAAGCCAATATCCACATGAATCAGAATTCATGATGGCATCATCTCCCTCTAGCTGGTGGGAAGAAAATTTCAAAAAAGCATCTACAGGTATCACTGAGATCCACAAGGATGAAATTTCTGATGCCACATCCCAGTTAGATCGCATTTTGTCTGTCCAGAAACCCCACATGGATAAATCTGGTCTAGGATTCTGCCCACTCTCCAGCCAAACCAAAAACTTACTAGACCTACCTGCTCAAGAAATGGAAAAGGGTGAGCAATACAGATTTCAGGCCAGAGAACATAAGATCCAACAAAGAATGGCACTCCCGCCATCCAGAATGAAGCCTTGTACCAGGAAAGACATCAAAGAACCCTCTTTGGCCCAGAAAGAAATATTTGAGATAATAAAGTTCGGTCATGCTCCTTTTGATCCTAAAGATAAGATCATGAAAAATCTATTTTATTGGGATCTCTACACTCATCCGGAAGCTGAAGGATTCTGGAAACAAACATTGCCCCCAGGAGAAAGGAGAAAGATGTCTGAAAGATGGCACTTTGAGATGGATCTAAGAAATGAATGGATTTCCTTCTATGAATGGCGGAAGGAATTCAAACAGACACTGGCAATGATGCAGTCCTCTGCAAAGGCTGAGGACAAGAAGCTTGAGTCCAAAGGAGAAAAGACTCAAAGCGGCCATCTATGGAAAAGTCTCCAGGGTGAAGAAATCTACACAGAAGTAAACTTTCCACCCTTCAGGCCAATTAAGCTTGAATATGAAGAAGGATCAGCACCTGCAGCTCCCATCCTTCTAAATAATGATAAAGCCGAACAAGCAAATTGGTCAAACTTGGCATTAAAAGGATTGGCCATCCAAAACATAGAAATACAAAATAGAATGCCAAGATCTACACAGGTTGATTCTCTGCAATATACTTGCAGAAAAATTCATGATGAAGTTCAGCATATTCGATTGAATACTGTTGAACATATCCCAATCTCTGCTCAAGAAGTCAGAACGGCAAATGATTCTTTAAAGGATGATTTGACAGATTCCATATCCGATTTGGACAAAAATGTAGGGGAATCCTTTTCCTACATAGCAGAGAAAGTTAATTACACTGCCAAAACAGTTGGCAAGATCCAAGCAGAAATTGCTAAGCCAAAAATTGATTCATCTAAGCTTAGCCGTCCTGGTGAATTATCTCTTGCTAGTTCACTACCTATCACACCTTCTGCGCCCCTCACTCCGAAGACCTCTGGCAAAGAAGTCATTCTCATGGCTGCAGAATCCAGTTGGAATTATAATAAGCCGCGCAAATTTGTGCCTCCGGATCTCCACAAAGAAGATTCAGGTTTCCAGGAATCTTTTAACCCAAAGAATTTTTATTCATGGAATTTGGATGATAAGAATGAAGGAGAAATATTAGATATGGTCAACAAAATGATGATATGCTTTCAAGCTTATATGTCTACAGGCAGACACGACCATGCAGAGGCAGTAAATGTTATTGTCTCCGGCTTCAATGGAAATTTGGGTGTTTGGTGGAATGTCCATCTCCCAAATGTTCAAAAAATGGAAATACAGAACAACACTAAAAATGGTGAACCAAATATCATTGGTGCACTCCTGGCCGCGATCATTGCAGAATTTTGTGGCTATAGTGCTACCATTGCAGAAAAACATAAATAGATTCTGCTGCAACTCAGAATCAAGACAGTATCCCAGTATCACTGGTATCATAAGCAATGGATCAGAAGAATCTATAAGATTGAGTTTGATAGAGCAGAAGAAAGAGTTTTCAAAGAAAAATATTTTGCTGGTTTACCCTCGGGGTTCCGAGAACTCCTGCGAGAAAAATTTGAGGAAGATCTGTCACTCCACACATGGGGACAGTTCAGAGCTGCTGCAGAAAAAATCTTTCTGCAATATTGTGAAAATAAAAAGCTAGATAAAGACCTCTCCCACTCGGTCTCTTTTCGTGGCGGTAGGGAAGTATGCCGGATGTTCGGCATTGAGCCTCCAAAAAAAGCTCACAAACATCACTCTGGTGACTGGAGACTGGAGCAACTTCCGGCGTCGGGCTTGCTTTTCCTGGCTTGAATGACTGAAACTCACACGCCTGCTATCTTTCTTCGACCACTCCTTAACTTGTCGAACATGCACTGCTGCTCCCTCGAGACTTACTTTGTGACTTACTGCTATTCACGACCAGAATGATGAATCTTACGAGATAGCAAGGAATTCCAGACCCGGGCTAGTATGTGATACGGCTTAGACAAACCAGAAATACACAAATTCGAAACTGGGAATGGTACCCAGACTTTATATTAATTGCAGCGGAATAATTACAGAGCTTTCAGATTACAAATAGTTCTCAGACTTCTAATATTCCTCTGTCTTATGCACGCAGGCTCATTTATCTTTGGGTAAGGGCGAAGCGCCGAACCTACTCGAAGGCTTCTGGAAGCACTGCGCAGACAGATCAGAACGACACCTATCTTGGACACACAGGCTAAGATATTCTGATGCGATGTTATACCAGTACTGGCAACTCGCAGAGCATACAATCTTGCCTAGACGCCTATCAGACCTTGCAAGCTTCAACTACTAAAACACTTGCAGACTCAAATTCTAGACTCTCTAAGAATGCGAATGCCAAATGAAGAAGGCAGGCTCATATTTATAACATGCAAGGGCCTTGGATCCTTTTGGGGGAATCCAATGTAGGTCCCGTGAAATCGAATCAAATCGTCCTTAAAGATGGCCTGTCAGATTTGTGTCGGAGATGTGGGTCAAACCGCACCAGAAGTCAGGAAAGTGTCCTGAGTCTCCATGTGACAAATCATGAACGTGACTCTTTTTACTCTTTTTTTTTTATTTTTTTTATTTTTATTTTTATTTTTACAAAGTGGGGATCACGGAAACGACAATACATAGTGGAGATTTTTATTAAGGAATCCCACGGAAAACCTTTTATGACAGAAGTGACATTACATAGTGGAGATTTTGAAAGAGGAATCCCACGAAAAACCTTTCATGATGAGGACACTAGCAATTGTCATCAATCAAAAAACTATAGGCAGTACGAGTCTGGGGCCATTCTATCATATCGTCGTATGGATGGCCATACCGACGCTGGTAAGTGGGGTCCCACATTTTTGTATAGATGCTCCGGATGATGATGCGTTGCCCATTTCTGTTTTGGACTTGAATTTTGGTCTTCACAAGCCACTGGAATTTATTTGAAATAAAAGTATGTAACAAATGAGTATTATCACACACATCACTGATATACATGTCTTCCACCTTGGAGCACGGGATACAGTACTGGCTATGTTCGTGCTGAATTATTGCAGGGTCCACTCCGCTTTTGCTGAGGCCGAAATCATTCCACCAACAATGAATCCAGTCAGGAATTTCATGGATCACATGGGCTCGCTGGAGGCCAAACTTGATTTTGGCAAAGTAATCATGGTCTCTATTGTCCTTTTTTAAGAAATCCCACCACATTTTCTGATAGCTGCCATAGTCAATATCCGTGAGGGGGAATCTTAAGGCACCATCATTTCCTGTCCAAGCTGTCAGACCACGCATTTGAGTGATACAATAATATTGCTCAAGGACTTGACCTAAAGCAGATTCTGTACTGATTAGACGCAAATCTTGGAAATGTGTCTGGAGAGTATGGGAGGCGTCTATCGCTTGTCGGAGTTGTCGGCCATAAACCATGTTTGGGACGGTGACTGTTGACGTTGGATACCGTCGATGCTCTGGGACCAAGTTTATTAATAGGTTGGGATGCTGCAGATTTTCATCCAATACCTCTGTAGACCTAAGCTGCCAGGTTGGCTTCCATTGGCTAGCGTAGTCACTCCAGCTCATTTGTTCATCTAAATATCTGCATGTGTTGCTTCCTTCATGCCATTCTGTGATAATCTCCATGCAACTTGGGGTCCGAATTCCATATTTTTCCTGCAAATGTTCTCTAGTTAAAAAATCAGCAATACAATTTTGAGAACCTTTAATGTGTTTAATTTCAAACTCATACTGGGAAAACATTGCCTGCCATCTAGCAAACTTTGCTTTAGCAGTAGAGTTGCGTATTGGATTTTCCAATACAAACTTCATTGCTTGGCTGTCTGTTCTTATTAAGAACTTCTTATTCATTAGATGAATTTCGAATTTCTGAATTGCATTTAGACAAGCCTTTATTTCCTTATCAATAGTATGGTATTTTTTCTGTGCATCGTTCCAAGTTCCTGAAGTGAACCATACTATTTCTTCATCCTTGCCATTGCAGTCTCTCCTGCACTGTTTCAGTACTGCTCCCCAACCTTCTTCTGAAGCATCAGTCTCAAGGATCTTCATGAGATCTTCATCAATAACATGAAGGATAGGAAGAGTTCTCACCTTTGCTTTTATCCTTCGTACCGCTTCAGTGTGCTGTTTTGACCATGGAGGAGGGTTTGTTCCCAATCTTTTATTGAGCAGCTTTCTATCTTGAGCACAATTTTCATAGTAGGCTGCAACTTAGTTCAAGCATCCCAGAAATCTCTGTAAATTTTTTTTATCTGTGATTACATCAGGGAACTTTTCTGCAAATTCAATGGCATGCTTCTGAACTTCTATCTTTCCATGCTTAATTCTCTGTCCCAAGAATTCAATATCAGTTTGGAACAATTTCATCTTCTTTTCTGAAAGAACGAACCCATTCTTATGTACAACATGCAATAGTGTTCTGAGATGTTTTATGTGTTCTTCAATGGACTTTGAAAATACTAAAATATCATCAATATATACCATCAACCAGTCCATGTATGGTTCCAGTACAGACTCCATAATTCTCTGGAACTCTGAAGGGGCATTCTTCAGGCCAAATGGCATTACCTTCCATTCATATTGTCCATGGGGCACATTGAAGGCTGTTTTATACTGGTCTTCTGGGTTTATGCCAATTTGCCAAAAGCCAGACTTGAGATCAAACTTTGAAAAGATTTTGGCTCCTGCTATCCGTTTGATCAAGTCAGATTTGTTTGGAATTGGATACCGGATCCATTCCAAAGCATCATTCAGAGGTTTGTAGTTGATGACCATTCTAGGAACTCCTCGAACTTGCTCTGAATGTTTGTTGACATAGAATGCTGCACATGACCATGGACTTCTTGATCTTTGGATGAGTCCTTTGTTCAACAAATCTTCAATTTCCTTTTTGCAGAGTTGTCTGTATTCTTTATTCATTGGGATGGCTCTGCTTCTACTAGGGTTTCCCTGGAACCCTTCTCTGTATTTTAGGTTTACCCAAAACTGTTTCCTATGCCAGAATGCATTAGGAGACGTGTGGCAAACCTTGTCAGCAAATTCTTTTCTTATTTCTTCAATTTTTTGCTGTACATCGGGATTCTTTAATTCTTCTTCTAGCCTGTATAGGTGCTCAGCTTTCTTGATTGCTCTAATCTGGATCCCTTTTTCTTTTATTTTTTTCCTTACAGTATTTACTTCTAGGGTCCAGATTGAGTGAGTTTTTTCTTCAGATGACACTAGTGGAAGAAATATTTCTCTTCTTTTAACAGTAAAATGATAACCAATTTGGCCTCTACTATTATACTTGACACCATGAGGAATAGTAGTAGATAGCAAACTAGTTCCAATAATACATTCATGAGTAAAGTCATCTTCAACCAGTAGAAAGATACAGTTTATATAAAAATTGCCAAGACATACCTTTCCAAAACTGGTTTTGTACTCGATTGCTTTTCTTCCTCCAAATCCTCGAACTGGAGTTCGACAAGGTTCCCAATAATGAGGATCAACATACTTTCTTTTTAGGAAACACAGGTCTGCTCCGGAGTCAATGAGTGCAAGCACTTTGACTTCATCTTCATGTATTTTGATATGCAAGTTGACTACAGTTTGCTGATGTACAGCAACCATTAAATGCATATCTTCTTCAGACTGTTCAGGCTTTGACTGTGATGATCCTGGATGCTGTTTCATTTCTTCAATCAAGAACCTGAGTTCTTTCACGCAGGGACCGCTTCGCCTGGCAGACTGGAGACTGAAGCAACTTCCGGCGTCGGGCTTGCTTTTCCTGGCTTGAATGACTGAAACTCACACGCCTGCTATCTTTCTTCGACCACTCCTTAACTTGTCGAACATGCACTGCTGCTCCCTCGAGACTTACTTTGTGACTTACTGCTATTCACGACCAGAATGATGAATCTTACGAGATAGCAAGGAATTCCAGACCCGGGCTAATGGGTGATACGGCTTAGACAAACCAGAAATACACAAATTCGAAACTGGGAATGGTACCCAGACTTTATATTAATTGCAGCGGAATAATTACAGATCTTTCAGATTACTAATAGTTCTCAGACTTCTAATATTCCTCTGTCTTATGCACGCAGGCTCATTTATCTTTGGGTAAGGGCCGAAGCGCCGAACCTACTCGAAGGCTTCTGGAAGCACTGCGCAGACAGATCAGAACGACACCTATCTTGGACACACAGGCTAAGATATTCTGATGCGATGTTATACCAGTACTGGCAACTTGCAGAGCATACAATCTTGCCTAGACGCCTATCAGACCTTGCAAGCTTCAACTACTGAAACACTTGCAGACTCAAATTCTAGACTCTCTAAGAATGCGAATGCCAAATGAAGAAGGCAGGCTCATATTTATAACATGCAAGGGCCTTGGATCCTCTTGGGGGAATCCAATGTAGGTCCCGTGAAATCGAATCAAATCGTCCTTAAAGATGGCCAGTCAGATTTGTGTCGGAGATGTGGGTCAAACCGCACCAGAAGTCAGGAAAGTGTCCTGAGTATCGATGTGACAAATCATGAACGTGACTCTTTTTACTCTTTTTTTTTATTTTTTTTTATTTTTTATTTTATTTTTACAAAGTGGGGATCACGGAAATGACAATACATAGTGGAGATTTTTATTAAGGAATCCCACGGAAAACCTTTTATGACAGAAGTGACATTACATAGTGGAGATTTTGAAAGAGGAATCCCACGAAAAACCTTTCATGATGAGGACACTAGCAATTGTCATCAATCAAAAAACTATAGGCAGTACGAGTCTGGGGCCATTCTATCATATCGTCGTATGGATGGCCATACCGACGCTGGTAAGTGGGGTCCCACATTTTTGTATAGATGCTCCGGATGATGATGCGTTGCCCATTTCTGTTTTGCACTTGAATTTTGGTCTTCACAAGCCACTGGAATTTATTTGAAATAAAAGTATGTAACAAATGAGTATTATCACACACATCACTGATATACATGTCTTCCACCTTGGAGCACGGGATACAGTACTGGCTATCTTCGTGCTGAATTATTGCAGGGTCCACTCTGCTTTTGCTGAGGCCGAAATCATTCCACCAACAATGAATCTAGTCAGGCATTTCATGGATCACATGGGCTCGCTGGAGGCCAAACTTGATTTTGGCAAAGTAATCATGGTCTCTATTGTCCTTTTTTAAGAAATCCCACCACATTTTCTGATAGCTGCCATAGTCAATATCCATGAGGGGGAATCTTAAGGCACCATCATTTCCTGGCCAAGCTGTCAGACCACGCATTTGAGTGATACAATAATATTGCTCAAGGACTTGACCTAAAGCAGATTCTGTACTGATAAGACGCAAATCTTGGAAATGTGTCTGGAGAGTATGGGAGGCGTCTATCACTTGTCGGAGTTGTCGGCCATAAACCATGTTTGGGACGGTGACTGTTGACGTTGGATACCGTCGATGCTCTGGGACCAAGTTTATTAATAGGTTGGGATGCTGCAGATTTTCATCCAATACCTCTGTAGACCTAAGCTGCCAGGTTGGCTTCCATTGGCTAGCGTAGTCACTCCAGCTCATTTGTTCATCTAAATATCTGCATGTGTTGCTTCCTTCATGCAATTCTGTGATAATCACCATGCAACTTGGGGTCTGAATTCCATATTTTTCCTGCAAATGTTCTCTAGTTAAAAAATCAGCAATACAATTCTGAGAACCTTTAATGTGTTTAATTTCAAACTCATACTGGGAAAACATTGCCTGCCATCTAGCAAACTTTGCTTTAGCAGTAGAGTTGCGTATTGGATTTTCCAATACAAACTTCATTGCTTGGCTGTCTGTTCTTATTAAGAACTTCTTATTCATTAGATGAATTTCGAATTTCTGAATTGCATTTAGACAAGCCTTTATTTCCTTATCAATAGTATGGTATTTTTTCTGTGCATCGTTCCAAGTTCCTGAAGTGAACCATACTATTTCTTCATCCTTGCCATTGCAGTCTCTCCTGCACTGTTTCAGTACTGCTCCCCAACCTTCTTCTGAAGCATCAGTCTCAAGGATCTTCATGAGATCTTCATCAATAACATGAAGGATAGGAAGAGTTCTCACCTTTGCTTTTATCCTTCGTACCGCTTCAGTGTGCTATTTTGACCATGGAGGAGGGTTTGTTCCCAATCTTTTATTGAGCAGCTTTCTATCTTGAGCACAATTTTCATAGTAGGATGCAACATAGTTCAAGCATCCCAGAAATCTCTGTAATTGTTTTTTATCTGTGATTACATCAGGGAACTTTTCTGCAAATTCAATGGCATGTTTCTGAACTTCTATCTTTCCATGCTTAATTCTATGTCCCAAGAATTCAATATCAGTTTGGAACAATTTCATCTTCTTTTCTGAAAGAACGAACCCATTCTTATGTACAACATGCAATAGTGTTCTGAGATGTTTTATGTGTTCTTCAATGGACTTTGAAAATACTAAAATATCATCAATATATACCATCAACCAGTCCATGTATGGTTCCAGTACAGACTCCATAATTCTCTGGAACTCTGAAGGGGCATTCTTCAGGCCAAATGGCATTACCTTCCATTCATATTGTCCATGGGGCACATTGAAGGCTGTTTTATACTGGTCTTCTGGGTTTATGCCAATTTGCCAAAAGCCAGACTTGAGATCAAACTTTGAAAAGATTTTGGCTCCTGCTATCCGTTTGATCAAGTCAGATTTGTTTGGAATTGGATACCGGATCCATTCCAAAGCATCATTCAGAGGTTTGTAGTTGATGACCATTCTAGGAACTCCTCGAACCTGCTCTGAATGTTTGTTGACATAGAATGCTGCACATGACCATGGACTTCTTGATCTTTGGATGAGTCCTTTGTTCAACAAATCTTCAATTTCCTTTTTGCAGAGTTGTCTGTATTCTTTATTCATTGGGATGGCTCTGCTTCTACTAGGGTTTCCCTGGAACCCTTCTCTGTATTTTAGGTTTACCCAAAACTGTTTCCTATGCCAGAATGCATTAGGAGACGTGTGGCAAACCTTGTCAGCAAATTCTTTTCTTATTTCTTCAATTTTTTGCTGTACACCGGGATTCTTTAATTCTTCTTCTAGCCTGTATAGGTGCTCAGCTTTCTTGATTGCTCTAATCTGGATCCCTTTTTCTTTTATTTTTTCCCTTACAGTATTTACTTCTAGGGTCCAGATTGAGTGAGTTTTTTCTTCAGATGACACTAGTGGAAGAAATATTTCTCTTCTTTTAACAGTAAAATGATAACCAATTTGGCCTCTACTATTATACTTGACACCATGAGGAATAGTAGTAGATAGCAAACTAGTTCCAATAATACATTCATGAGTAAAGTCATCTTCAACCAGTAGAAAGATACAGTTTATATAAAAATTGCCAAGACATACCTTTCCAAAACTGGTTTTGTACTCGATTGCTTTTCTTCCTCCAAATCCTCGAATTGGAGTTCGACAAGGTTCCCAATAATGAGGATCAACATACTTTCTTTTTAGGAAACACAGGTCTGCTCCGGAGTCAATGAGTGCAAGCACTTTGACTTCATCTTCATGTATTTTGATATGCAAGTTGACTACAGTTTGCTGATGTACAGCAACCATTAAATGCATATCTTCTTCAGACTGTTCAGGCTTTGACTGTGATGATCCTGGATGCTGTTTCATTTCTTCAATCAAGAACCTGAGTTCTTTAACTTCCTGTACCAGCTTTAGATGCTCTTTATGAAGGGTGGCCAGGTCAATCTTTTGTGGCTCTTGCTGCATTTTAGCCAAGAGAGGATATACATTCTTTTCCATGCTTGGGAGATTAGCAGCTTTCCATGACCATCTGAATTTTTCTTCTCCTGAGCTTTCTTTCTCTGATTCTGTATCTTGGACATATTTTCTCCTAAATTTATGCTTTGGGCTTTGTACTCCTTTGCCCTTCTTGTCGTCCAAGAAAATCTTGTTAAAGCTATTTACCAAGTCATCCTTTTTACTGCCTTATCTCATTTTGGAAATAGCTTTCTTTATCAGCCTTTTAGGATCTTCTTCATCTTCATCATCGGTACCAGCCATGAAACAATTTGCTGCTTCCAAGTCGCTTGAGGAAGAGGAAGACTCTGTTCTAATATTCTATTTAGTCCAGGCAGCAAACATCTTCTGTTCGTCTGATTGCAAAGAACTATCTGAGTCGTAAGTCACTTGCTCTTCTCGGCATTTAGTACATTTTCCACCACATTTGCAAGGATTATTGTACATCTGGTGGACATGCATGAGATCAGTATTTTCTGGTGCACTGCTTTCTGATTCAGTGATCTCATCGGTGTTCTCTTCATCTGAGGCTGCTACATGCATCAAGTTGTGTCTTTTTGGAGGGGCTCTTCTAGGTATCCCTCTGAGATTATCATCAAAAGGTTCTACCTTGGGGAATACCTTTTCTCTATTAGACCAGGTCCTTGTTCCTTTCTGCTTCCTCTGATAATCTTGATTTCGTTTGTAACATTCAGAAGCAGAGTGGCCTTCTTTGCCACAATAGAAGCATTTCATTCTTCTTTTCTCTGGCTCTTTTCTTGAGTCTGGAGGATGTTTTACCTTCCATCTGCTAGAAGACTTTCCTTTATATGTATTTTTTGTTTTATGGCCAGAGTGATGTTTGTGAGCTTTTTTTGGAGGCTCAATGCCGAACATCCGGCATACTTCTCTACCGCCACGAAAAGAGACCGAGTGGGAGAGGTCTTTATCTAGCTTTTTATTTTCACAATATTGCAGAAAGATTTTTTCTGCAGCAGCTCTGAACTGTCCCCATGTGTGGAGAGACAGATCTTCCTCAAATTTTTCTCGCAGGAGTTCTCGGAACCCCGAGGGTAAACCAGCAAAATATTTTTCTTTGAAAACTCTTTCTTATGCTCTATCAAACTCAATCTTATAGATTCTTCTGATCCATTGCTTATGATACCAGTGATACTGGGATACTGTCTTGATTCTGAGTTGCAGCAGAATCTGTTTATGTTTTTCTACAATGGTAGCACTATAGCCACAAAATTCTGCAATGATCGCGGCCAGGAGTGCACCGATGATATTTGGTTCACCATTTTTAGTGCTGTTCTGTATTTCCATTTTTTGAACATTTGGGAGATGGACATTCCACCAAACACCCAAATTTCCATTGAAGCCGGAGACAATAACATTTACTGCCTCTGCATGGTCGTGTCTGCCTGTAGACATATAAGCTTGAAAGCATATCATCATTTTGTTGACCATATCTAATATTTCTCCTTCATTCTTATCATCCAAATTCCATGAATAAAAATTCTTTGGGTTAAAAGATTCCTAGAAACCTGAATCTTCTTTGTGGAGATCCGGAGGCACAAATTTGCGCGGCTTATTATAATTCCAACTGGATTCTGCAGCCATGAGAATGACTTCTTTGCCAGAGGTCTTCGGAGTGAGGGGCGCAGAAGGTGTGATAGGTAGTGAACTAGCAAGAGATAATTCACCAGGACGGCTAAGCTTAGATGAATCAATTTTTGGCTTAGCAATTTCTGCTTGGACCTTGCCAACTGTTTTGGCAGTGTAATTAACTTTCTCTGCTATGTAGGAAAAGGCTTCCCCTACATTTTTGTCCAAGTCGGATATGGAATCTGTCAAATCATCCTTTAAAGAATCATTTGCCGTTCTGACTTCTTGAGCAGAGATTGGGATATGTTCAACAGTATTCAATCGAATATGCTGAACTTCATCATGAATTTTTCTGCAAGTATATTGCAGAGAATCAACCTGTGTAGATCTTGGCATTCTATTTTGTATTTCTATGTTTTGGATGGCCAATCCTTTTAATGCCAAGTTTGACCAATTTGCTTGTTCGGCTTTATCATTATTTAGAAGGATGGGAGCTGCAGGTGCTGATCCTTCTTCATATTCAAGCTTAATTGGCCTGAAGGGTGGAAAGTTTACTTCTGTGTAGATTTCTTCACCCTTGAGACTTTTCCATAGATGGCCGCTTTGAGTCTTTTCTCCTTTGGACTCAAGCTTCTTGTCCTCAGCCTTTGCAGAGGACTGCATCATTGCCAGTGTCTGTTTGAATTCCTTCCGCCATTCATAGAAGGAAATCCATTCATTTCTTAGATCCATCTCAAAGTGCCATCTTTCAGACATCTTTCTCCTTTCTCCTGGGGGCAATGTTTGTTTCCAGAATCCTTCAGCTTCTGGATGAGTGTAGAGATCCCAATAAAACAGATTTTTCATGATCTTATCTTTAGGATCAAAAGGAGCATGACCGAACTTTATTATCTCAAATATTTCTTTCTGGGCCAAAGAGGGTTCTTTGATGTCTTTCCTGGTACAAGGCTTCATTCTGGATGGCGGGAGTGCCATTCTTTGTTGGATCTTATGTTCTCTGGCCTGAAATCTGTATTGCTCACCCTTTTCCATTTCTTGAGCAGGTAGGTCTAGTAAGTTTTTCGTTTGGCTGGAGAGTGGGCAGAATCCTAGACCAGATTTATCCATGTGGGGTTTCTGGACAGACAAAATGCGATCTAACTGGGATGTGGCATCAGAAATTTCATCCTTGTGGATCTCAGTGATACCTGTAGATGCTTTTTTGAAATTTTCTTCCCACCAGCTAGAGGGAGATGATGCCATCATGAATTCTGATTCATGTGGATATTGGCTTAGAGGAGAAGGTTCACATTCAGGATTTGGACATAGATATTTGTGTGAACTTTCTTTATCTTTTGGTTGTTTGGGAGGGACTAGGTCCTGACATTCAGGACAAACAACAGAAAAGGGAATATTTACAGGAACTTCTTTATGTAAGCAGGCTCGTCTTAAGAAAGGTTCTTTTACAGAGGAGGTCCTGCTTATAGCATGTTCAGAAGAAGTTGTTCGGAAAGAATTATTAGAGTGTAGAGATTGAAAAGAGGTAGATCTGGGTAGAAGATTCCCACCACGCTGGGCTGTTGGAGGAGGGAAAGAGATAACGGCAGAGGAGGAGTCTTCACGAATATCGGAGGTGGTGACAGACTGAGAAAGAGGCTGTTTTGGGGCATCCACCACCCATTCAGAAGGAAAGCTGAGTTGGTTCCAAGAGATTTTTGAAGGAACAAGGGAACCATTTCTGGGATCACTTCTAACCAAGACTGCAGCTGTGTCTTGGTCTCTGGGATACAGCTGATTAATTGGATTCTGAGTATTAGTAAATCGGAGGGCAAGAGAGTGATGAATCCGGAGGTTTAAAGCTCCAGGATTCATATCAAAACCAGATGTGTTAATCTTGACTTCTAATACTTTATGAATCCAGGGATCATTCAGAGAGATGTTAAAGCCAGGAATTATATCTAGATATTGAATTCCATTTGAGAGTGGCATTTGGACTCCGCCTATTAATGCATCCATGAACTTATTGTGTCGGTTATCCAAACAGCAGACAAGGGCTATGGCATTTATGCCAGGACGGACCAGAGGTTCAACACCAATGAGGGCTCTACCGAGATTAACAAAATTCTTTCCGTATTTTTTCTTATAACTTTTTACTTCTGCTGGGTCAAGGAGACCAAGGGTCTGACCGGCTGAACTATTATTTACAGTGACTTCAGAAACACCTTCACGAACTTGAAAAAGTTGTCTAGACTTAAAATGAAACATAGACATATCCTGATATATCTGATCTGCTGAAAGTCGGGGTAGTTCAAAGGGTTTTGTAGGATCATTATTAACAAACTCAGAACTACCATGATTTATCCATTGAATATCGCGACTGGGAAATAAATCATTCATTGAAGAAGTAGAACATTCAACAGAAGATTTATTTTTTAACTTATCATAGGGAATATGAGAATCCATGAGAACCTGATTATAGATGATCGATTGGCTCTGATACCATTTCACGCAGGGGCCGCTTCGCCTGGCAGACTGGAGACTGGAGCAACTTCCGGCGTCGGGCTTGCTTTTCCTGGCTTGAATGACTGAAACTCACACGCCTGCTATCTTTCTTCGACCACTCCTTAACTTGTCGAACATGCACTGCTGCTCCGATGACAGTCCTATCAATAGTAGTTAGTAGTTGATAGTTTTGTTATGATTCATAAATACTTTCAATTATTAAAGGATAGACATATCTTTGACAGTCAATCTCATTTTGAAAAACGATATGCTATATATAATTTTTCTGAATAGTTTAATTTAAATCTAAACCTTACAAAAAAATGAAAATCTAATGACCTGCCAAAAAGTGAAGATTGTTTGCTTGTCTAAAAAATAATTACCTAAAAGCTAATAAGTATAATCATTTCATTTTTTTAAATGGTGATAAAATTTGGTCTTTGGCTTTTATGCATAGTGATGAGGATGCTTCTACCAATAAGCTTATGATTTTATAAATAAAAGAACTTAGTGAAAGTAATTTAAATATTTAATAAGTTTATGATTTTATAAATAAAATAACTTAGTAAAAGTAATTTAAATATTTAATAAGTTTATGATTTTATAAATAAAAAAACTTAGTAAAAGTAATTTAAACATGTAATATTTCAAAGTTCTTTTATAAATTTTGCCTCAAAGTTATATTTAAAAATTAAATTAAAATATGGTTCAAAATAATAAAGCAATAAATTTATTAAAGTTTAAAAACAACTCCCATTCAAGGCCTAGTATATATGTCATATTTTAGTCAATCAACCTTTTAAATAATAAAGTTTTGGTTATCACGTTTATGTGCTTTGATAAGGTTTTTTTTTAATATGCAAGATACTCTTTAATGAATTGTTAGTTTAAATAATAATAAAAATAAATTATAAAAGTAATTTTAAGAAGGATTTGTATGAAGATAATTTGTATTAAAAAAAATTAATAAAATTTTGTTTCATAATATAAAAAAGCTTTTATAAGAAGGATTTGTATGAAGATAATTTGTATAAAAAAAAAATTAATAAAATTTTTGTTTCATAATATAAAAAAAAACATAAGATAATCAATTTTATCTTTAAACTAAATAAATTAAAAAAGTAAAAAATAAAATTATTAATTAAAAAAAACTTTATAAAAAATTGATTTCTAACTCAATTTGAAAAGCATTAGTTTATTTTTTATCCATATTTTCATATATATGCTCTTACAAGATGGAAATCGAAATCCTAAAAATTGATCTTTCTATTAAAATATCTTGATATGTAAAAATGAAGGCCAATTTTTGACAATGTTGTCAAAAGATCAATATAGTTTTATTTTTGCAAACTAAGGCATGAAATCAACTCACGTAAACTCAAATTAGAGCACGCAAGCATTGTTAAGCAACCAAGAAGCTAAAAGACTCAAACACCAGAGACACGAAACACAGAAAATGAATGAGACCATTCAATCACCTTTTCAAATCAAGCAAACATCATCAAAACAACTAAAAGCCAAGCATTTACAAAATTCAAAGGGGGGGGCTTAATTTTTTGCAAAATTTAGCGGAAGTTGTTGGATTCCCAACAAATGGCCAACACATATTTATGTTTAATATTAATCAAAAGACTTATATACACCTAGTAATAAAGATAAGTTCAAAGCTATATAAATAAAATTCTAAATAATGGGCACCACCATATGCTTATGAATTTGAAATATATTTGCACTTAACACAAAATCAAGAAACTTATAGATCTCCTCTTTGAGCAAAAGTATGAGATTAATACTTTACCAACTTACGGTCCATAAAAAGTTGATACAAGGCATGAATGAAAACTCCAATTTGTGTGACTAACAAATCACCTAAGTGTGTTCCACACGTCTCTTTGACCAAGCATTACTTTGCTTCCCATGATCATCCATAGACCCAACAAAGATTTATTGTTTCGTATAAGCATTGACCCACTGCTAGCGAACGTCCATCGTCCTGACAAGTTTGCTTATATTTCCCACACTAGTTAGTATTGTTAACTTTCATTTGAACTACCCTTTAAGATGTGTATATATATAATATTATATAAGAAATTAGGGTAATGAAAGAGGCGAGGTCAACAAGCATGGCCCCATTGCTAGCATCCATCCATAACCCCAACGGGTTTGCTTGTTGTTCCCATACTATCTAATGGTTCCAAGTTCCCTTTTACAACTGCACCTCTAAGATTTGAATAAAGATAACTTCGTGTATATATATAATTTGCATGTACAGTTAGGTGCTAAAGAAGTGGGGTGATATGAGAGTCACTTTGATTTGCTTGGAGGTTACTCACTGACAAATCTCAGTTTAAAGTCTCTCCATCCATCAACTAGTTTAGGTGTAATACTTTAGTGTGTAGTGGATGGAGCACATAAGAAAACTATAAGAAACTTGAAAAAGGAGTGCTAGTGTTAAAATGATGAATTCATGTAAACAAAAGGAGTTCCCCACAAATATAAATTTAATCTATAAGATGAAAGGATTTTATTTGTAGACATGTATGGAAAGGTATTGAGGTGTTATCATCTCTTGGGGATCACAACTCTTTTATTTTTTCAAAAAAGAAAAAGAAAAACCTAAAAATGATCAATTTACATAAAAAAATATTCTAAATTAAATATAATCAAATCAATTAAGAATATTTTTAAAAAGCCAATCTTATATTTCTCAAAAATGGAAGGTGAAATGAAGCAAAAAAGCAATAAAAGTTTTCAATACAAACCAAGCTTAATATTAGTTTTTTTATGACTAAAGGAATTAATTTTTGCAAACCATTATTAATATCATGCCATTACCTTACTAAGTCTCTTAATTGAATGAAATAAAATTTTAAACTAAAGATCAATCTAAAAAAATAACTTATTATCATTTAATCGACCTGAATTTTAAAACAATTTTCAATCAACTTGTTTGCATTTATCTTAAATAGAAGTTATTACAAGATAAAAAATGAGACTTTCCTTGGTGATAATTGTAAGCATGGTAATTATTCAAAGTAAATTCTAAATCTAAGATGAAATTTTGAAAATGAACCAACTTCAACTCTTTATAGAAAGATTCATCAAAATAATGTTTATGAGTAAACCTGAAAAAATGATAATCCTAAATCAAGAATCAACATGAATGTTATAAAAGATCTCAAGGAGTGATCATTTTAGGGACGAAATTTAGCCCATGGGCTATTTTTCCATGTATTTTGATGAGGTAAACTTTTTCACTCTAAAAATCACCAAATTATTATATAAACTATATAAAATCCTTAGAAATTGAAATAATTTTAGAAAAATATGGCCAAATATTTTATAGTTAGACATTTTAAGAATTGGTAAGATTCGTCATAGTTTATACACTTTTAAATAAGTATGGGTCCTTAAAATTATCCCGAAGGAGTCGACTTAATAAAATTGAATTTAAGTGAGGAGCCATACTATTGATGAACATTCATGATAGAAAAAAAAAAAACCATAAAGCAAATCTACAAATTTTAATAAATTCCCAGATGTATGCGAACATAAAAGTTAAAATATCATTATGTATGAATCATTAGTGACATCATCTCAAAATTGTGTATAATGTAACCTTATGATTAATCTTAAGAAATAGATTCATTATCATTCAATTATTTTAGTTTCATGAGTGCTTCACAATTAGATTCCAATTTCAGTACTCATTTTAAAAGAACAATATAAAAACACTTAAAGCAAATATGAAAAGAATGAGTTTACAGTTTTAAGATAAAAACCAAATTCAATATCTAAACCCTATAGTATTTCAAACTTTAAATTAGATAAATAAAAACTATATATATCACCAATTTTGAAATGAAAAGAAGATAAAGTATTGACTTCCGTGATATGAAACCATAATCACAATCATGCTTTTCCATATATATTGCTTGCTTTGAAATGCATTCTTGAATTAGTAAAATAAACCATATACACCTAACCAAAATAAAGAAGACATCATTTTATCCCTATCAAAAAGCCTATTTCTGGTAGTGATCTTATTCAAAATTATGTATACATAGCCACATTTACTACTTCTACTTGCGAAACTGAAAGAAAAACTTAAAACTAAGAAGCAACATTATAGTAATCTATAATGGAAATAAAAACTAACTCAATAAAACTAAAATGGAAAAGAAACTACTCTATCCTATTCCTAACCTAAAATAAAATTATATAAAATTATACAATAGGAATCAAGTAAAATCAAACAACCAGTGAAGCATCTTTAGCCATGCAAGAACAACAAATTTACATGTCATTCTCCAAAATTAAAGTACTTCTAATCAACAAAAGAATACAACGTGCTTACCATTTGAAATTATATTCATATATAATGATATGGCAACTTTACCACTTTCTAGAAATATTTATAAATAAGAGTCTTCTAGCCAATCTGCAATCCTGTCACGAAATTAGAATGCAAAATATGGCGAAGGAAAAATAAATACGCATATGGTAAACATATATTATGAGAATTAATTGGAAGAATCAAATTACTAGTGTTATTCATGCTGATGAAAGAACTGGTTTCAAATGAAAAGAAAGATCATGAAAATCTGACGTAATTCCTGAATGAATCTTGCTCAAAGAATTAACAGTTATAGATGAATCAAATGGGAAAGATACAAGTTTGTGGTGATCGAAAGTTATAAGGAAACTTATCGGCAAACATTTGCTTATCACCCATATAGTTAGATATTTCAAATACATGATTCTGACAAGAAAAATAATATTTAGCTTCACCAATAATCGATGTATTGATTTCATCATTACTAAGTTGTTAAAATATAACTATTTTACAATGTATCCTCTTTTCCTATGAAAGATGGAAGTGAACGAGAGTATGATGTTAAAAATTGTGATCTATTATCCTCATACACAATAGGTGTTTCAGGAAATTAAATCTACCCTAGTGGTTTTTCAGAAAACCATCAACCCAAAAGAAAACTCAAAATATTCACACAAAATAGATTCAAATGCTTTGCATGTAAACTTTCTTGGAAAACACAAAGAAGGTTCAAAATTACAACTCACTTGGAATCATATCCTTTGATGTAGATCCCTTGGCTGTTACCACTCCAATCTTCTCACCAATCACTTCAATATCAAACATGAAAATGAGAAAAGATAGCCAAGAAAGTAGTTACTACTACAAAAAAAGAGTCTCATAAACAAATTGTTGAATAATTCATCCACATTCAAGAACTTAAAACTGAAAGTAAAATTCTCAAATTTGGACGGAAAAGAGCACTCTTTTATAAAGTAAACAAGAAGTTACAAAAATATTTAACCTAAATCTCATTGTAGCACCGATCTGGAACTGATATCGGAGTCCTTCCACCTAGGCATTTCACAAACTCAATCTGGTTTAGTGCAGGAGATATGGTCAAAAGAATCACTTCAATTCTTTGTCACACTAAAGACTCTCAACAGTGGTTGAAAAACAGGTTTTAGTTAACGGAATGGGTTTTTGTAGACCAAGGACAAAAGGGATTTTAGCTCCTAATGAAATGCAACAACATGAGGGTACTCTCTAATCCTTGGGTCCTCAAATTCCTTCTCCTATGCCTCTTTTATACTGATGGGGAGGAATTTAGGGAGGTTATGAGTAGTTATTTATAGGATTGGGATAGTTGGGAATGACCAAAACCGTAATTTTTCCCATAAAGTAACTTTATTTTATTTTTTACCCTCGAACAGGAATATACGTGGGCTAGCCAAAGGAAGGTCACATGGATGTGGGCTAGTCACATGTAAGTTACGTAGATCTTGGAAAATTCAGTTTTTAAGAGTTTTTTCCAAGAACAACTATTGCTCATAGCTGATCAGGGATAACAGGATTCTGCAAAAAGAGTAAATGGATAAGATCGGCCATCATAGCATCTACGGGACAAGTGTGGTGAAAGATGATATCATAGATGCCCCCTAATGTGTGATATCATAGGGACATACGATGGTCGAAATACATTATAATCCTTTCAGTAGTGAGTGTAGAAATGACTTGGACAAAATTTATCCGAAAATCAACCATAGGTGGTACCTACAACAGATCAATTCAGAACTACTCTTCTTAAGGAGGGCATACCTGCACTCATAAGTGACCAAAGCATGACCGCAAAATCAAATACACTACAGGTCCATGAAGTATATGGAAGTAGTGATCATGGCCACGAAGATACAAAGTGGATCCACGTCAAAAATAGAGTATAGACATGAAGATACAAAGTGGATCTATGTTCAAAAGAAAAGTCACAGCCACAAAAATACAAAGTGGATTTGTCTTAAAATCAAATGAAGATCTTTGGAAATAGGACCCAACATAGAAATCTCCATAAGAATCACTGCCAAAATAGGAGTAAGTGGCAATCCAACGCAACCAAATTCATATCATAATCATGTGATGCTATATACGGACTCGAGGTATTCAAACCAACCGACACTGGTACAAGTCTAAACTATGTGAATAGATGTCCTGAAGGCAAACATAGTAAGACATCTTGTGATTACCAGTCATTGATGTATATTGTTAACGCACACGAGCCAACTCATCAATAATGAAAATGAGAGGTAAGGTACCTAGTACAATCTAACAAGTGCGAATAGAGGTCTTGACGTCGAACACCTGTAGATTATAACAATCAAGGGTCATTGATGTATTCCCATAGTTTCTAGCGAGGAAACTTGCCACTAATGAATGCAAGCTCCAAGTACTAAAAGGACTTTAGATCATGATCCCATAATATATTTTTTGGAGTCCATGGAATATGAACCTTTGGAAGGACGTCATTAGTGCATCCCCCATAACCCAACACAAGGTAGTAACAGGATGCCAAATATTTGCTAGAAAAAATCGATGACTCTGAAACATAGTTGACATGGGAAGGATGGAAAACTAAAGTCAATATTTCTGAGGATTGGCCGACTCAGGAAAAGAATTCCCTTGAACATAAGCATGACACAATAAGTGACTAAGGAAACACTAACACAAGAAGAGACACTATATAAGTCAATAATGTATGAGACATCAAAGATTGCTCCATAATGATAGGAAGATTAACCAGTTGGTGGAGATAAAACAAAAATGAGCTCAGCTTCCTAAAGCCATAATATAACCCAAACTATAGAGACAATGACTCAAAATAGTGTGCTTTGTTCAAGGGTGATGCAACTTGCTACCATACATAAATAAGAACATGAAACTTTTCCATCCGTCTTTTTGGAATATTTGATTTTTTTTCTTTTTCATATTATAAATCCTGAAAAGGAATAAAATAATGCTATGATACATGGTAAGAAACGAGTTTTGGGGACAAGCGAACTAGTTCCAAGTGCATGGAACATACCTATGCATAATTCAAGGAACATGAGTAGGATATTGACACCTACGATGTGTTTCTTCCCGGTAAAGGAGTGTGAAGTTGCAAAGGAAAAATGATGCATAGCTTACCGATAGTGAGATAAGGGATGAGGGAATAACAAATAGCTAGGAGCTGGAAGTCAGCATAAGGCTCCAAAGAACAAGAAGAAAGTATGTGATGCATTTAAAACTTAACTATTGTCCCATGGATTTTTTTCAAGCACGAGTTGGTAACTGCTCACTGGTGTTTTCACATTTAAGTATTCTGAAAAACGTAAAGAAAACTCCATATTATTGTCCTATGGTTTTTTATCGAGCCCGAGATAGAAAATGCTCATCGGTGTTTTCAATTTTAGAGAGTCTAAAAAACATAAAGAAGATTCTAGGAGTGTTATTTTTCGTAAATTTACTCTACTACTCCCGAGAAAGATTAAAATAATACATGGGATAACTCTTCTAGCCAAGGTTGACTAGAGTAGTCATTTTCGTAATTAGTCCATTTGGCCCAGAAAAAGGATAAACTTATATTGAGTGAATGTTATTGCAAACACTTTAACGAGCACGAAATAAAACAAGATCGCTCAACCATCATTTCATGTTTAAAGAGTTAGAAAAGAGCTTAAAGAAGACTCTATAAAAGAGAGAGCCTCATAAACTTGTGAGAAAGAGACATATGCGGTGTTTTCTTAAAGTCATGGTAAAACTAAAAGGCTCTCAAGCCTATGAGGAAAACTCAACATGGGCACCAAAATGGAAAAAAGGTGCTAAACTTCGGTGTTCCATGTTATGTAGGCTCTATTGCGAAAAATGTGCCAAATAATTTTAGAGGGATGGTAAAAATCACAAGTTCGCAAGAATACCCTAATGTGTCTCAAAAAGGATGGATAAGATGCAATATGCATAATGGTGGGATTTCCTACCCTAAATTCTAGTTCATAAACATTATACCTACTAAAGAAACTGTTGTCGCAAAATAAATTTTTCCCAAGAAATAAAAATATGCCAAAAACCCTAACACAAGAGGCCATTAGTTCATTTGCAATGTGAAAATATCAATTCTATAAAAGTGGGTTTTGGTAAAAATGAATAAAAATAGGGTAAAATCCATTTTTTACCATTTCATTTACAAAACTTGAAAACTTGTTGTGATTTGGGTGAAAACTACCTCCAACTTTTGAAGGTGATTACGAGAGCTCGTAGCAACCATTTTCCGAACTTGTGTTAGGAAAGAGGTCTCATCCTCCTCTTTCATTTAGTTCCTATTTTATTTTATTTTAATGTCTTCTTTCCATTCTTTTGGGAATACCTAGTTGTGCTCGGTGATGTACGTGGGCTGCAGTCGCACGGGTCACATGGATGCGACTGTCCCCACTGCATCTCACATACATGTATGGAAGTTGTATGTTTTAGAAAAAGGGATTAATTTTTTTCAAAATTTGATAGGTTGGTGATTGAATGGAGAGAGAGGGAGCATGAGGAGATAGATAACTTGGTATTGGACAATGATGAAGCCCTTAAAGAAATCCACCAATGAGAAATGAAGAAGTTCTTCGAAATGAACAACATGCGAGCTCAAGCATGATTACTCAAACTCTTGATCAGTTACTTGGATCTGGATGCTGAGGAATTTATCCTTGATGGCCAACCTCTATGGATAAAGGTTTATGATATCTACCTCCTCACTGGTCTTTCTCACCGAAGTGAATTACCGAGCTTCAAAGCTCGAATTGTTGGGGGAATGACCATAATGGAGTACATAGACATGTACTTCATCCCTGGGACTCAAAATGTGGGATCTCAAGTCCCAATGCGAGATATAGAGAGTCTAGAGATCCATATTATCTTCATGACCGTTAATCGCATCGTTGGATCAGCGGGAGGGAAACAAGTCTCACAAATGCACATGTTTCATGGATTTGGGTTCTTAGAGCCTACTGTGTTCGACGAGAGTACCACATTACTAGGTTGCATGAAAGTTCAACTAACATCATGTTGAAACGAGAAGACGAGGAACTTTAGGTTTGGTAGCATACTTTATGATTTTTTTTCAAGAGGATTTCGAGACTCATCCCATGAGTTCTAGTAGATCTTCATGCATTCTTTGTGTCTTCCATGGGTCCGTGGATAGGACTTATGCTACATCTCGGAGGTGAGAATATAGTTGTCCTATTCAATGATGACTAGTTTTCTTTGTGGGAGTGTTAGATTGTCGCGATCGACGACTACCCTTATGATGGAATCGAATTCATCCATGATCCAGATATGGTAGTCCCCCCAGTATCACACTTGGCACCATTGGTAAGTCTTGTTTTTAAATTTTCAAGTTTATTTCATTTTTATGTTTTGTTACAAATTGAAAATAGAAACATGTTTTTGGATGGATGCTAACACATCTCCACAATCGTGAGATATATTAGACCATTTTTATTGGTAGGAATCCCCCACATCTGACAGAGGGTATGGGAGGGGGAAGGTCCTGATGCTGCAACGACATTAGAAAATGTCAAGACCAACTTGAGCATTCTGATTGATGGGATCCCAAAGAGCAAGATAGAGGACATGCCATAGGTATTGCAGAGGAAAATGGTTGGGGTACCAAGAGTGTAGGTCAAGTACTTTTGGAAGGTGGCCACATTATTTTTGTACTTCTGTAGGGGTCAGGGATTAGGATACTGTAACACCTCCAAAGTTCATCAAAATTTAAAATTTTTCTAAGTAGTATAAACCTATCATTGAGCTCTATGAACTACTACTCATTAATTTGGGGAATGTATATTTGCGAACCTTTGTTCTTATTGTTTATATTACGAGTACAAGAATGTCTCCTATGATTATTATGAAGATACTCATTTATGCATGATAGTCTTATGCTATTTAAAAATTGCGATACTCTTGCTTGTATTTCTGTCTGAACTTGCTTGCCGACTACATCATTTATAATACATGAATTATGTATAGCTATTGTTACGATATTATATACTGAACATGTTCTTCTTTTGTTGAAGGGGTTCTTGTGAATCCCCGATGCTTACTTAGCTTTTATAAGCTAACGCATAATGATAACTTGGCCAGGTTACAGGTAAGGTTGGCATCCACAATTGGATTGGTCTTATAACAATTATTACATAGTTAGAGAAATACCTATTTGATTGTATAACAACGCAACTTTGAATTATGTCTCCTCTATAGGAATGGAGCATCCTATACCAAGTATCGATGGTGTTGATTTTTGTATGATCAAAACTATGGAAAGGGGGTTTTTCCTAGCAGCATTACCCAAGACATTAATCCAAACGATAATGTGATTACAAACTATAGCAAAAAGGGGTATGAGTTTGAAATAATGGTTGGAAGATGTTGAAATTAATGTGGCCATGTCAACGCTTTCCAACTTGGCTCCTCGAATGCAGAACCCTAAACCCTAACATCGAAAAGGGTTGTAACGAATGCCATTTGGTTCATTTTCTCTTTGGAGAGCCGACCTCTTGGAGCTCTCAGCCACCATGGTTATGGAGACCCGCACAAAGTTTTCAGTTGTTAAGTTCATCGGGGTTCTGTGGGAGATATTTCACGTAGAAGTTACAAGAGGAGTCTGTTTCTACACTTGTGAAGCTCGTAGTCGAAGCAGCATTGCATAGCTCGTGGTTGAGGCAGCATTTGCCTCACAGACGTAAAGATTCGACACCTCTTAGCATTTGTTTAATTCCTTTAGTAATTTTTGTATTTCATATTTTTAATAGTTGGCTTACATTGTAATGACAGGAGGTCTTCACGCCCTCCAAGTTTTCTTTGTCAAGTAAATGGGGTCTCTCAATTGTAGGCATGGGTGAAATGTACGAGATTCCATTGGTTTGGAAAACCATGGTAAGCCTTGGGCCTTCTAATAGGATACCTCTGTCAACAGTGCATAATGTTACAGCCCGCGTTGGTCTTCTATTATTCTATTGTACGCCATTTGGAATTATGGGTAGCATTTATAGTTTGTAACTGTTTCCTTGCTATAAGTCTAGTGTTTGGGTTTCGATCAACGAATTGTTAATAAAAGGATTTCAGTATTTTTGTTTGTTTATTTGGAAGCTACATCGAAAAGTTACAGAGATGGTTCCTAAATTTGGTCATTCGGCATCTTATATATCATTTTGAATGATGTTGCGACTGTTTGTCTATTGTCTCTTCGTCAATATGGTTATGTGATTACTCTCTTTATAGGTAGTCAATTCGTATCCAGTTTTTTTTTAGCATAACCTAGATGTGGTTGTTATTTTGACTACTGGTTCATTTTTTGGTTCCGCCATTACTGGCTCTGTTGTATAAATTTTGACAATGAATGGGATTCGACCTCGAATCAATTCCTTGGACCCAATTCTTGATTGTTTTGTTTTAAGGGTTTATACCTGTAGTGATTTGGACCAACTCGGTCGTAGTTACTTTGGCTAATTACTTGGAAAAATTACACAGGCTGTATTTAAAAAGGGATGATCCCTTGCGGGTCTTGAACCCTCGACTTGTGATTGAATTAATTTCTTAAACCCTAATTCTAGATAAGGAAATTGAAATAGGGCGGGCGCACGAAGATGGTCCCCATTTTCGATGCAATGGGGGTACACTAGCAGAAAAAAAAAATGACGCGTACGCACCTAAGGCAGCGTGCACGCGCCGCTAGGTTCGGTACCAAATCGAGGCACGTGCGCGTAGCTGGCGCGTGCGTGCAACGGTGTCGCGCACGCGCCTCTGTTAAAATAAATAAATAAAACATACCACAATTTCCGCATTGTTCTATTTGGCTGGCTGAGTGCGACCTCCACCTCCGCGTGCGTGTCGATTCAACCACCAAAGGTGGCCAAATCGACTCCAAAACCACCCAATAACACCCACAAACTCATCAAAATGGCGATTGATAGGTAAATATCAAGTTTTTTTTTTCATTTTATTCATTCTTTGTATCAATTTTTTGATTTTTTTTGTTTATTTAATTGTAAATAATTCCCAAATTTCGAAAACAATGAACCAATTTTCTATTGCAGATTGTAAACTGAGACAATGAGTGAACAAGATGTTAACCCCAAGTCCGGTGGAACACAAGAAAACCCAAACCTTGGACCCAATGCCGAAGAAAACCGTGAACACAATCCAAATGCCGAACAAAACCAAAACCCCCAACCTAATTGTGAACAATATGACCTTAACCATTATGTAAATGAAATGCGAGTGCACACTCACAAACTTAGAAACTCGGGGGAACCATCTCGATTGTCTCTTGCCACGTCAATTGAGAATTCAATTGATTCCCTCATCCATGCACACTAACAATTGATAGACATGACTCAATTTAGAGATAGGATGCGGGAGTACTACTACACGGGAATCTCCAAGTAAGCAATAAAAGATTTGAACATTGCAAAAGCCTAATTATATAGTATGTTCACCGATCCGAAAACAAACAAACCAATGAACATTACAAAGTCATGTGTCTGCATGGATTGGTGTCATTACCAACCCCGGAGGGACAATTGGATGCGGAGGTGGTTCATGGTGTACGATAAACCTCCCTGCAATAATAGGGAGGTTCCACAGTACTTCCTTTGCCAACTGTGGGCTAAGTTTTTCCTTGGTTTACATGTCAACTATTTTGACATAACTGAGTTCCAGGGTGTTGGGAGTGGCTCTGCCCAAGATCGGCCTGCTGCCAGGAGGAACCCACTGAGAGGGCCACCAGCTCCGAGGCGCGACCCCGACCCCTCTCCCCAGCCACCTCATTTTCCCCATAAGCTTGATCAAATCGAGGTAGCAATGAGGATTTTTGCACGTGGTCTCCTCAGACACACCTCCTTTGTAGCAGCGACTATAGTGGAGAGGTCGGGTGACCTTGATAGAGATCCAGGTGCAGGGCCTTCATGACAGGGCCAAGATAGACCCATGACCGATGGTAGCCATGTTGGGCATTCTAGTTCAATGGGTTCAATTCCACATCTTTGTCCCCATTGCGGACACACTTTCCCTGGCCCGATCGAGGGCTAGTATATGGATCAGGTCAGCAATTTTTTAATGTGTTTTCAATCATCACTTGATAACTTGTAAATTATTTTTAAAGTATTTTTGTTTGACTTAAACTATTATTTCAATGTACAGTTATTCAGAGCTGATACACCAAGATGGGAGAACGTAGGATCTCCCAACTTGGATGCAGCAATGGTAGCTGCAATTGAAATTGCGGCACCCCACATAGAGGTATTTTTAGTACCTGACACAATATTGTTATTACTTATGTCATTTATATTACTCAAGTATTTATATTTATGGCATACACGTTGATAGTTCGTACAATATTTTTGAATATCTTAATCTCCTAGATAATGACTTGTTTAACATGTTCATAACATGCATGCATTTTGTTGTCCACAGGTGTTCCGTGACTACGGTGATCAACCACCCCCCGCCAGGGATTGGCACATCACCATATACACAGGTACAATGTGTAGTTATAAGCATGCTTTTAATTTGATTTGTTACGACTTACTATGGTTTAATTTATTGTTTGTTTACTAAATTGTGATATTACAAATTTATATGTAGGTGCCACCAGTAGCTGCGTCTCCCCATTTTAGTCCTATGTATCCACCCTCTCCCATGAGTCCCCTCCCTCGCTTCCATCTAGACCACTCCCTATGTCCACCCCCTCCCTTCCATCTAGCCCCCCCTCTCCGGCCATACTCCCCCCTCCATCCATCCTCCCCCACTTGCCCACCCACCTACGTCCATACATCCTCCCCAATTTATCCACGCCCCCATGTCTATCTATCCTCCCCCATTTGTCCATGCCCCCCCTTCCTTCCACCTTCCCCTCTTCGTCCACAACCTCCCGCTTGTCCATCCTCCTCCCTCCATGCAGGACTTCCCTCCCATGCACCATCCCTCAACACCCCCCCTAGCCCTTTTCGTTCGATACCCTCTATCCTAAAACTGGCAGGGGTTCATTGTCCACATGGTCCTCCTCCACCCCATATCACCGTGTCTTCTCCCACCATATCATCCCCACTTCTAGACACTATTGTGGCATCTACTCTTCCAATATCCTCATTAGTATCTCTAGTGGTTGCACCTGTAGTGGCTGCCACTACATCTGCGCCCCCCCCCCCATCACTGCATCGAAGCTGGTTGTCCGGCCATCTGCTCCACCTGCTAGCCCAGAAGGCCAGCCATGTCCATCGTCGGAGGTGTTCACGGTGAGAATCAAGCTAATTTATGAAAATATTTTGATGCATTAACAAAAATTAATTTAAGCAATTATGACTTTTCAATGAAATGATTGTTTTAAATGTTGTAGGCTAGAATTGCTAAGAGGCTCCACAGATCCAGGACACATGTCCAACATTTCCCACTCATGTCAGAGGTGATTTATTTAAGATTCGAATTCTACATTTGTTTTATAAATGTGGTAAATGTTGCAAATGCTTGAAAATGACGGTATCTTATATCATTTGTTCTAGAGCCTGGAGAGACGGTCTACTCCTAGACAGACCAAGACCTGAGGCACTGGTAGCTCGAAGAGTAGGAAGATCAACTTTGGATCTGCACCTGGGAGTGACGACGATGGTCACAATGCTTGGCACACCACGTTCTGTGATCAGTTTTTTTGAGGATTGTGAACACTTATGGGATGAGGTTTAGGTCTTTTGTATGAATTCTGGATACTTTGTTGTTGTATTGGGTGTTTCCTAAAAGTTTGATCCGCTATATATTATGTGGACAATAAACTCATCAAGCTATAGGCTGAGCAGTTTTGATATGTACTTTTTGTTTTAGTTTTTGAATATAAAAAATATAGTTTTTTTTCTTGCTGAAAAAAAAAAAATATTTAAAAAAAAATGATTAGCATTTGTTTCACATATACATGACTGTTTATATGTTTTGAAGAAGTGTTTTACCAAAATCAATATTTTTTAAAATAAATTTTAGGCAAATTAATAAAATAATCATAGCTTTTAATGAAATATGTGTTAAATTTTTTAACCAAATTAATAAGATAATCATAGCTTTTTATGAAATATGTGTTAATTTATTTTTCCAGGATGGCTGAGATCTATCCCGCCAATGAGATCAAGGCTTGTAGCCTTTGATAGAAATCCCGTGGGATTCCCCTAAAATTCTATGACAGTTTGTTGATAAAAAATCACAAGGATGATCAACGATCGATGGGGAATCTCAGTTCCAAAGGGGCCCACAAAGTGAAAAAACCCCTAAAGGCCACGATGAGATCCAATATTGATTTAAGTTTTGATTATAATACTATAATTTAATAATTAATTATAACAAATTCAAAATGTGATGATTACAAAAATAATAGAATTTACAAAGGACAGGACCTCGAAACCAGGGATCAAATTTGAAGGGTGGGGTCCCATTTCACTTTGAAGGGCTATGAGATATTGAACCCTTCAATGCTGCCATGTAAAAATAAGTCATTCTTTTCATTTGAAAATGTACTACTAAATCAAAATTTCACTGTTTACTTACGTAGTAAAGTCAAGAGGCTTTATTTTGCAGTGGATATGGCAACACTAAACTTTATATATGCCATATAACACAACCATATTTCCCCCCAATCTAGCAGCTCGGTCTCTAGGCCATTATGCCACCTTTTCCATCTTAGCAGTTTCCCAAATTGGTCTTGCCTCTTAAAATTTTAACCAGTATAAGTTACCTTGCTAACCCCATTCCAATCCAACTTTCATCCTTATAGCCAAAATTAATACTATTTTACTCTTTCATGATCTGCTTGAACATGAGGAATTTATTAGTCAAACATAACTTAGGAGACACATAGAAAATTCACTTTCCATATGTTCAATGTGAATTGCCATAACTAATTTTATATATCTTTTTTTCTGCATCAGTGTAGCTATAGTTAGCTTGCTAGCCCAATTCCAATCCAACTTTTAACTAGTATAATAATATTTATTACCTCTTAAAATGGGTTCCTAGGCTACTTCGAATAGTACAAGCTCGAATGATAATGTAAGCAAAAAAAGGAAGAAATTGTTTCAAAAGCCAAAAAAATTAGACGTTGAGTCTGGTCTATATTTGTTGCTAAATTAGTGAACAATAGAGATGTATGCAGAAAGGCAGTAAAAAAGGTGAAGGGAAATAATTTGAATGGTAACTTTTTTTTTACTTCGTTGAATTGAGGACCATAATTCACTTTCATGCACCTCTATCAAACAACTGCGTTGCCTATGCCATTTATAATCCTCCTTCACGCAAGTCTATTAGAGAGAATAGTTCAACAAAGAAGTTGGATTGGATTGAAAACTAATCGCAAGTTTCTTTGCCACTCTAATTGTGTACCCTATGACAGAATTGAATGCCAATGACAACAATATATGTTTTAATTGTTCATTCAACACTATGAATGCCACACATACTTGGGATAGAATAAGTTTAAGCACTCCTTACATGTTACATGCTATGTTATGGTTTGAGCAAAGAGAACTATCCGACTCCAGGCATCTTTTGTTCTCAATAACTGATTAAGGACCATGGATGCTTCTTCTCTATAGCCCCCCCCTAGATCTCGTTATGCATACTAACTCTGTGTTATGATGGAGTAGAGGATGGGTTGTGAAGCATAAGTAAAACGTAGGTAGACCAAGTAGAGAGGAGATGCATAGATGGTTGAAGTTCCTGTTCTATTCCAAACCAGCCGATAAGTGAAACAAAGTAAAAGGGTAAAGTAGCACTGTTGTTCTAAAAATCAAGATTACAAAATTTTTTTTGTCCCAATTCCTACAGTCGAACGTAGGAGTGGGAATTGGGAATTCTAAGAAAATTTCCAGCTTTCAGCATTGTCCTTCACCAGATGTTGTTGCATATTCTCAATCATATTGAAATTCGATAGCTAGTTGGGATTGTAAATGTAGTAGCATCGGTGGTATTCATATTAATAAATACCAAGAATCTTAAACTGTGTACTAGAGGAAGGTGTCGATTCGACGATTGAGCAATTGGGGAAAATAGCTCATGCAATACAATTTTAGATACAAAGTCTGGATTCTTGATCTGACTCATTAACCAGATGCATGGAGGTTAGCAGAGTTGGAACTTCCCCAAATCCCCAGGCTTTTTGGTAAAGTTGGGGGGTGCAGTGCGCACACCTGTTTCCCGTAGGGCTGCAACCGTGGCCAGTGGCAGTTGCACGAGGAAGCACTCGGTTTCAGAGTGAAAACAATGGTCTTCCTTGTCCCCTCCATTTCAGGAAAGTTAAAGGGAAATTAAATTCCCAAGAGCTTCAATCAGGAGACAATGGAAAATAGGGCAAGGCAAGGAGCACATGGAATCATATGCGTATACATAGAACATATGAAGAAAGAAGCAATTGCTGTTGTTTCTATAGTTGGGAATTGATAACTTTCGTTCTAAGTAGCCTCTAACGGAGATTTGGGACAAACCCACTCTTGGGTCCGGGCTTCAAATTTGAAGCCTTCAAGGGCCATTTGAAGTAACAAAATTTCAGTCAAATAATAATATTGTGTTTGAACTTTGAAGCTACATAATTTTAATCAAATAACAAAATTTTTAAATAATTGATGGGATCATGAAAGGATAAAATGATATACATACCTGTAAATTAATAGGATGTCAGCAATCCAGTCATCCTTGAAGTTGAGCTCCTCAAAGAAAACGAATTTCTTTATATATTTTTATGGCAGGCTGGCATTGGCAGCTTCGTTCTGCAAATTCTCCTGGAGGACTGGAGGAGATAGGGAAGGTGGAACTTGGAGGTAGCTCGACCACAGTTGAGTAGGGGTATGAGAAAAAACTTGTTTGTATTCATGTAATATTATATATTGATGGTCGAAGCCATGGAAGAATGGAATTCAAGCATTGACTTGATTCAACAAAGAAAACACACGGCCGTGGGTAGGGGCCACAGGTGGGAGCAACAGCTTGCAACATTAGAAGAAGTTTTTGGACTGTGGATTTTGTCCGAAATGCCAAATTCGAGGCACATTAACATAATATATTATACATTGAATACTCAATTAACTCACGGAATTAGAATTCACGAATTGGTATGTGCTAACTGGTAACTTGGTAAGACCGTTGCCAACAACACTTATGAGCCACCAACCATGTTTAATAAAGTTGTTGCCGCCATTAAATGTGTTAAACACGTAAGCGCTCACTGCAAAAAAGAGAACTTAGAAGCGTTCAAGCCATGGGATGCACAGTGTAAGCCCATCCACACCTGGTCAATGATATTATTAGAGGCCCAATGGTCCATGATCCATTCATGATCGAACACGTGGATATTGGAGAGTAATCGAGTCCCACTCCCAAGTCACCTAGCTAGTAGTCGCATTCCCAATTTCCCACTGAATCTTGATGGGTGAAATTTGAAGCTACCCTTCTGTTGCTAATTATTGACCGGCTTACCATGAAATTAATTTTTTTAACATAGTAAAATTTGAGGTGGTTTTAAATCCGAGTTGTGCATAAATTATGTCCATGGTCAAGTTTTTCGAGCAAATAAACTTTTTCTAAATGTTAGAGTACAATAATTGTGTTGACAATTGATATGGACTAATTATTGACCGACTTACCATGAAATTAATTTTTTTAACATAGTAAAATTTGAGGTGGTCTTCTATGACGTGTAAAATGACCTCTCAAGGGCCCTCAAGGCTTCAAATTTGAAGCCAAACGTTTTCCAAAATCAATATTCAATAGCTTGTTGAGGCACGGCAGGACTGGACAGAAGAAACAGGACCGCATTGACAGGATGATGGGATGGAAGAAGGGCGGGACCGGACGGTCATTAAATTTCACGGGACAAAGGGTAATGTCAAATATATGTTTTTTTTAATTTCTAATTATTTTAAATATCTGAGAAATAGGATTAAAACGAGGTAAAAATTATATAGGTTCTTAGTTTAATTCAAAAATAAAAATAAAAATAAAATTTTAAAAATTATAAAATTGTTTTTAATATTTTCAAATATTTAATTTATTACAAACTTATTTACAAAACTTTATAGAACTAAGTAAACTAAAATTAACTATTAACCAATTACTATATACCTGACTTGGCACGTATGAAAAATAAAACAGTAATACTAATAAATGTCACATATGTAATTGAGAAAAACACATACAATTATGTTAAAAAAAACATATGCCATACAAAATACAATTTTATGAAGAAATCCATCATAAAACAATTTTATGAAGAAAACGGTCAGAAGACATTTACGAAGAGTGGCCATCAAATTTAAATCCATGGCCCCACACGCACCCAAACTTCACCAACATGCGGTTCAACTCGAACATGCGGAACATGCGGTTCAACTCGAACATGCGGAACATGCGGTTCAACTGGAACCTGAAGAGTAACTCACAATGAAAGGGCGATGTATAAATTATTATGACCTCTATACATACAAAATCAAACCAGAAACAATAAAACAGAAACACGAATATTACTGCTCTGAATCTGATTGGTATTTAGTCAAACATTATTAATTAAGGATTCAATATAAATTTTATGGCAGGATATTAATGGATTTGTGTACCTCACGCAGCACTCCAGTTGCTCTGGCCGTTGTTAAAGCTACATCGAAAATATGTTGCTCCCTGCCCTCCTCTGCCCATGTATTGCACTTTTTTATTATGGCTCTCTTTAGCTCCTTTTCCATACAATGATAGAGAACGTCTGCCAATAACCGTTCTAAATTAGCCATTGCATCTGCTCCTCTGACAATATTTTCAACTTCCTCCAGCCACTGCTTGTGCTGGAGATTATTGCTGGCTTTTCTCTCTTCCCTGAAAAGCCTCTCCATGTCATCTGGCTTCTTGATCTTCTCTTCCCAATTTTTTTCTGCAACATCAAAATCCTTGTCAGCTTTCCGACCTAGAACTTTTACTTTAGTGTCCGAACTTTCAGAAAAATTTAAGTATTCCCATGCTTGAATATAAGCTTTCAGAGCACGTTCAACAATCTGAACATCAGAAGGGCCGTCAGAGCAGTCGATCATAGCACGGATCAACAGGACAGCTCTATTCTTCCAACACGTTTTGCCAGCTTGCTCGAAATGATTTGCGGCCTTTGTTCCTCGTTTTAATAATGTGATTAATTCAACTGAATCAGCTTTACCCTTTTCATTGCCTTTTCTCAATTGATGATTTACTTTATCAAAGGCCCATTTATTGGATATGAACACTTGTTCTGGCCCTTCCCCTTTCATTAGTATGGTCTTCAAAGCTTCTTCGTACTTGGGAAATTGGTTGGTATTTGCTGAAGATATTTTGAACGGAAACATAATTTTGAAAGGCCTCCATAAGAACCGGCCCATTTTCTTCATGGCTTTCCACAACGGATCATCTTTCAGTTTATGCAGTCTGGCATGAACTCTTTCCTCCTGCTCCTGCAGTCTGACACGAATTCTTTTCTGCTGAATCCTTTTGTCCCGTAGGCGTGTATAAACCAGCAGGCGTGTAAAGAGTTCATAGAGATCCGAAAGGAAATCATCCAGAACCAGTACCACAATATATTCCATGTCAATGCTTGATGAATAATACAGAGACGACGCCAACCATCTGATCACGACGGCGATCGATCCTACAAGGACAATTGCTAATTGGACAAAAATAACACAATCTTCAAGTTGAAAGTGTCTCCATTGAATGACTGACAGCACAACACTGTCTGTCGATTTAAGGCTGACTGACAGCACAACACTGTATGTGACGATGGCGCCGGCCACTTTGCTGAAACATGATCTGGCAATGGCATAGTTAGGTCGCGAGGCACGACCCACTATCCAGGATTTGCGGAGATGATCCTCAGTGTTCTCACAGAGTCGCTCTTCAGAGCGACTAGAACAACAGGAGAGACTAGAACAACAGGAGCGACTAGAACAACAGGAGAGACTAGAACAACAGGAGAGACTAGAACAACAAGAGCGACTAGAACAACAGGAGCGACTAGAACAACAGGAGAGACTAGAACAACAAGAGCGACTAGAACAACAGGAGAGACTAGAACAACAGGAGAGACTAGAACAACAGGAGCGACTAGAACAACAGGAGAGACTAGAACAACAAGAGCGACTAGAACAACAGGAGAGACTAGAACAACAGGAGAGTGCTTTGGGAATCTTTTGAGACATGAGCTTTCGAATGCTTCTTCCCATTAACAGTACCAAGAAGATCATCAGTACAAGCAAAGTTCCAAAGCCTATGTCGTGCCCTATGAGTATGGACCCTCTTCTGTGAGACCCTCTTCTGTGAGACCCTCTTCTCGGCCTTTGATTATTACAATGAGGAGAAAGAGAAGGAGACGGTGAAGCTGAAGGTGAAGGTGATTCGTTAGGGTCATTTCCTTGCCCAAGCAGGGAGCGAACCTGGGAAACAATATAAAACAGTCTACTCACGACCAATGCTATAAGATCCGTCCACTCACTAACCGAACGTGAGCGCGAGCGTGAACGGGCCATCCCGGGAAGTAAATAGGCAAGGAGTACAGTAATCATCAGCTTTCCGCTATTATTCAGCTGCTGAATTTTTTGGTCGGCGGTGCCTGAATCCATACTGCTATCTGAATGTGAATCATCAATAAAAGAAATGATTTGGATAACAGTGGAACTGAGAACAAGAGCTTCACCTGGCCGGATCCAAATAGCCCTCCTCTTCCACGCATGCCAGAGATCCCATATGAGCAATAAAATAACAAAAACTAAGAAAACGAACCGGAACCAGAGTTGCACCTCTGCTGTCCAGAACCCGTATTGCAGGTCTGCTGTCTTCGGATGAATTCCGTGTCCATGGTGTGCCATTTTGGAGTAGACCAACCTTTCCAAATAGAAAACTTTGCTTGGAATTTTGTAACCGTGTTGCTAATAACTTTAAGTGCTAGCATGCTTTACAACATTCTAAATTTAAAATGACTAGGTTCTTACCAGATTCTATCTTGGTAAATTTTATATTTAATTGAGTTTCACAATCTATCTTGGTAAATTTTTTATTTAATTGTTTAGATGTAAATGAGGACACATTCTTCTATATATAATTAACTGTTTTAATATACAAGTAAGATGTATTTAATTGTTTAAATATAGAAGTATGGGAGTGGCTTTTTCTATATAGCTATTTATATAAACCATAAGTCTTAATCATTGTCTAGCAAATTAGTATTTTGAGTTATATAAATATTATTTTATATCGTACTTAGTTTATTCATGAATTTTGATAATTGTTCTTTATTATATATTGTACTTTCTCTAAATGTTAGAGGAGTACAATAATTGTGTTGACAATTGATATGGACTAAGTTTTTGGGGAAAAAGTTACTATAGTTGTCCAATTGATATGGACGAAGGTTTATTGGAACAAGTAAATTTTTAAAAAAAATTATTATATTACAATAAATAATTATGTACAACGCTTTTTTTTGTTTTAAATCCGAGTTGTGTATAAATTATGTCCATGCTCAAGTTTTTTGAGCAAATAAACTTTCTCTAAATGTTAGAGGAGTACAATAATTGTGTTGACAATTGATATGGACTAAGTTTTTGGGGGAAAAGTTACTATAGTTGTCGAATTGATATGGACGAAGGTTTATTGGAACAAGTAAATTTTAAAAAAAATTTATTATATTACAATAAATAATTATGTACAACGCTTTTTTTTTTTGTTTTAAATCCGAGTTGTGTATAAATTATGTCCATGCTCAAGTTTTTTGAGCAAATAAACTTTCTCTAAATGTTAGAGGAGTACAATAATTGTGTTGACAATTGATATGGACTAAGTTTTTGGGGAAAAAGTTACTATAGTTGTCCAATTCATATGGACGAAGGTTTATTGGAACAAGTAAATTTTAAAAAAAAATTATTATATTACAATAAATAATTATGTACAACAATAATTATGTATAACAATATAGAACATGATAATTGATATGGACGTGTGTGAAAATAGATTAATAAATTGCGATAATTATGTATAACAATATAAAACATGATAATTGATATGGACGTGTGTGAAAATAGATTAAAAAATTGTGATAGTGGTGTGTTGGAAAGTGGCAATGGAAACTTTTCTTAATAGTGGAATAAACTTTTCTAAATAAATGGAAAAGCCTTTTCTACTTAATACAAGAACAGATAGATAAATTTACGGAAATGTTTTTTTTTTTTTTTTCGTTCACAAATTAAATCATTCATTATGTGCTCTACCACCAGTGTACGCTACCATTGGTTAAATTTGATTTTTGTTTACAACATGGTCAACTTGGGTAAATATATGCATTAGTATGTTTATATATGTGATTAAACACTAGTTTAACTATATTTTTTCATTTTTGTTTGTTTGTTAGTTTGTTCATGAGTTGAATGTGGTTTAAGAAATTGTGACCCAAGGGTATTTAAGTCATCAAAATTACTTGGGGATCATAGTGCTTGGGCCACACCAACCCTTACCATGGATGGATTTTAAGTGTTTCCTCCTAACCACATTGCAGGGTTCAAACCTCGGTCACCATGCAGAACAAGCCGTGCTAGCAAGATTTGAGACGATATTTTCTTCATTGGTTATTTCAGTATTCCCTTACGCATTGATAGTTGAGCCTATCACCTTCTTCCTATCTATCACATTGCTATCATGTGCGTGGAGTTGGAGTGGTGCAAAAGAGATAGGCATTCTCTACCCCACAAGCAGAATAAGGGAAGGTAGGCCCACTATACAAGCACTTGTTGCAACCCTAGTTTTTGAATGAGATCATCCCTATGTGTGGACTATCAATCCCCTAAAGGTAGCCTACTAGGTTTGCTATAGATTACACATATCAAGAGGCACTAATCAATGAATAATGCTTATAGCCATCGTGCTCTCATGTACTTTGGTATCTTAATTTTTTTGTGAAGTTGTTATGTTCACGAGTTCATAGAATTAAGAAAAAACATTATTGAATTTCTTGCAATATTCAATCATTATTATTACTTCTCTATTTGGTGGTTTGATGGTTTATGAAATTAAGAGGAAAAACATGTGAATATGTTGTTAGTGATGAATCATTAGTTAACGACTCTACTTTGAAAATTATTATGACATAGCACTAGGGAAACAAACAAATTTATTGTTGTTAATATTGTAAGTGATGGTTTGGTGGTTTATGAAATTAAGAGTAAAGACATGTGAACATGTTGTAAGTGATGAATCATTAGTCAAAGACTCTACTTTGAAAATCATTATGACATAGCATTAAGGAAACAAACAAATTTATTGTTGCTAATAACTTTAAGTGCTAGTATGCTTCAAACTAATCTATTCCTAAATTTAAAATGACTAAGTTCTCACAAGTTTCATAATATACCTTTGTAAATTTTATGTTTTAATTGTTTCGATCTAGATATGGGACACATTCTTCATAAATTTATGTTTAATTGTTTCAATGTAGATAAGGGACACATTCTTCTAGATGTAATTAACTGAATATAGAAGTAAGTTTTGATGTAGATAAGGGACACATTCTTCATAAATTTTATGTTTAATTGTTTCGATGTAGATAAGGGACACATTCTTCATAAATTTTATGTTTAATTGTTTCGATGCAGATAAGGGACACATTTTTTTAGATGTAATTAACTATTTGAATAATATAGAAGTAAGATGTATTTAATTGTTTGAATATAGAAATAAATTTTATGTTTAATTGTTTCGATGTAGATAAGGGACACATTCTTCTAGATGTAATTAACTATTTGAATAATATAAAAGTAATTAACTATTTGAATAATATAGAAGTAAGATACATATTTAATTGTTTGAATATAGAAATAAATTTTATGTTTAATTGTTTCGATGTAGACAAGGGACACATTTTTCTAGATGTAATTAAATGTTTGAATATAGAAGTAAGATGTAAATGTTTGAATATAGAAGTAAGATGTATTTAATTGTTTGAATATAGAAATAAGGGAGTGACTTTTCTACATAGCTACCTATATTAGACCAAGTAATCCTTAATAATTTTCTAATTTTCTAGCAAATTGGTATTTTGAGTTGTGTAATTTTTTTATATATAATTTACTTAGTTTATTCATGAATTGTGATAATTGTACTTCGTTGAATAATCTTTATATATGTTTTTTTTTAAATTGGAGTTGTGTATTAATTATGTCCATGCTCAGGTTTATTTTAAAAAATATACTTAAAAAAAAATAGAATAATACAATAATATAGGACATGACAATTTATATGCACTAAAGTTTTCTCGAAAAAAGGTTAGTGTAGTATAATAATTTTGTACAGTAATATAAGATTTGATAATTGATATGGACTAAGGTTTATTGGAATCAGTAAAAATTTTCAAAAAGTTAGTATACTACAATAACAACATCTGCTTTGTAAACTTGACTTATCATTCACACTAGCAAAATTGCTACAGGATAAAATTAGTTTCAACTTTTCTATAACATATCTATAAATATTTATAATTTTAACAAATGTCACAAAATTTTAACCAAATACTACCCACTTGAGATGAAAACACTTAGTTGTAAATAATGTAGGAAAATGGTTGCAGTGAGTTGGAGATTGTACTGAGTACAACGGTTTAACATAGTAATCTACGATGCAATAAGGAAGAACTTTCACATTGAGAATTAAAGCTTCTCTTCAATTGATTTCCAGATCCCTCTCATCCATTTTGTTCGAGAGGACCACTACGTCAGGTTATTAAATTTGGGATAAGTAGTTTATGGTGATTTTTGGTGATTTTTGAATGGAGCTTCCTGTCTAAAGGCAATGTAAGACAATTAGAGCTCGAAACGGCAGGATACACATATATGGAGTATGTCTAATTATTTCTTTTGATTATTGAATGATGCAGGTCCATGAACTCCATCATCTATATAAATTCAAAAGTGCCTGACGGATGATCTCAAAACGAAACATCGTAACCTTTGTCTTCCCCAATAAAACAAAAAGGTGCATATCTGTTTCATTTTGGGCCACAAAAACTTAGGTCAAAAGAGAAACAAAATCTTTGGGGTGTTCTGAATTGGTCTCTGATAGAAAGAGACAATGCAGTTCATAAATATCATACTTCAAGTACACACATTCCCATATCTGGTCAAATGGAGATTGCATCCAATCCAAAGGAAATGAATGGTATATCAAAAGAATTTAACAAGTTATAACCTAGCAGGGCTTTACACAGGACTTTTGACCTTGAACGGTCTGTTGATGAATATATAGATGATGAAGGCCATAGGTCGAATTGAAGAAAAGACAATTTCAAGAACAACAAACAATAATAATTGAAAGAACAGACCTTAACACATCAACTTTGTCTTCCATAGTAAAGTAAGTTGGTGCATATCTGTTTCATTTGGGTCAGAACAACTAAAGTCAAAAGAAAAACAAAATATTTAGGATGTTCTGAATGGGTCTCTGATAGAAATCCTACTTCAGGTAAATACATTCCCATATCTATCAAGGGAAAAGCACACCATGCAGTTAAGAGGATTGAATTGCGTAGTGAGTGACATACTTCTTTTTCTTTGCTCAAGACTGTGCCGAACAAACACTTCATTGAACACACGCTTCTCGAAAATTAACTTCACAGATTAACTGCGCGGAAACTAACTGCACGTTTTAACTTTTTACTGCGCGGAGATTAACTGCGCATTTTGAATTTCTAGTGCGCAGTTGAACTTCACATAAATGCATAGCTCTTTAACTTCACGAACTTGACTTAGTAGACTTCTTAATTACTTCACAAATCCTTTTTACCGTGCATTACTCTTAACTTCGCTGATCTCTTACACAAAATTTCTATTGAAATATTTCTTGTTATGACATAAGAACCAAAACGTTTACAATGGAACTTAGGCGCAGTTACTCCTTGTTAAAATAGAACTTTCACCACAGTGAACTATTTGAAAATCTTGATTTTTTTTACACACAGTAAATGTAAACAACATTCATGCAAGTAAATCTAGAGAAGATGTGTGACATGCAATATTCAACATTCTTGAGAATGAAACATAAACTATAGACTTATATATATATTACCATAGTAAACTGCACAACTTGCCTTAACACATGGAGAAGAGATTTACTTTGATTTCTCACTTCTTAGAGAGCTTGGGCTTTTCATACACTTCACGGGATGAGCTTATCCTCCTTTCACTCTTCTTACACATCTCTTTCTGATCTTCAATTAACTTCTTCTATATGTAGGAATTGCATAACCACTGACTTAAGATCGCTTCAACTTGAAGCTACTCTGATACATTTAAGACTGTAATAAATTTGTACCTAAGAATTCTTGATATGAAGAATACTACCGCGGTTACATAAATATTAACTTGATGTGCACTGGATTGACTGCAAACTGACTAACTGTCTGACATTACAGACTAACAAAAATACTGACTGACTTACTGACAGAGCTGGCGTAGACTAGATACGCTATCAGCTCTTAATTACATTTCTCCAACAATCTGATCAAATGGAGAAGAATCTTCAGATTGCATCCAATCCAAAGGAAACCAATGGTATCTCAAAAGACTATAACGCATTGCAACCTGGAGGGCTTTACACAAGACTTTTGACCTTGAACGACCAACAAACCGAGTTCTTTTACCACAAAATCACAAAACTTGGATGAATGACAAAATTCTAAGCAAGTTCAGGACATAAATACCAGGAACCTTGTCCGGAAATGTTTAAACAAGATGATTTATTACTATTTTAGGCAGATTTTCCAAAACTCTTAAGTTTGATCAAATTTCAGTGACAGTTTCAGTATTGTGAACCAAATTCGGCTAGAGCTCTAGTAAAACGACACAAAATCATCCACCTCGACTTAATTCTTCTTATAAGATAAAATAATTTTCCTAAGCCTTTTCAGGGTAACCCAAAATATGTGGAGTAGTGGAGCATTCAACATTGTTTTTGTCATGATTTTATATTTTGCTATTGACCCACCTACTAAATAACTATTCCTTTAATCAAATAAATTTAAGATGCACACAATCATTGTAAATAAAAATAAAGTACAAAGCTTTGAGGAGTTTCTGTCAGTTTGTTGAATGGTAGTTAAAATGTACAGTGAAAGAAAGGTCATCCAAGCCATCTATGGATTTTAACACTTCAATTTGAAAGGAGCTATATTTTGAACTCATTGCCATTCGATTTCCTTACCATTATTGTTACCGAGAAAGCTATAATCGACCAAGGAATTGTTGCCATCAATTGTGTGCACAAGCTTGAACTACGACCGATTTCCATTGTCAGGAGCCACCTCCAGGTCAGTAATGCGACAACTTTCACTAGATTTTCTTTGCTGTATTCGCTGTGGTAGACAGTAGTGGTTTTTTGCTGTTACCATCGAATTACTAGTAATGCCATTCAATCAGAATTTTCCAAAGCTATCAATTTTGAAACCTTTGCCTATTATATTCATGTCGACATTCCTTGAAGCTTTCTATTACGAAGAGGTAAACCTATTGTAGGAGCAGGAAAAACTATTAGAATCAGCTTGATGCCAGCTGGGGCATCCACATTATGCATGAGGTTGAGAATATATATGTCATGAATCCACCACCACATTTCAACAAGCTATAGTCCACCTCAATTTAATAGGTGTTATTTTCAAATACCAGCTGTTCAATTGCAACTTTCAGCTCCGAAGGTAAATGCATTGGGATTTGAAAGCACAACGTTTAAGAGCATTTCAAGAAATCATTTTGACAACTTTTGGTGTAAATGTCAGATTTAGGTAGCTTTAGGTAAATTATTATGAGCCAATACATCATGCACCCATTAAATATGGCTCTCAATTTATGGGAGGTTTGGTGTATTATATTTGTGCAGATTCAAGAGACGCTATTGCTAGAATCTGGTCTATGGATACGTTCAGTTGCTGTAGTTTCAAACCAGAGATACAGACCACCCGCCATAACATAGCATTGTTCTCTTTCATGCTTCCGCCATTACAGTGTGAAACAATCTCTATGGTGGTTGTTCCCATCCTTTTCTATGCCATGCTTGTTCTTGGGTTACTCGTTTTTTGAATGCAATGTCGTGCGTGTGATAAACTAAATCCTGTTGAACGCAATGCGTGCTTGTGATAAAATAAAGACCGTCATGCTTAAAAATAAGGACTATATCACCTTGCTTCACCAATAAGATTTGCAAAAAATCATTTTTAATAAATTGATTCAATATAATAAATATTTTAAACTATAGCAAAACTATAATCACAACAAAAAATTATAGAACATAGACCCAAATTAATAGGAAATATAAGGGAAATAATAATTGTGTACAAATAATATAGGACATGACAATTGCTATGGACATATGTGAAAATGGATTACTAAATTGTGTGATAGTGGTGTGTTAAAAAGTGGGAATGGAACAAATTTTTAGTAGTAGCGGAATAAATTTTTTCAAATAAATGGAAAAGTCTTTTTTACTTAATATAAGAACATATAGGTAAATTTAGGAAAATGTTTATTTTTTTCTTTGTTTTTTCTTCCACAAATTAAATCATTCATTATGTCTTCCTCTGGTTTTGTTAGTTTATGTGCTCAATGTACATCACCATGGGTAAAATTTGATGGGTGTTTATATCCTCGGTATATGCTACCAAGGGTTAAATTTGGCCTCGGGTTTTGTAAGTTTATGTGCTCAATGTACACTGCCATGGGTTAAATTTGATGGGTGTTTATGTGCTCGGTGTATGCTACCAAGGGTTAAATTTGATTTTTGTTTACAACGTGGTCATGTTGGGTAAATTTATGTATTTGTATGTTTATATATGTTATTAAACACTAGTTCAACTATATCTTCTTCCTTTTTTTGTTTATTAGTTTGTTCATGACTTGAATGTGGTCTAAGAAATCGTGACCCAAGGGTGTCTAAGCCATCAAAATCACTTGGGGATCATACTCGGCCTGGGCCACACCAACCCTTAGCATGGACGAATTTTAAGTGTCTCCTGTCAACTACCTTGCGGGGTTCAAACTTGGGTCACCATGCAGAACAAGGTCCGCTAAAACCAATTGTGCTAGCAAGATTTGAGACCATATTTTTCTTCATTGGTTATAATCTAACATTGATAAAAATATCTTAGTATTATTTTACACATTGATAGTTGATCCTATCACCTTCTTCCTATCTATCATATTGCTATCATGTGCCTAGAGTTGGATTGGATCAAAAGAGATAGGAATTGTCTGCCCCCATAAGCACAATAGGGGAAGTGTAGGTAGGGTCACTATACAAGCACTTGTTGGAACCCTAGTTTTTGAATGAGATCATCCCTATGTGTAGACTATCAAGTCTATAAAGGTAGCCTACAAGGTATATTATAGGTTACACATATCAAGAGGCACTAATTAATGAATAATGCTTATAACCATTGTGCTGTCAAACACTTCGGTATCTTATTTTTTTGTTAATTGTTATGTTCACTAGTTCATGAAATTAAAAGAAAGCATTGTTGAATTTCTTGCAATATTCAATCATTATCACTATTTCATGGCCAAGGAAAACAATCATTATTATTACTTCTCTATTTGGTGGTTTATGAAATTAAGAGGAAAAACATGTGAACATGTTGTAAGAGATGAATCATTACTTAAGGACTCTACTTGAAAGTTGTGACATAGCTCTAGGGAATTTTTTTTATTATTCTTGCTAACAACTTTAAGTGATAGCATCCTTCTAAACATTCTATGAGTAAATTTAAAATGACTAAGTTCTCACAAGTTTCATAGTCTACCTTAGTAAATTTTATATTTAATTATTTTGATGTAGCTAAGGGACACATTCTTCTAGATGTATTTAATTGTTTGAATATAGAAGTAAGATGTATTTCATTATTTGAATATAAAAGTAAGGGAGTAGGTTTTTCTATATAGCTAGCCATTTAAACCTTAAACCTTAAACATTGTCTAGCAAACACTACAACAAAATACCCTTTTGGCGGCAGTTTTGGCTTGCGGCGGTTTTGCTAACCCCCCCCCCTAAAGTTTTTTTAGGTCTTTGGGGGCGGTTCTTCAAAACCCCCCTCAAAAGTCCCGAAAATTGGACTTTTGGGGGCGGTTTTTAAAAAAAATCCCTAAAAAGACCAATTGTTAGGATTTTTGGGGGCGTTTTTGTAAACCCCCCCCCAAAGTCCAATTCTTAATACTTTTGGTGGCGGTTGGTTAAAACCCCCTCCCCCCGAAAGACCAGTTTTCAATACATTTGGGGGCGGTTGTGGAAAGCCCCCCCCAAAAAGTCTTGACCCCCTAAAAGTGGCTTGCAGTGGTCTTGCTAAACCCCCCCCCCAAAACGTTTTTGAAAGGTATTTGGTGGCGGTCGTTAAAAACCCCCCTCAAAAGTCCTTAGAATTTGACTTCTGGGGGCGGTCCTTAAGAACCCCCCTCAAAAGTCCTTGGAATTTGACTGTTGGGGGCGGGTCCTTAAAAATCCCCCTAAAAACACCTTAGAATTTGACTATTGGGGGCAGTTTTTAAAAAAAAACCCCATGTTCAAAATTGGTTTTTTGGGGATAGAGTCTAATAATGCTGTCAAATTAGATCAAGGTCTTCACCAAGGAATACTGCTCGCATGTCAAAAAAGATGGACCCCTCTAATCGTGGAAGGTGATTCTAAGATCATTCTCCACATGGCTACACCATGGAAAATCAAGCTCCAAAGTGGCGTTGTCGTGGTGGTTGGGCATAGCGGTTTCCTTCTCCCACGTCAAGCTGATCTGTTCACATGGGATGATTTGACAGAAGCAGTTTTTCGGATAGCTGCAGAGTTATCCAAGACCAAGACATGATGGTTTTTCATGCGAGAAGACATCATGCTGACGATAATCGGGACACGTAACTCTTGCAGTTGTCCGCATATTCGACCTTTAACTCTTGCCTTTTGCAGTTGTCCGCATCGACCTTTAACTCTTGTCTTTTCATCCTCCTTCGTAGTTCTCGATCCGTCTTTTAATCCTCCTTCCCAGTTCTTCGATGGGGGAAATGACGAAAGAAAATAATAACTGTACCTCCTTCAGTTATTAAGAGTTATTAAGATGTACCCGATTCATCATAACAGTCGGTGGCAGGCGAGAATATATGGAGGCTCAAGGTGGTAACCGTGATCATCATTGCTAAGTTTTTGCATGCATGCAAGTTTTGGTTATGGAGCAAGCATCTGGTGAGAGGATGAAGGAACCGCAAGATACTAACTGTTGTCCTGAGGCTGGAGATAATTCCAGTTGCAATAGGAAGAGAGGGCGTGGGGATTCTCCGTGGAAGCCGGGTGGTGGTCTGTCTCGTGCCTCTTAGTGGGTGCATGGGGAGGCAACTTCCTTCGCTCTTAACATCCCCTTGGAAATCCATAGGGACATCAATGACTATGAACAACAATGGTGGGCTCATCTGAGTAGGGAAACCCTGTTGGGGGAGCGTAAGAAGTTGGAGAATTGGATCCTGGATCCCGACAACATGGTCAGGTGCGTTAGTCTTTACGAGCGCACAGTTGCGCTATTTTGGATGATGAAAAACTTGGTTGGCTATGCCATTCGCAATAGGAATCCTCTCAGAGATGAAAATGCGCAGCTTCTCTTTGAAGAGTCTCGCACGATTCACCGAAAGCTGGATTTCCTTTTGTCTGCCATGGCGCTTCAACCTCCTCCGTGCGCTGCTTCTTCTTCCAGCTTTCGCCATCCTGGGAGTTCTCCAGAAGCTCCTTATATAGTTTGTTGATGTCTGGGTGGGTGTTTATTTGGGGGGTCTGGGGCTAGATGGTTATGAAGCATTATGCTCTTTGGCCTGCGAGCCTATGGGAAGAAAGTATTTGGTTCTGTGGTTTTTTGTCTGTTCGGGTAGTAGTTTTGTTCTATTTTGTTCAAACTGCCACGAGGGTGTGTGTCAATGGGTAAAACCAAGTTGGTCTGTTTTGATGAACAATTCTGAGCTTCGGCCAGATTGCTCCATTTGTAATTCCTCCTTTTAATATAATGCAAAATCTCCTTACTTCCAAAAAAAAAAAGGTTTCTTGGAATGGTGTTTAGTATTCCCAAAGGATTATTCTTCCATATCACAGTCATAAGTGTTTTTTTGTTTTAAGTAACTGTAAGTACCGTCTCTACTTTTAAAAAGTTAATTTTTGTTTTAGGTATTTGTTTCTTCTGCGGGGTTTCTTCTTGATGTTATTAATTTGTCTAATGCACTTTTCTTCACAAATTTGAAAGAGCTGATTCATGGATGAGTAGGCTCAGAAATGTGTAATTATGCCATTACAGATTTCATACACAGGATGTCAAGTTTGGTCATAATTAGGATTAATTAATGAAGAACATATGAAGCTGGTTAAAGAGTCTAATCACATTTGAAGACACCCCATTGACAGTCCAAACAAACCATTTGACAGTTTAAGCAAACCGATTGAGTGCATAATAAGGGATCAACAGACCAAAAAACCAGTATTGAACTCTTATTAGATGAATTCTGAATGTGACTGTAATCAACCTATAATTTTCCACTAGAGTTTCAGCAATACAAGTGATGCAATTTATGGAATGAAAAGAAAGGAATATAACCGAACGAATGCATGAAATTAGGACACATTCCCTTGCAGCTGATGAATTAACTTGAGTTCATAAGTAGAGGATTATCATTCTTACTCAGCTTTATATTACTTGCTATTACTGTTTAGTTATACCCATTTTGTTGGTTGACAAGTCTGCATTATTTATTTGGGGTGATGGATATTTTCCATTCGGAAGATATATATAATGTCAAGTTTAAATTATAATTAATAATTATATTAATATATTTATTATTAAGTTAATAAGTTTTCAACAAGTAACACACATTTGACATTGGTATTGCCGCTTGCACATTAATTCAAATTACATATATGATATTGATATTGATATGAATCATTAGCATAATAGCATGATATATGTCCATGATATTGATATGAATCATTGAGGATGCAATCATAAACTACCAAAGAAGAATGCAATAATCATTTCACTGTTGCAGCTCGTAGTAACACATCTAATGCAATTCCACACCACACAACAGGAAAGAAATTAAACTACCTACTTAACTCGGTGATCTCTGTGAGAAGGCGAGCCCTGGCATTCTAATAGAGATGTCGTGTCCTAACACAAATTAAAACACCAAGATATAAGAAACTCTGCTCCTTGTGTTAGAAATAATGAATCATAGTCACAGCTCTATGTTTCAGGCTTTCAACTTATACAATTATAAATTCTCCAACCCCAGGCTCAGAACGCCTCTTTACATTTATACCCTGATGACATGAATTTGTTTCACAAAATATCGGGAAGCCATGAAGATCTACGATCTTCAGGCTGCCAATTTACAATGGAACTGTTATAGCCATAAGTAGTCTTGAATGATTATCTTCTCCTAATTCCAAATCAGGGAATAGTGAGGAAAAAATAATCTGAGTCTGAATTTGGTCCCCGTTCATTTTGAAAGGAAAAGTTGAAGGAAATGTCAGGTTCCTTGCCTGCTTCCAAAAACCCATTGCAAGCAACCCAATATTCCCAGCACTGCTTCTCTTCTGCCTTGGTCAGTGTATAATTGTCCCTGTACTGCCCTCCTGGCCACCATATCAGTTGAAATTTGAACTTGAGTCCAAGCCAGTGTAACCCACATGTTCTCATGCAATTGACATACCCTGCTACCCTAGGAAGAGCTTGTTTAAAATTATTAAGGAAGTAAGGATCCCTTTTCTTCAAAGCTGGAGAAGAAGTTTGCCACCTGTGCTTGCTACCCTCTAAGGCAAGATGCTATTGTTTGGAGATAAGGTCAACACAGGTAGAGATAAATTTCTCTTGAATCTTCTTTAGATGCTAAGTCTTTGGAGGAGATAAGAAACATCTTCCATGGTTTATGATAAGAGCACGAGGAGATTGGGGTTCACTCCTAATCCATAAATTGGCACTAGCCTCATTCCTAGAGATTGTCTGAAAGGCATATTCCCACTACACATGATTATTAACAAAAGAGGCAAAGGCTCTCAACTGAGCATCACCTACATAGGGTATTGGATTAGAGCAACAATCGCCAAAACATGCCATATTGTGCAAATACAATTCACACAACAGGTGCTGCTCAAGAAAACTTCTTGACAAAAAGGTCTCTAGAAACTAGGAAGGGATCAACAACTGATGAGGTCTACCCTCTTGTAAAGCTTTCAATGTGAACAGGTTCATTTTCTCATACAGGAATACTGGGTAGGAAGGAGATGGAGCTCTTGAACTCAACAGCTCCAGAGAGAGGGCATGCATTTGGTATTTTTCCTTTTGCATGGATTTGAATTCCTTCAACTCCTACAATTATTTTTGTACCTCTTCCAATTGAGATTTATGAAGAGTTGATTCCTCTGCCCACTTCTCCCTTAATTCTTTGATATTCTTCCTATGTTCAGAGAGAGGGACCATCCCTGCTCGACACTGATCAATGTACTTTTCCCATTTAGCTAACTCCACCTGTAACAAATAAAGTTGTTTCTCCAATCGTTGAATCCTTCTATCCTCCACATCCTTCTCATCATCAGAGTCTAAAGCAACAAATTCTTGAGAAAATTGCATTCCTACCCTACCACCAGATGTTCCGGCTTCCTCATTTTCGGGTGGCAGTGTAGTAGCTTCCTCATTTTCGGGTGGTAGTGTAGCAGCTTCCTCTTCCATCGGTGTCGCAATGGCCTTTTCTTGTGTTGCAATCTCAGCAGTTAATTTTAAGGATGTTGGTTCTTTTGTAACAGCATCCTCTTCCTGTACCTCAACAACCTCAGTTTTTGTTGCTGAATCAATCATTAATTTCAAGAACACTGGTCCTTGTGTGACATCATTTTCTTCCTGAATACCAAACTCAGCAGCTTCTACCTGAGTTGCAGTCTCAGCAACTACTTTTAGGAATGCTGGTTCTTGTGTGGCAACATATTTTCTCTTCAATTCAATCTCAACAACCTCAGTCTGAGTTGCAATTTCAGCAAACATTTTTAAAGACATTGGTTCATTTGTAACAACGTCTTCCTCTTGTACCTCAATATCAGCAATTGCTGTCTAGGTTGCAACTTCCCTAAATATTGTCAAGGATGTCGGTTCTTGTGTAACAACATCCTGTTTTCCGATTTCTTCAGATTGCTGAGGTTGTTCTTGAATTACCTCGATATCTTTTGGATGATGAGACTGGTCCTGGAATAGTTCAGTATTTCCTGTTGGATAGGGTTGCATCTCCTCATCTTCTCCTAATTCCAAATCAGGGATTATGTCTATCTCTGGCTCATTCCCCTCCATCAGCTCCACTACCGGTGCTTTTTCTCCTTCTTGCTCTTCTTGTGCAGGATTTTGTGCTACCAAACCCAGCACTATGACTCTGTGCCCTGCCGAATTAAATATGTCACCACATTCTGGGCATGCCATGTCTCCTTGATTTTCATTTTCCAAAATAGGAGATGAATTTTTTAACAGATCTGCCGCCTCCACTAATATATTCAAATTCTTCTCTTCCTATTTTCCACTCACTTCCTTCCATTTCTCCCCTTCATTTCGAAGCATTTGCACCTCCTCCTTTAGCAACTCATTTTCAAAAAGGAGGTTTTCAATTTGGGGTTTTTCCACAGCAGGTTCTTGTGTAACATCCGGTGATTTGGGGTTTAAAATAGGAATTTCTATGCCTACCCCGGTTGCACATGCTGCTTCTGCTGTGGGAATTTCACGTTTCACCTCAATTGCACATGTTGTTTTGGCTGCTGCAACAGATCGAGTCCTTCTTTTATTCACAACTCCCAATGGCTAGCCTTCACTGTATACTGCTGCTACTACTGTAACAGCTCTGGCTCTTCTCTTCTTTGCTGAGCTAGATGTCTGACCCTTGCTCCCTGACCTTTTTCTTCTTTTCTATGACACAGAGGTTTCTAAATTTTCATAAAGAGGGGTCATTTCCTCTTCTTCAATGATGGTTCTCCTTCTTTCAGGGGAGGATTCGACATCCAACACCTCCATATTTCCTCCTTCTACCACCTCTGCTTGATGCTCTTCCCCTTGCATTGTAACTCCTGCAGCTACAGCTTCCACTGTCGCAGCTTTAACAGCTGCTCCAGTTTCAACTTCCTCTGTTGCAGCTGCTAATGACGCCATCCCTACTGCTTCAGCTACCACCCTAACTACAATTTATATTGGGTTTGCTTCTTCCTCTATAGGATTTGTTGTTGTTGTAGCTTCCAATATCACTGCCTCATTCGCCACTGGCTCCATCATATCCCCTTCTGCAATAGGGTTCGCTGCTGTCGCATCTGCCCCCATATTAACCTCTTCCACCTGGTCTGCCAATGCTACATCCCTCCCCCAACTAAATTGGAGGAACTGATCCGGTCCTCATTTACCATCTCAACACCTCCTATTCCCACGACAGGTGCTCGAGGCACCCTTGGCTGAGCAACAAACTCTTCCCATGTCAAATTCTGGTGTACAAGGGCCCTTAAGATTAAGAGTTTAATCAACCCATGGTTTGAGAGGGAAGATAAGGGGTGTCAAGCACCTTTGACATACCAAACCATAGTTTGCAGAGATTGTAAAAGATAAAACGACATATTTAACAATCTGTCGTGGCGTAAATGTGAAAGGAGGAAGAATTCATATATGTAAACCACTTTGTACCTACCTTCACAGGCAATGTATTTCTTTATGAAGGTGGCCACCCGGTTCCAAGGATTTGGCAAGGATTCCAACGCTATTCCTCGGCCATGCAGCCGAACAACTTCTCCGGCTGCGAAAAATTCTTCTGCTGCAGTTGGATTATGGCACTTTCGACTGAACCATTGCATCCCAGTTCTGGGAAATCCTGTTACCTCCGCCATGATTGCTTCTGAAACATCTATTTGGATACCTCGGACCTCTGAATGAGTGATGGTTAGATTTTGAGCAAACTCAAGTGTAGTTTCTACATGAAAATCATTCAAACTGTGGAAATTGTCAATCCAGGCAGCTTCCTGGAAGATAGTAAAAATTTCTCTTTTTGCACGCAGAGGCTTTATGCTGAAAGGCTCGTGTCGTATCAGGATACCCATATTGCGAAGTTGTCTGTAAATTCTGCTACCGGCGGGATGAGTTACAGTCTCAGACGTCGAGCTACAGCATGCAGAACGAGTGATGGATAGGCAAAGGTTGGTTTGGGTATTTTTGGTAAAAAATGGTGACAGGTTGTCGAATGGCAGTAAAAAACCAAAAGCGAAGGACAAATTAGACGTAGTTGCTATCTCAACGGATTGGCTAAGGATAACTAACATGGACTAACGACAAAATATATTCATTATTGATTACTGCATTTAGTCATGCCTAATGATGTTTATGATTAAGAAATCGTACCTTTAAATGTAATGCCAAACCGTCGTGTTGCAAGGTGGCACCTTTCCACGGTCACATCGCTGATGGATAGCGTTGATATCAATGAGCAAATAAATAACCAATATTCAATGAAGAATTAGCGGAATCACAGTTGCCAAAAGTAGGAAAAATGGACAAATTTAGGTGTTGCAGATGCTCGAAATAGGAAACATAGGCACTTTTGGAGGTGTCGCAGCTTCTCAAAATAGGAAGAAGGGACAACTTTAGGTGTTGCAGCTGCTTGAAATAGGAAAAATAGGCACTTTTGGAGGTGGCGTAGCTGCTCGATATAGGAAAAATAGGCAACTTGGCGGTGTTGCAGCTATGGTAAAATAGGAAGGATAGGCAACTTTAATGGAGTCACAGTTGCTAAAGATAGGAGTAATGGGCAATTTTAGTGGTATTGCAGCAGCACGAAATAGGAAAAATAGGCACTTTTGGAGGTGTCGCAGCTGCTCGAAATAGGAAGAATGGACAACTTTAGGTGTTGTAGCTGCTTGAAATAGGAAGAATATGCACTTTTGGAGGTGTCGCAGCTGCTTGAAATAGGAAAAATAAACAAATTTAGGTGTTGCAGCTGCTTGAAATAGGAAAAATAGGCACTTTTGGAGGTATCGGAGCTGCTCGAAATATGAAAAGTAGGCAACTTGGCGGTGCTGCAGCTGCGGTAAAATAGGAAGGATAGGCAACTTTAGCGGAGTCGCAGCTGCTAAAGATAGGAATAATGGGCAATTTTAGCGGTGTTGCAGCTACTTGAAATAGGAAAAATAGGCACTTTTGGAGTTGTCGCAGCTGCTTGAAATAGGAAGAATGGACAACTTTAGGTGTTGCAGCTGCTTGAAATAGGAAGAATAGGCACTTTTCGAGGTGTCGCAGTTGCTCGAAATAGGAAAAATAGGCAACTTGGCGGTGTTGCAAATAGGAAGGATAGGCAACTTTAGTGAAGTCACAGCTGCTAAAGATAGGAATAATGGGCAATTTTAGCGGTGTTGCAACTGCTCGAAATAGGAAAAATAGGCACTTTTGGAAGTGTCGCAGCTGCTTGAAATAGGAAAAATGGACAACTTTAGGTGTTACAGCTACTTGAAATAGGAAAAATATGCATTTTTGGAGGTGTCACAGCTGCTCGAAATAGGAAATATGGGCAACTTGGCGGTGTTGCAGCTGCGGTAAAATAGGAAGGATAGGGGTTCCTGGACTGTGATATGAAGTCAATTGGATATGCCTATAGCTCTGTGTGTTGAGCTCATTAACTTAGAAACCTCCTACCCTGTCTCCCCACTTTCTTTCCAGAGCCAGTTGTGTGTTGTATGACCCTGATTCACTGTGCCTACGGCTATGAGTGGACTTGAGTAGTTCATCCTTAGTGGATACATAGCCCCATCTTAGGGGTAGTCTCTGAGTGACGTTGAAACAATACAGGTTGGGTAGAGACCTATGGTTGGGTTGGAACTTTGTATTTCATAGCTAGTTGCTTGGATATTTCAATAAAAGGGTAATTGTTCTCTGTGGTTTATATCATGTGTTTTTATGAATTTGTTCATTGATGAATAGGGCCAAGTCTTATTGAGGCCCAGGAGGTTCAGAATGTTCGGTCATGAATTTGGGGGAGAAATAGAAACCCCTTATGTTTTCATGTTCCCTCTGTGGGTCAGATGAACGGAGGAGACATGGTAGAGTGGATCAAACTTCCGACTTTCTGAACCCACAGTTCAAATTGTGGATTTCGGAAGTCAGAGGCGTGATTTCTCAGCATGGTGCGTTGAAGTTTCGACTTCCAACCCCTGCGTCGTGGATTGCGGATGGCAGAAGTTGGAGGCAGCGTGATTCTGCGAAGCTGAGAGCTTTGGAGTTCCAACTTCCTTCCTTAACTATGTATAGAGCCTCAAGACCCCTAACTACTCTTCAAAACCATATAATGGCATATACATCCCTACTCAAACAATAAATATACTCTCAAGAATCCATGTGTGTTTGTTAAGTAGGTTGTTCTTCTTGGCAATGGATTCCCAAAAGGATTTTCAGGGATTAAGGCCCAATATTTTTTCTCCCTCAAGCATGTCTAGGGAACCCAATATCTATACCAGGTTCTCAAAAATTTCTAATGGCACTAATATCCCCACTTATATGAATAATATGCTATTGGGAGGTCATGTTTGGTGATTGTAGGAATTGTTCTTAGCCAAATATGCCTGGAATTTCCTTTAGGACGTAAGTCCCACTCTTTTCTCCCCAACCATATCCAAGGTGTTCGAACCTATAATTAGTCTTAAAATTCTCACTGTGCCACAAAAAACTCACTCATAGGCGAAAGATATCGTGGAAAGGTCTATTGTGGTATTTCAACATATCATTCTTGGCTATAGATACCTAGAAGCTTTCTTTAGGTCCTAATTAGGCCCAGTTTCCATTCCTTAACCATGTCTAGAACCCCAAGACCCATACCTAATTCTCAGAAACTTCTTAACAATTCCCATATTCTTACTATAAGGACAAATATCCCCTCAAGAGGTTAGCTTTGGTGGTTGGAGACATCATTGTTAGACCTTTAGGCCTAAAATTTATATTCTTGCACTAGTGGAGCACCATATGAAGGAAAATGGTTGTGAATCAAGTATTCATACTTACAATCCTTTGATGAATGGATTTCGCAAGGAAAATGACTTGATACAAATAAGGAGGTTGAGAAGGAAGATCACATTTAATATTTAAGTAGCCACTTTTGTATTCAGGAAGATCACATTTCTTAGGTAGAATAACTTCAAAGAGAAGCTAAACCTAAGTTTTTTTGTATAAATAGATATCTCCCACCGAAGATTAAAAAAAGAGATGAAGAGGTGAGGGAGTGAAAGAAGAAGAAGAAGTGAAAATCCGTGAAGTAATTCAAGAGCCCAAGCTCTGTGAAAAGTGTGAAAGATTGAAGTTAATATCATCTCTCTATAAGTGGGCAAAGTTACTCTGTTTTAATGAGTAATATATATAAGTCTATAGTTTCGCATATTCATTCTCAAGAATGTTAAATGTTGTGTAGCGCACATCTTCTTCATATTTAGTATAAGTAATGAAAAAGTCTAGTATGAATAAAATAAAGAAGTAGGATGCTTACATATAATACTTTTAATCTAATATTCACAAATATACCATAAACATACATAGACCATCTATATAATAAAATCAAACATATAATTAAAAAACAAAAGTATAAAATCTCAACCACTTGGGAAATGGGGAGTTTGAGAGACAAACTAGTTTTTAATAATTGTTTTAATAAGAAACTATGAAATTGACTGGTATTTCTGTTTTATAGTGTTTAAACAATTAAAGTTTGATTTTTTTTAAATTGGTTTTTAAAACTTAATTTATATATTAAAATTAAACGTATGATTAAAAAACAAAAATATAAAATCTTAAATATTTTTTATTTTTTTTACTGGTTTTCAAAATTTAATTGTTTGCTATAAAGATCTGTATCCGTATTACACATTTGGAATTTCGATAAAAAAATACCAATACGACCAAATTATGCTACTATAATCCATATCAATGCTTATGATAAGACGGGGATGCATCCTATAAGGACGATTGATACTTGGCCAACAATAACAAGCTGAACAAGCTTTCTTTCATTCTCAAAATCTTCAAGTTGAAAGTGGAGACTCCATTTAATGGCTGTCAGCACAACACTGTATGTGACGATGGCGCCGGCCACTTTGCTGAAAGTGGATCTGGCAATGACATAGTTTAGTCGCGAGGCACGACCCACTAGCCAGCATTTGAGGAGATGATCCGCAGTGTCCTGACACTGTCGCTTTTTAGAGCGATTAGAACAACATGAGAGTGCTTCTGGAATCTTTTGAGACATGAGCTTTCGAATGCATCTTTCCATTAACAGCCCGAAGATCATCAGTACAAGCAAAGTTCCAATGCCTATGATTAGCACTATGGACAATACTGTGTCACGATGAGACGGTGATTCGTTCGGGTGATTTACTTGCCCAAACTGGGAAGGAATACGTAACACTATACTCACTGCAAATACTATAACCAAGCGTGAGGCGCGTAAGTGGGCCGTCCCGGGAATTAAATAGGCAAAGAGTACAATATTCATAAGCTTTCCGGTATCAATCATCAGCTAATTTTTTTTGCAAAACGGCGACCACCTCCGTGTTTTGGTAGGCCGTGCCTGAATCTATACTGCTATGTGAGTCCATATTAAAAGAAAGGGTTTGGATAATAGACCATCTCCATACTTATCATGACACAATGCAGGATGCTCATACCATCGCATGCCATCGCGTGGAAAGGTGTCATCCCCTCGACCGAAACCCCTTTCAATCAGCCCCTCTTTACTGGACTCTTCACACAACTGAGGCAAAGAGCAAGCTTCCAGGCGGTAACAACCGACACCCCCTTTCATTCGGCCCCTCTTCACACAACTGGCTTCAGGCGGCAAATTTACAGGCAGCGATTGCTTTGGCGCTCCCTGTAACTATAACTGTGCTGGTGTTATGGAGTCCAATGTCAGCGTAGACGGAGATATGGAAGCGGCTCTTCCAAAACATATTATGGACAAACTCTTGGCGTGGCTCCGCACTAATTTAATTCTCTGTGTGCAGGATGCCAGGATCATTTCGGGGAAATTAAGAGGGCTATGATCTTTTCCCAGGCATCAATGACGTTCTGAATGACTCCTCTGGCTTTTTTTAGATTGAAAGCGACATCTTCCATACCGGAACTGAAAGCGGCCATGTGCAGATAACCAGGTGTTGTTGGTTTTGCTGCTGGTCAGTAGCGGCGAAGATTATAAAGATGCCGAGGCCTTCGTAGATCTATATGTTACAGATACAATATAGCCAAAATTTGGTAACATTACAAGGCGGATTATTTAACGTATTGAACGTTACTCTCCCATGCAAACAAATAGGAATGATGTTAGTCGATCAAGTTTAGTCACATGGCATTAAACAGAAACAAAGCAAGTTATTCGTGTTATATATATATATATTCTGTTTAAAGTTATTCGTTATATATATAAACTTCAAAGAAATGAAAATGCACATTCCTCCATTTAGATATACCTGCTTATCAATGTGTTTAAGAGTTAAAAAGTTTACTATGATTAAACTTAGCTTTATTATTTATCACTGTATGTTTAAAAGTTAAAAAGTTTATTATGTTATCACTTATAAAAAGTTAAAGGCGGTTAAAAAGTTTATTATGTTATCACTTATAAAAAGTTAAAGGCGTTTTGACTTTTCCCTAGATGACAATGTAGGTTAAATTGGTTATCAATGTGTGTTGTATAATATGCTTGGGAAGTAGAGTGGTGGATTACAATGTTAGTTAATATTCATATATTTAAAGAGTTGAATATCAATAATTTATTTACTATAGTAGTATGGAATAAAAATAATTAAATTTTTTTGAATGAAATAATATATATATATATATATATATATATAAAATTTGAAATACTTTTTTTTTATATTCCTCCATTTAAATATACCTGCTTATCAATGTGTTTAAGAGTTAAAAAGTTTACTATGATTAAACTTAGCTTTATTATTTATCACTGTATGTTTAAAAGTTACAAAGTTTATTATGTTATCACTTATAAAAAGTTAAAGGCGTTTTGACTTTTCCCTAGATGACAATGTAGGTTAAATTGGTTATCAATGTGTGTTGTATAATATGCTTGGGAAGTAGAGTGGTGGATTACAATGTTAGTTAATATTCATATATTTAAAGAGTTGAATATCAATAATTTATTTACTATAGTAGTATGGAATAAAAATAATTAAATTTTTTTGAATGAAATAATATATATATATATATATATATATATAAAATTTGAAATACTTTTTTTTTTATATATTGTTATTTGAAAGAGTTTTTTTAATATGATTTAGAATAGTTATATTATTTTTCATACAAATTAGTTCTATACATTTTGTTTAATCACAATTTATATCATAATAATATATTTACTTATATTTAATTAAAAGATATTAGATAATTCATAAAATTTAAGAATTATATAAAAATATATAGATATTGTGGTGAATATATAAATCTTATAAAGCAACTTTAAAAAATTATATTTATGAAATTATATTAATAAAATATGTAGAGCTTCAACATTTAAATAACAAACCCATTTACCATATAAAATGAAAATTATAAATTATGTAAACTTAAATATAGTAATTTTTGTTCTCTTCATATTTTATATATTAGTTTAATTTACAAAATTTAAAGAAATAGTAAAAGATGGGTTTGTGGAATATGATCTAATGCAACTATTTGAATTTTGCAAATAAATTGTTGAATTGTCAAGTGTTCTAAGATCCTTTGTGTTGTTTTTGAGGAACAATAACCAAGTTAAGGCCAACATGATATGTTGTATGATAGAACAATAGTGAGATACTTTTTTCATTCTCTACACAATTTTAGTGCTCGATTATACATCTCCACTTTTGCACAACTCTAAAACTAAACTATAAAACGATTTGCTCACTAGAACATATAATATGCATTGATTATTCTAACCAATTCCATGTTCCTAATACAATAACAAAGTTAGATACTACTTGTGGGGTTGCTTACTAAAATGTGTAGCATGCATTGATACTTCTAACAAACTCCATGCTCCTTATACAATAACAAATTTCTCATGCCCATACTTTTTTAGATTCTAGTTGAACTTCTCCTTAGCATGAATCTAACTACCCTAAGCATAGTCAAATATTGGAGGCTTGCACTCTATGCATAATAGATTTGTATCTTCCTCTAAATTTGTGAAAGCATCATTAATAACTAATAAGTTTCTCAAAACGTGGTGGTGCAAGAGACTCCCCTTCATGTTGTGTGCAACATTGATTCGTCATAGAGATTAAAGGGAGGTGCATGGAATATTATATAGATTTGATGATAATTTCATTTTGAAAATGCTCTCTCTCATTTACTTGATGATGGTGTATTATGAGTATCCAAGTGACTTGATTTTATTGTTCTTTTAGTTTGAACTATGTTTGTAAAGATAGATCAAGAATCTATCTCCTACATAAAATTGGTAGTTGATCATCCTTGAGTTTTAGGGTGAGTGCACGAAGTTGGTGGAACTTTTAGATGTAATCTGATTTCTATTAAACCCGCTCATGTAATGGAAATCAATAATGCGCTCACGTTTATGATCTAACTAGGTCTAACAAACCCCGAACCTGTGAAACTACTTGACATGTATGCCAAGTGAAGACATCACACATGCATTCATAGCCATAGAAATCATCCACACAATTTGTAATTCATGGCTTACAAAATGTGTGTGATTTGTAATTCAAGGATTACAAACCGCGTGCACGATTTGTAATCCATGTTTCCTCCCCTAACAATCTATAGGGATCTGAAACACATAGATGGTGCTCACAACCTCCTAATAACATGGATATCTCAAATTAGAGACCAAGGATAGTTTCAAAAAAAATTGTGGGGTGCTTTGAGGCATAGTTCATGACCTTGGATGTCTAGAAGATTCCTTTATAACCCAAGGCATAGGTTTTCTTCCTCTACAATGTCTAGTGCCTTTAGATCAATACCTAGCACTAAAATAATCCTAACGGTGAATGTATCCTCATTCAAATCCAAAGATACCCTCAAGAGGTCATATGTAATTCTCTTAGGTGCAATTCTCAGCTTTGGATGATTATAAGCTTATTTTACAACATAGGGATTAAGTTTACTCCACCAACCATGTTTGGGGGCTTGAGAACCATACTTAGATTTATCCTTGATATCCCCATTGATAGACCAATGATACCTTTAGGAGTTCATGTGTGCTTGTTTGAGAGGTTATGATCGTCCCTAGATACATAGAATTTTCCTTTAGGGATTAATGCTTGGAATGATCATTTAGTTACTAAGGCTCAAGAGTTTTCCCTATTGGAAACTAATCCGTAAGGTTGGGAGACAACTAGTCATCTTGGAAGTTGAAACCAATGGGTCCTTTCTCCATGTTATATATATTTGTACATATATCCTATTGAGAAAATATGCTTTCACATTTACTTTCCTATCTCTATTTGGATTTGTTTTTAGTTATTTGCATATGTGCCTTTGTGAGTCACCTAACAGTGGTAGGGCTTATAGAATATTCTTAGCTCTTCCTTGTTTGTTATGCCAAATATGGAGATCTTGATCATAACTCCATCTTTCAATATTCCCTCTATCATCCCTTTCTTCCATTGAAACCCTACTTTTTTTTGGAACGTAAACTATCTCTGCGTGGAGAATCCATTGAATTGCATGTGATTGGTGTAAATCAAACATTGTGGCACTACAGAATTTGAACCCAAAATCCGACGAGAAAATCCGACAACATCCGACGAAAAGGACTGTGTCGTCAAATTTCACCTTCAAAATTACAAAATTTGTAGTTGTTTTTTAAATTAATAGAAGGGTCCTTCGGATATCCGACAACCCTTGGATATCTGACGATATCCAAAGAATAGTGACCAGTTTCATCGGATAGCCGACCTAATATTAAGCCTGAGGTTGTCGAATATCCAACCATATATTATGGTCCTGGATGTCGGATATCCGACGTCCTATGAGGCCCGAGAATGTCAGATCTCCGACAGTAAATCATGCCCTAGAATGTCGGATATCCGACATCTATTCTCCAACGGTAACTAAGTTCAATTCGTCGGATATCTGACGAAAGGTTATATTTTAAAACCTATAAATTTCGAAACATTCCGACATGTTTGCTATACAAGCGACGGTTTGCAGAAGTTTTTTTATTCGGCAGACTGTTTTTCATTATTTCTATTGTTTTTGTGATGAAAGCGAGCGAAGTGTGGAGCTTGATTTTCTAAGATCGATAATATTCATTCAATCTCTTTACGAGAAAATGTCAAATAGCAATATTCCTGATCTAGACGAACAAAATCAACAATTGCTTACCAGATTGTGGGAATGAGTGAAAAGAAGGGGTGATGGGAAATGTTATTGTCCATGTAGTCAATGCAGGGGATTTAAGAGGAGAAGAATTTTGATCACAACAGCCAGAAAACATTGTACGGAACATGGACACGCTAAGGGGAGACATGAATATCATCCATTTGTAAGTTTTGCATTATATATATGTTTTTATTTTGATTGCTTTTGCAAATGTATGTATTATTTTAATATTTCTTATATTAACTTTTATCTATTGATGGTTTCAATAGATGGGGACTAACATGGACAATAAATATTATTTTAATATTTAATATTTATTATATTAATTTTTTCTTGTGTGCATGTTGAATCTAGGGTATAGTAGAATAACTCATTTATTTGTTCGTTAGTGAGACTAACCCACTCACTGGAGAAAGCACTTAGCTCCCTAGATTTGTGACACTTTCCATGATAATAGAAATAACGACTATATTGGCATGTTGTTTCTCTTCTATTTTCTCTATAGAAACCATAGCATCGTTTATCATACCTTAGTGGACAATTGTTGGGTCTTGGAATTGCCCTTTTTTACCACACTTATTACATCATTTTGCCCTGTTACACCCTATTTCCATAAACCATATATATGCCTTTCTTCCAGATCAATCATGAATCTTGACAGGTATAATTCATTATTGTTTCATTTATTTAATGCCTAAGATTGTTATGGTTATGAATTTTATCCTTTGGTTTATGCTAACTTGTGTTGATTTCATTAAGTCAAGCTCAAAGCATTGAGAGACACAGGTGTATCAACCGCTATGCCTTGGGAAAGCATCACACGTGGTGCCACCTATTACTCTTCAGTTCAGTTACACGCATTAATAGGAACAACGCATCTCTCCACATTTATGCTAAGACCATTAGAGATTCCTAATGTGCCCACTGTCCATGTACTGGGAAAATTTTCTGAATTAATAATGGGGTAGACTCCTTTGGCCAAGTACGATGATCGTGGAAACCCTACTATTACATTTCATATAGGACGCACACAGATACCCAATTTTTTGGTAGACTTAGGCACAACTATCAATGTAATGACCATTGAAACTGTGAAGAAGCTGGGACTCACTAATCTTCGGCCAACCCCTACTATATTAGAACTTGCTGACAGATCAAAATTCAAGCCCGAGGGAATTCTGGATGACCTTGTAGTCTCTGTTGATTAGTGGGCGTATCCCACTGACTTTTTGGTGTTTAAACCGAAGACATAGCTGGGGGGACACCCGCTGATCCTTGGAAGACCTTGGTTGGCCTTAGCTGATGCTTGTATCAGCTGATGGTTGAGGTCCATGACTATCTCAGATGGGACTAATATTAAGAGCCTAACTTTATACCCTCCATCCCGACCAAGCTCAGAAGTTGAAACTCCATTGTGGGTAGATTTGGAGGAGGAAGAAGGAGTTCATCCATTATTAACGATAGGGAGAGCCTTAACTTTTAAGGATGAAACAGAGGATGATACTACTAACAGTTTCATCAGTGATCCCATGTATGTCAATAAACATGTTTACTAGATCCTGAACAGTACTTTAGATGAGAAATAACAAGAAAATATTACGGAAGAAACTCTAGTCAATGATGCCAATATAATTCCAGTACTTAAAAATTCGAAAAGTGTCCCAGTAGAAATTGAGCAAGGAAAAACATTGAAGATCAATCTAAACCTTGCACCCAACGAGTTGGAACAACTGATCACTTTGCTAAAAAAACACAAAGGAGCTTTTGCATGGGAATACACCGATATGTAGGGTATTCCTTCTAATCTGTGTACCCATCACATTTATATCAAAAGCGACTCCAGGCCAGTGTGCCAACCACAACGAAGGATGAAATGGAATGTAAGGGACATAGTGAAAGAGGAAATCCAAAAACTTCTGGAAGCAGGATTTATATACCCAATTTCGGACAGTGAGTGGGTTTCTCCACTCGTGATTGTACCAAAGAAAAATGGGAAATGGAGGGTCTGCATAGATTATAGAGAACTGAATAAAGCAATGTAGAAAGACCACTTTCCCTTACCCTTTATTGATCGAGTCCTTGATACCTTGTCTGGGAAGAAGTATTTTTCCTTTCTGGATGGATTTAGTGGCTATAACCAAATCCAGATTGCTCCAGAAGACCAAGACAAAACCACGTTCACCTGTCCCTGGGGCATTTTTGCTTACAGGGTACTTCCTTTTGGTTTGTGTAATGCACCAACCACATTTCAAAGAGCAGTGATCGGGATCTTTTCTAAGATGGTAAACGACTGTATGGAAATATTCATGGATGAATTTACTCCATACGGTAGTGGCTTCGATGAAGCATTGAAAAATTTAGAAAAAATTTTGACACGCTGTGAACAAACCCTGTTATCTTTAAACACTGAAAAGTGCCACATGATGATGATCAAGGGTGTAGTTTTAAGGCACTTCATCTGTGCTGATGGTATCCAGGTAAACCCATCCAAAATCAAGGTAATAGAAAATATACCAACTCCTGGAACACAAAAAGATGTACGTAGCTTCTTAGGGCATGCTAGTTATTATAGGAGATTTATAGAAAAATTTTCCAAACTAGTTTCTCCTTTATTCACCCTGTTGATGAAGGATGCACAGTTTGATTGGAATGATGCATGCCAAACAATGTTCACTGAACTTAAGAAAAGGCTGTCTACAGCACCCATCTTACGAGGGCCCAACTCGACTCTGCCTTTTCATATCTCCTTAGATGCTTCAGACACTGCCATTGGAGCAGTTTTAGGATAGCAGGAAGGACATGCTCCATATGCAATTTATTACATCAGTAAGAACCTAGCCCCTGCTGAACTAAACTATACTATCACAGAGAAAGAATTCCTTGCCATAGTTTATGCCATCAACAAATTTAGACACTACATTACTGGATATTCCACTTTTGTGCACACTGATCATTCAACCATCAAATACTTAATGAAAAAACCTATTACGAATGCTAGAGTAACTAGATGGTTGTTACTGTTACAGGAGTTTGACATTACAATTATTGACAGACCAGGGAAGGAAAACATAGTTGCTGACTTTTTTTCTCGAGTTACTAATAATGATGACAGTTTACCAGTCGAAGACTCCTTCCCTGGTAAACATTTGTTTTCAGTTTCTATTCATTCTCCATGGTACGCATATGTTGCTAACTACTTGGCTGCAGGTAAGCTCCCATCACACCTATCAAAGAGAGAAAAAATAAAAATTATTCAACAAAGTGCTAGGTACTGCTGGCTGGATGGACATCTTTTATACATAGGTGTTGATTTGGAGATCCGAAGATGTGTCAGAGAGGATGAAATCTACAACATATTGAAAGCTTGCCATGATGAGACCTGTGGGGGACATTTTGATGATAAAAGGAGAGGTCACAAGGCATTAAGGTAGGATATTTTTGTCCTACATTGTTCAGGAATGCAAAGAAATACATTCAGGCTTGTGACAGCTGCCAGAGGATGGGCCAACCAAATAAACTTGATGAAATGCCTCTTCAGCCACAACTTGTGGTTGAACCATTTGATACATGGGCCCTAGATTTTGTAGGGCCTATCGACCCTCCCTCGAAACAAAAAGTATACATCCTGGTTTTCACAGATTACATGACTAAATGGGTGGAGGTTGTAGCCCTGGTTAGAGCTAATGATCAAGCTGTAATAGATTTCTTATATGAAGAGATCTTAACCCGTTTTGGAGTACCCAAGGAAATTGTTACAGATGGAGGACCTCAATTTTTGTCTAACAAATTTGAAGCCCTGCTGCAGAAGTTTCACATTCAGCACAGAATAACCTCGCCATATCATCCACAGGGAAATGGTCAAGTGGAAAGTACTAATAAGGTGATCGAGGCTATTCTAACGAAGACGGTGAAAAGTCACCATAAGGATTGGGCTGAGAGACTTCCAAAGGCTTTATGGGCATATCGCACCACATGGCGCAACATTACAGGTTTCTCCCCATAAGAATTGGTGTATGGTAAGAATGTTGTCTTTCCCATCGAATTTGAAATTAAAACCTTAAGGACAGCCATGGAAGAAAACCTGGATCTGACAGAAGCACAGAGGTATCGACTGAATCAATTAAATGAACTTGATGAGAAACGCACAGCTGCTGTTCATCAAACAGATTTAATTCAATAGCAGTGTTCTAAATGGCATGACAGGCTCATAAAGAAGAAGGTCTTCTGCGAAGGAAACTAGGCTCTATTGTATGATTCGTGGTTTAAGAGGTACTTTAAAGGAAAATTGCGCACTAGATGGTTGGGACCCTATCAAATCGACAAAGTGCTCGACAATGGAACAATCCAATTGACCACAATTGATGAGAATCAGACGCCATTATTCACCAATGGTCATCCGCTGCGACTTACCATATGACTATTTCTAAAAATGCATTCATTTCACATATTGCAGCTGATCCAAAATATCAGTTAACGCAAGGGCAAGAATTTTCCTCGACCCCTGTGAATTTTTAAATTGCAATTTTCGCACATAATTTGTACATAAATAAATTTTTGATGATTGATTTTTATTTCTTATTTCTTTTTACGCTTGATCATTTTGTTTTTGAAGAACTGTGTACAAGAAGTGGCTTGAGAAGCAGCGGTCGTGACTGGGCCAGACGATCGCATGCACCCTAGCATATCTTCTTGTTATGAATAACTCCTTGAAGAATATGAATGATTCAACAACATTAATCAGTCAGTCAGTTTTCTCCAATTTTTCCCATTTTTGCGCAGCTGCAACTCCGCTCATACTGCCCATTTTGCCTTTTCACGCAGCTGCCACTCCACTCCTATTGCCCATTTTTCCTTTTCACGCAACTGTAACTCCGCTCATACTTCCCATTTTCCTTTTCACGCAGCTGCAACTCCACTAATTCCGTCTATTTTGCATTTTCGTGCTGATGCGACTCCACTACTTTTGCCCATTTTTTCTTTTCACGCTGCTGTGACTCCGCTATTTTCATCCATTTCACCTTTTTCGTGCAGCTGTGACTTCGCTATTTTCATCCATTTTGCCTTTGTCGTACAGCTATGACTCTGCTAGTCTTGCTTATTTTCTCTATTCACGCAGCTACGACTCCGGCAAATTTCACTATTCTGTCTCTTCCGCGCCGCTATGACTCCGCCATATTTTGCCGAACTCTGCTAATTCTACAATTAAAACTCATTTTATCTTCACCAGCGATATTAGTTTGCTCTACCTCCACCATGTACTCTTATCATTTGACATCAACATCAATATACTTCATATGTCCAGTCGATGACGACCAACTCATGAAGCACGTGCGCATGTATTTCTCCACCAATGATGTGACTCTGAGATAGTGCTACCATGGAAAAATGATAGCTCAAGCATTAATTTTAAAGGTACGGGTTCTAACCATAACCATGATTAGGCATGCGCTGACGCAGAAAAGCAATAATGATTGTATTTGTCTTTAATCCCTGTCTTCAATCCATAGCCAATCAACAGAACCAGAACCATGCTTAAGCTGTTACTCATACTTATGATTATGACCGTCATTCTATCTGACTCATGCGATAATATTGCCACCGATTTTATTCCAAATATAGCCATGCCAATTTCCCAAAATAACTGTGCCACCTTTCCAAAAATGCCCCATTTCAAACTTCAGCTATCCATCAACCGTGTTTGCATGCAATCGTCTAAATGTCTGAACTGTAACTGGTGCACTCACTAGTATATTTCGCAGAAGCTCAACAACATGGGTATTCCTGTGAGATATGAGCCTTTAAACATAGATCCCTGCGCAAGAACAAAGAAGTTTTCGTTATCTTTCGAGAAACCAGGTGGGCGGATTATTTTCAACGTCTGAATGTTTTCCATGAGTAAATGACCCTTGAATTTGCTCAGAATATAGCTGGTACCCACTCAGAGGTTCGAGGTATAAGGATATATATTACAAAGGCAATCCTGGCGGAAGTAATAGGATTTCCCAAAATTGGGAGGCACTGGTTTGGTCGAAAGCGCCATAACTTGACTGCAACTAAAGATTTTATGGTAGCAGGAGAAAGTGTTTGACCACAGGGAAGAGGAACAACATTGGAGACCCTTCCAAGCCCTTGGGACCAGGTTGCAATCTTTCTTAAGAAATATATCACATGCGAGGGTAGGTACAATGTTGTCTACATCTATGAATTTTTCCTCCTATCACATTTACGTCATCGCAGATTGTTAAATATGCCATATTTTCTTTTGAAATATTTGCAACGCATGGCTCATTATGTTAAATGTGCTCAACATCCCTTATCATCCATCTCAAATCACGGGTTAATCAAACTATTAGACTTAAGGGCCCTTGCACACCAAAATTTGACATTGGAACAATTTCTTGCTCGGCCAAGGGTACCCCGTGCACCTTCCTTGAAAGAAGGGGGTAATGAAATAGTGGGTGCAGACCGGATTTCCTCATACTCAGTTGAGGGGAGGGATGGAGCACTAGAATATCAATGGGAGGATGAAGAGGAGGTAGATACAGAGGAAGCTGAAACTGTAGCAGCTGTAAAAGCTGCGACAGTAGAAGTTGTAGATGCGGAAGTTGCAATGGAAGAAGAGGAACATCAAACAGAGGCAGTGGAAGGAGGAGACATGGAAGTTCTGGATGTGCAATCCTCCCCTGAAAGAAGGGGAACTATAATTCAAGAGGAGGAATTTGTCCCTTTTCCCAAAACTAGAGAGACCTCTGTATTACAAAAGAAAAGGGAAGGACCAAGGAACAAGGGTCAGCCGTCCAGTCTAGCGACAAAAAGGAGAATTAAAACTGTTACTGCAGCAGAAGCTATGTATTCGACCGGGATAAATATTGAAATTCATATTTTAAAACCTTGATCATCTGTTGTTACACAAGATCCTACTATAGAAGAACCTCAAATTGAAAATCTTCTCTATGAAAATGAGTTGCTAAAAGAAGAGGTGCAAATTTTTCGAGGAGAATTAGAGAAATGGAAAGAAGCATGAAGGAAGCAGGCAGAGAAGAGTGTAAAAATGATGGTGGAGCTAGAGAATCCATCTCTTGTTCTAGGTAATGAAGGATGTAAGGAAATTGTATGCCCAGAATGTGGAGATATATTCAAATTGGCAGGGCATAAAGTCACAGTGTTGGACTTAGCAGCACATAAATCTACTAAATCGAGGCAAGGAATGGAAGAACCACTCAAGTAAGGCCAGTCTCATCTTTCAGAAAACATTGAAGCAATTCAAAAGTAACCTCAACAGTCCAAAGGAATTGAGAAACAAAGCGTTGCTACACAAGAATAAGCGTCCTGAATTTTTTTTGAGGATATAACTCAGACACTGGATACTGAGATTGAGAAACAAAAGAAGAATGTTGCTACACAAGAACCAACATTCTTAAAGGTATTTGTTGAAATTTCAACTCAGACTGGAACTATTAAGGATCTAATTCATAAGAGGGATGCTTCTACGCAAGAACCGGCGTCGCCAAAATTAATCGCCAAGGCTATTGCAACACTAATAGAAGAAGAAGTTGTTACACTACCAATACAAAATGAAGATGCTGAGACATCTAGGACCCAAGGTCAATTTCTACTTATATGATGGCCAAAGGGGGAAATTACACACTGACCAAAGCAGAAGAGAAACAATGCTTAGAGCATTTGGCTTCTTATAAAGGATTCTTGGATATGGTTCAGTGACCTACTACTTCCTTCAATTCTTCTAGTCAACAATGCAATGAGGATCGGACTCAGAATCAGATTAGTTGGCGGTTGCATGAGGACATGCAATTGGATAGTTGGGGGGAGATGTTGGGTCCTGGAATTGCCCCTTTTTTACTACACTTATTAAATCACTTTTCCCTGTTACACCCTATTTCCATAAACCATATATATGCGTTTCTTCCAGATCAATCATGAATCCTGACAGGTATAATTCATTATTGTTTCATTTATTTAATGCCTAAGATTGTTATGGTTATGAAGTCTATCCTTTGGTTTATGCTAACTTGTGTTGATTTCATTAATTCAAGCTCAAAACATTGAGAGACACAGGTGTATCAGTCGCTATGCCTTGGGAAATAATCACACGTGGTGCCAGTTGTTACTCTTCAGTTTAGTTACACCCATTAATAGGAACAACGCATCTCTCCATGTGGTAGTTGTGATAGGACTTTGCTGCAACAGACAAAACGCCCCCCAATTGGTTAATCCGTTGATCCATCAACTGCTAGAGTAACAACATCCTCCATGTCTAACGGCCTCATTCAAGATGGCTGTAACAGCTCTGTTGTAACTCTGCAGCATGAAGATCAGAGATCTTCATTGCTACACGAAATTAGTGGATCACAAATTGTATTTTGCATGTATAAATATGGGAAGGATTTCAGATTCTGGGGTTGGTTAATTATTACTTTGTACGGGCTGTAACAGAGAGTTGAGACTGTGAATTACCATCTTTAATATAAGGAGCATATTTCTTCATATTTCTATGTCTTAATTTGTGGTAGTCCACAACATCTCTATTAGAAGGCCAGCGCCCGCCTTCTCACAAAGATTGCTAAGTTAAGTAGTTAGTTTAATTTACCTTCTGTTGTGTGGTGTGGATTTCCAGCATATGTATTTCATAGATAAGCTGCAATAGTAGTGATTGTGTTTCCTTTGGTAGTTAGTCATTGCATTCTAAATAGTTGTAACGGCATGGTGTGACAGTCGACTGTGTAGGATAGTTTCTTTCATGCAACTGTGTAAGTTAGTTGTTACAGTCAAGCTCAGACTCTAGTTCATTTCTACTATTTATTCTTCTTGAATTTTATTTGGATTAGTCAGATTATGATTGTAGTTGATTTGATTTTGTACTATCATTTACAATTCCTAGATTAGATAAACCTGGACAGATTCTGGTTAATGCATTGTAGTCTGATATTCTTTAGGATTTAACTTCTTACAAAAGTAAGTCTAGCTTAATTCTTCTTAGAGACATCTGGGACCCAAGTTCATTTTCCACTTATATGATGGCCAACGGGGCAATTACAAACTGACCAAAGCATACGAGAAACAATTCTTAGAGCATTTGGCTGCTTATAAAGGATTCTTGGATATGGGTCAGGGACCTGCTACTTCCTTCAATTCTTCTGCTCAACAATGCAACGAGGATCGGACTCAGATTCGTATTAGTCGGCGGTTGAATGAGGACATGCAATTGGATAGTTGGGGGGAGATGTCGGGTCCTGGAATTGCCCCCTTTTTACCACACTTATTACATCATTTTTTCCTGTTACACCCTATTTTCATATACCATATATATTCCTTTCTTTCAGATCAATCATGAATCCTAACAGGTATAATTCATTATTGTTTCATTTATTTAATGCCTAAGATTGTTATGGCTAAGAATTATATCATTTGGTTTATGCTAACTTGTGTTGATTTCATTAAGTCAAGTTCAAAGCATTGAGAGACACAGGTGTATCAGCCGCTATGCCTTCGGAAAGAATCACACGTGGTGCCAGCTATTACTCTTCAGTTTAGTTACATGCATTCATAGGAACAATGTATCTCTGCACGTGGTAGCTGTGACAGGACTTTGCTGCAACAGACAGAACGCCTCCCAATTGGTTAATCCGTTGATCCATCGACTGCCAAAGTAACAACATCCTTCATGTCTAATGGCCTCATTCAAGACGGTTGTAATAGTTCTGTTGTAACTCCATAGCATGAAGATCAGAGATCTTCATTGTTGCACGAAATTAGTGGATCACGAATTGTATTTTGTATGTATAAATATGGGAAGGCTTTCAGAGTCTGGGGTTGGTTAATTATTACTTTGTACAGGCTGTAACAGAGAGTTGAGACTATGAATTACCATCTTTAATATAAGGAGAAGAGTTCTTCATATTTCTGTGTCTTAATTTGTGGTAGTTCACGGCATCTCTGTTAGAAGGCCAGGGCCCGCCTTGTCATAGAGATTGTCGAGTTAAGTAGTTAGTTTAATTTACCTTCTGTTGTGTGGTGTGTATTTCCAGCATATTTATTTCATAGATAAGCTGCAACAGTAGTGATTTCATTTCCTTTGGTAGTTAGTCATTGCATTCTGAATAGTTGTAACTACATGGTGTGAGAGTCAACTGTGTAGGATAGTTTCTTTCATGCAAGTGTGTAAGTTAGTTGTTACAGTCAAGCTCAGACTCTAGTTCATTTCTGTTATTTATTCTTCTTGAAGTTTATTTAGATTGGTCAAATTATGATTGCAGTTGATTTGATTTCGTACTGTCATTTACAATTCCTAGATTAGATTAGCCTGGACAGATTCTGGTTAATTCATTGTAGTCTGATATTCTTTAGGATTTAACTTCTTACAAAAGTAAGTCTAGCTTAATTCTTCTTAGTTCAGTAATTGTTAGAGTGATGATTGTAGGAAGATAATTGTACTTTGAATTTCTAGATGGATAAGTTAGATTAGTTTTAGCCATGAGATGAGTTTGACTGAGCAGATAGCTAGGATAGTTTATCTCCATTTATTTGATCAGCTACTTGAATGTTTATGCATAGATTGTGCACATTGCCATTGAAATAAAAGACGTACCTGGGTTGATAATTAATATTGCGCATCTTGTGTGTTAGTTGTAATTGATTAGCATATAGGGTGACCAACAACAATATGAGAAATTTTGAGTTATATTTGAGTAGCTTTGCTCAGTAATTGGGTCAAATTTTATGTCTCTTGGATAGTTTAGATGCACCTATTTTACCAACAGTACAATTGGTTGTTCTTTTCATCCCTAAAGTAGCGACTAGACTCTTCTTGTTTCCCCTTTTTATCTAACTGTAGAGACCACTCATGAAAAGAGTCATTTTTAACCTGTTATTTTTAGTTTTTCTTGTATTTTTCTCTTGTTGTTTGTATTACACTCAAAGGTAATAATAAAGAGTAGTTGATTGATCTATTTGATTGATTGCATGTTTTGTTTACCAAGAAAAATCAGATATTGCTTAGTGTATCAAGAATATTTTAAGATAAATATTTTAATTAGTTTTTATTGATAAATATTTTAATTAGTTTTTATTGATGAGTTTTGAGTTGACATGAATTTTTTAATTATTATTTTTATTTCTGGGAATGTAACATTAAATAATGTATCGTGACAAAATCTTCCCCATACAGGGATGAGAGCACCTCACTTCTCTCAATGAAAAAAGAAAACATCAACATAATTACAGTGATTGCATTGTTGATTATATAATATTCTCTATTAACCATACAAAATTTGTTACATTTTAAATGCATCGCAAAAAAAATTACATTTTGCGTTTGAAATTTTTACATTTTTCGTTTGAATTTCTTATATTAAATTTTATCTATTGATGGTTTCATGTAATTATAAAGGAAAGACATCCTACGGCATATCGTCCGGGGGAAGTGCTTTCAGAACAAGTACCGGAGGAACATGGAGCTATGAATAATGGAGAACAAGTTAATGATCATATTGAAGAAGATGATCATACTGATAACATAGTTGAAGATGATGGTACAAATACTTTGATCCATGATTTATTTAATGTTAGAATGGATGATGATCATGATCATGATCATTTCTATGATATTCATGATTTATCTCTCTTTGAGAAGGCATACGAACCCCTTTATGAGGGCTCCAACACAACTCTTTTCTCTGCTATATTGTTGATAATGAACTTGAAGGTTATGAATGGTGTTTCAAACATATCAGTCACACGGATGTTAAGATATGTAATATATTCCATCACATATTACATATGATCGTCTAATAATTTTATTGTTAATTCATAAGTCAAATTAATACGGATGAAATGTCTTTCATTAATATTATTTCTATATTATATTAACTAGATTTTTATTTTAATTTGTTGTAGCATGATAGGTGAATATTTGTTACCACCGTCAAATATTTTACCTCGTACATATTGAGATTTATCTGCCGTCATGAAAGAAATTTGAATGCAGTATGAAGCAATTCATGCATGCCTTGATGACCATGTTCTATATTATAATCAGCATGAATTTGCAACAAAATGTCCAGAATGTCATATCAGTAGATATCAAACAAATCAAGCAACAAAAAAGGTGCCTCTCAAGGTTCTTCATTATATTCCCATTATTCCACGTTTGCAACGATTGTTCAAGTGCAAAAATATAGCGCAGTTTATGGATTACCATGCACGGAACAAAAGTCAAGATGACATTACTCGAATGCCTGCAGATGGGTCTGCATTTAGAGATATGGAGGAAAAATGGCCTCACTTTAAAGAAGAACCTCGTAATCTTAGGATTTCTTTGGCAGCATATGGTGTCAATCCATTTGTAGAGATGAGATCCATTTACTCGGTGTGGCCTATTTTTGTTATCAACAATAACATTCATCCATGGTTATCAATAAAGAGGGAGCACATAATGTTGTTGATGATTGTTCCAGGTATATTGTGTCTACATCTTTTTTTTAATGTAGTGGCATCTCATTTGTCGTATTTTGTCGCCTAATGTCATATATATATTTATTGTTTTTCTCTTGTGCAATATGGTTTATATATCTAAATGGTACGTCTCATAATTATATTTTTTATATGTTCAAATCAATCAGGTAAGTACCGAGTCAAAGATATGAATGTATATATCGAACCTCTTATTGATGAGCTACTAAAGTTATGGAATGGCATCACTAAGTATGACGTATCTAGACCAATACGACAAAGGAAATTTCAATTCCATGAAATGCTTGTAAGGGCAATACATGATGCCCCACGGTTAACCCATTTTTGCGGTATGTAATTATAAGTTCCAATTTATTTGCAGTTAATGTTATGAACTAGTTAATATAATATGCGCGCATGTTTTTATAAATAATCCAGTCATTTTGTATATAATTATAATTGACATAGATATTCCATCTCTTTATGTAGGTCTTCAGACAAAGGGGAAATTTGCATGTCCAGTTTGTGGTCCTAAGATCAAATCTCGTCGTTCAAAAAACTTAGGAAAGGAGGTGTTTGATGAGTATAGGCACATCCTCTCTAAGAATCATAGGTATCGAACTATCGAAAAACATTTGTTCAATGGAAAGCAAGATACTGCATTAAAATCGCAGAGAATGACACCTCACCTATGGAAGTTGCAATATAATAGAAATCGTCAAGGTACGTATGAATCATCGTATATGAAATGTTATATTGTATTTTTTTTATTGTGTGTTATTTACTGTAATATTTGATATTGATCTATGTAATTTATTTATAAACTACTATTCATGATTGTCGTTCATGTTATCATGAAGGCATTAATGGGCTTCCACGAGGAATGAAAAGTTATCCTAGACAATTTAGTAGGTTTCCCTACTATGAGCACCTAAAAATTGCTCATCTTTTTGATACAATGCATATCAGAAAGAATGTGACTAAAAAATTATGGCGAATATTGGATGGAAAGAGTGAGAAAGAAAAAATTGTCAAAATTTGCAAAGACATTCAAGAAGGCAACCATGCAATGAAAGACGTCATTCAATATCATAGCGATGGAGAGCAAATTAATATAAACTCACTTCCATGGATGTTAACGAACCAGCAAAGTAATGCTGTAAAAGAAGTCATGCGAAAAATTAAATTTCCCACCAGATTTTGTGCGAACATGAAGAAGATCATAACAAAGAAAGGTGATTTTGCGGAGGTGAAAACGCACGATTGGAATGTCTTCATGAAGGTAATTATTATGGTATGCATTTAAGTATTTTTTTTTCTATTCTAGTGAATATGGTTGGTATTTTTGTTTGTCTACTCTTTGTTTAAAAAATGAAACGATTTGTATATTGTTATAGTTTGTTCTACCACTCTCTCTCCCGGACAACTTCGACAACAATGTCGAACAAGTAATATATAATCTCGGGAAATACATGAGGTAAGCAACAATTTTTTGCATGCGCTTAGTGTTTGGTTAATGCAATATCGTAGAAGTTATATTTTATTTTTGTTCTCTAATTCACGTTATGTAATATGATGTTTTTTTCTAAATCTCTTGATTGGGTTGTCATGTCACTTGTAGATGGTTGTCATCTAAATAATTCCATAAAGAAGATATAAATTATTGGATGAGAGAAATTCCTCGTCTCATTTGTGAAATGCAGAAGCATTTAGACCTTCGGCATTTTTCAATGCATAGGAACACTACCTCATACACCAAGTTGAGGATATTGAATTGTGTGGACCTGCTCACTCAAGGTCCATGTGGATGGTTGAGAGGCACTTGAAATTTATGAAGGGTTTGGTCAGACAACAAGCACATGCTGAGGGTTCTATGATGGAGGGATATGTGGTATACCAAAACATGTTGTATATTAGTGAATATCTTCATATGTTAGCGTCAAGCTCAATTTACGTCGCATTTGTGATCCGAACTCCAATAAAGATTTCGAAGGGGATTACCCGAAGGGGAAAGGTAGATTGAAGAAGGTGAAAGGTAATATAACATATTTTACTGTTGATTTTTATGTATATATATCATACATATTCTATTTTTATATTCAATATTTTACATCAATTTAGAGTGTAATATATTTTTTTAAGTGACTATACATTTGTATTGATTTTTAATTTTATTGTCATCAAATAGTTGGTCGAGAGTGGAATGCAATTCATTTATACATCGCAAACAATCTTGACTGGATGAAGGTATGGATTGAACGATGTGAACAATCTGGTCATGGAATATCATGGGAAGGTGTGGCTTCATTGGTTAAAGCTGCACATTGCAATGGAGATACCAATCTAACACAAAGGGAAATCGATTTAGCATATGGTTTAAAAGATAAGAGGGTAAGCATATTAATCAACCACACTATTTATTTTTTTTGCAAACATATTGTCATTGTACACGTTGATTGTTTTCCCTATATGGAATTATAAACATGCACTTAATCATAAATATTGGATCATTATGTAATCTTTTCTTGTATGGCTTGTTGTAGGTAAAACACCATAAGGCTATGTGGTGCAATGGCTATAGATATCGCATCAAAAAGTTGGATGAAATGAAGAAAATATCAGATTGTGGGATATCTGTAGTCTTTGAGGTGATCAATGTTTCCTCTAGAAGTGACAGACATCCAAAACTCTCTGAAAATCGATACTATGGGTATCTAGAAGACATTCTCCAGTGTGACTTTAACTCCTTCAAGGTATTTTTGTTTGTTGTCAAATGGTACATGTGTCGATTGAATCAACGTGATCTCGATAAAACAATTATTGAACATGATAATGGATTTACCATGGTAAATAGAAGGTTGCTTCAGCCAGGAACGGAGCCCTATTTTCTTCCAACCCAATGTGAATAGATATTCTACTCTGAGGTTCCAGGTAGATCGGGTTGGTCATTTGCTATGAGACACGATCCAAGGGAAAGGCCAGTCAAGTATAGCATAGATGAAGGTAATGAATACGTTCTCGAAGAAAAAGACGGCGTTGAAGATGATCATGATGAACATGAGTTAGATGATCATGTTCAAGAATAAGATGTCGAAGAATTGGTTGAATCAAATGATGTATCAGACAATGTCCATGAAGATCATATCGACAATGACATGATGATCATAACTGACATCGATAACGATGATGATATGGCCAACCCTTATAATGTTGAATCTGGATCATCAAATGATACAGATGATGACTTGGATGAAGAATATGATGAATTCCATTGAAGTGTATGAGGTATGTAGTATTATTGCCGGTACGTATAATAAATTAATTGTTTCTTAGTGTTTTTTCCATTTTCCTGTATGTTATAATTAGAAACATTGCTTGTTATAGAGTATGACAAAAAACACATTTAATTTTTTTGTACATAGATATTTCTGTCGGGTTATGGGGAATTGAGAGTGATGTGAGGGGGGGGAGGGGCCATAAGAGCTTCCACCTTCACGTGGTTGGCCCTATTTAATAGAGAATATTAAATTATTCTTGAAATAGAGAGAAGCTTAGTAAGGAAATGCACAATTATCATGCTAACCCAAATGGCGTGCTTGATCATGACCATCATCTT